>CM065671.1:799182-848264 GCA_033220385.1 Triplophysa yarkandensis | reverse complement strand
AGTAAATGATGACAGAATTTTCAATTTTAAATATTAGGGAATGCCTTAGCTAACAAGAACTAAAATAAACAATGCTTCTATCACATCCATTCATTAAGTTCATGTAAATTACAACTTAATAGTTATTTCACAGTTTTGTTTATTGTTAATTTTTTGCTAACGCACTTACGATGTTAAACAAACGTTACTGTAAAATGTGTTAAAGAAGATTTTATAGGTGGATTTAATATGAAATGTTCCATTTAAATGCTAGATTAAATGCTACATTTAATGCTTAAACGTTTCTATCCAACCCGGCTTACATTACATTATACAATTACTTTTTTTTCTGAGTAGAATGACCCATTACTCTGACTTTCCCAGCGCATGCTCTAACCACTGAGCTTTAAGAAAACTATGCTTTAAAGAATGTGAAGGATAATACATAGTCAGGTGGTTGTTTTGCAAAATCTCAGACAGAATGATGCTGAGCAGAGGCGTCTTGAATCACCGTGAAAGGGTTCATTTTCTAATGATACATTCATCCAATGGGAAGCAAGTACTCAAGAGAACACTTGATTACTTCATATGTTTAATTAAATTTTATCACCAATAAGACTTAAATAGCCATTAATAATGTTACGGATGGTGCTCAAGGAGTACTTGAGCTGTTCTGATTGGAACCCGTTGTGTACCATTTGATCACAACATCAGAATAATGCATGTTTCAACACATTGACACACAGAGTTCCCAGCATATGGGGCTCAAATGACTGATCGTGGTCATAATAATCAGTTTCATAACCCTCATCTAGAAAAAAGTCGAAAGCTCGTACATTCATCAGAGCGTCCACCTCCAGCGAAATCATACATATGTTCTGCTCTGAAAAAGCATGTAATCTTATCCTGACATCTAACTCGTACACACAATACATCTCCGTGAGAGTCTGGTCATGTCACTTGAAGAAACCGAAAGGGGGTGAGTAGAAAGCAGACACACTGTTCCAGTCCACTTTGTGGTTTGTAACACACAGAAATGAAACAGTGGAACTTTTTACAAATTTATCAAACTTGGCCATCTGTCAAATCAGCCTTCGCTCTATCTGTGACTGTTTTCTGTCTCTCTCTCTTTCGCTGTCTCTCTCTACCACTCCTGATCACTCACTATTCTCATGACTTTTGACATGAGTTATTCAAAACTTAGGACGCAAATGTTTAATAATTCTGATCTTGACTGACAAAGTTGCCCCTTGAAGCCACACCCCTTTGAACAAGTTCCGTCCCCATTCCTCTCCCACATCCATTCGCCATGGAACGATCCTAATACCGCTCGTGCCCAGTCCTGCCTGTCAGATATGGTGAAGCTCCGCCTCCTCTCAACACAGGCTCTTTATCTCCATTTGTCATCATGCTAAAATGCCAGAACATTTCAACTTTTAATATCTTTCCATTCAAAGCCTCCTCTTGTCACACTCTGTCTCTCACCTCCGCTTTAGGCCGTCTCTCTGGAACGGTGGGATCAGGAAAGGAAATCCACACAGTCGAGGAGGAAAACAGAAGGGTTACAGGGGAGGAAAGTAATCCACAGGATTTTAGGGATTGAGGCGATAGAGCTGAGATTCCATTTGTGAACAATTTGCAAAATTCCCAATCTGAGCTCTTAATGACCCGGCAGAGAGAATTTCACTTCTGACTGTCTCTCCCTCTCTCTTGGACTCTCCAAAGGAACAAACTAACGTGGGAGTCAGTTGTGGGCAAAATATTAACAAAGACTTTATGAATTCCATTTTACACAAAGGAATAAAGTCTTGGGTATGCGATTACAAAAATAAAGGCAGTACACTGGAAAAGAAAAATCTGAAAAAAGTTGCTTTTTGTAAACAGTAGAATTTTTATTCTATAAAACAAAAAATTAAGTGCTTTAAAGCTTTAAGACTATTTTTGTATATTCAATTGATTCTACATATAATTGTTGAAATGTGGCTAGTAGCAAGTTCATGTAACTTTTAAATAAATAGATTTTTAATACCTTTTAAAATTTGATAAAATTGTTTAAAAATAATAGATTGAAATCATTTCCAAAGAGCTTAAAAAATTTCTAAACTTATAACTGCTTTAAGTAGCTGTTACTTTAAAATCAAACTTCAAAAAATGTTTAACACTTTTTTTATAATTGTTGAATTGAAACTGTTAATGAAAATGTACTGAAATAGAAAGTGAAAATAACTTGTAAAGAGCTAACTAATATTTTGTAACTTATATTAATAGCTTTAAGTTGATGTAACCTAAAATAGTTGCAATGACATGTAAAGCCAACTTAATTACACCTTTAAGCTTCCAATTTTTTAATTTACAAAATTACTTTTCAAATATTTTTCAAATATTATAATTTGTATCAAATTGTGAATCCAAATGTATAATACTGTGCGCAAATCAATGTGTCACAAATAAGCCAAAATGGGTACATGCACTACATAACACTCTCCTAAGACAATACAAATATGACCTCATAAAATACAAAGGTCTCCACCAGATCCAAACACAAAACTGGTTTAGAAACACTGGGCCAAATGACAGTCAAATCTGATGAATCACCATCACCCATCATAGCCAAACTTGTCCGCTTCCTGCTGAACGGCTCTGTTTAAACAATCACACATCCGATACAATGAACTGGCTCACAGTGAGAATCTTAAGAGCTTCTGATAACTGACTCATCAACCAGAACTGGGTGAGTTACTTCTGAAGGTGAAGAGTGAAGAACTAAAGAGGAGACTGGCACAAAAGCAGGGGTGGAGATGAAAGACAAAGACATCTTTGAGGAAACAAAGAAATGTGTTCAAGCCATAAGTATCGCTCTCCTTCCAAATCACTTCCTCTAACAAAAGCACACCAATGGTGCACGCACAATCCTTTTTAGGAAAATAAATATTCGGATGTAATTTTTTTAAGCCACATTAACCTTTACGTTGCTTCCATCAATCCTTTCAACTTTATCAATCCCAATAAAATGTCACATTTTAAAATCTCTCAGGGCATACACCAGCGAGACGCTAAATCTGGTCTTAATTATCCACCCCTGCACGTAGACACTTATACACTGCGACAAATGTGGTCTCAAGCTGCAGGGATGTGCTTCATTTATATGTGTCTGACTCTACGGATTCACTCCTGTGGGGGCAGTGAACGACAAAATGTTTGCCTCTTTCTGTAGGACAAGCTAGAACAAGCGTGCTGTTCTTTCACAAAATACAAGTGCCTTTACACAACAGCTTGGCCCCAGTCACAACAATAAAGGCTTATGCTTACATGCCAAAGGGGAACTAATATCATTGATATGTGCGGCAGGAGAGAAAGAGAGAGCCATAACAGGACTATTAGATCACAGTTAAAGGAAATGACCGAACAGCCTTTCAAAACATCCCAACCTGGAGCTGGACGGCCTCCTCCTCTGATTGGTGAAAGGTTTCTGGAGTGTTTCAGGAGGGCTCAGGCGAGATGCTATCATAGGGTAAGTACTGGTAATGGGCTTTCAACTGTTTGTTTGAAGAGCTCTGATAATGACAGGGATCAACTGTCTGCACGCCGGCATGTAAGACTACCACATAGTGACTGGAGGCCTAACTAGTGCAGCTGCTTTACATGCTTAATGTAAAACCAGCGGGAGAGATCTATCTATATGTCTGTCTGTCCATAGATTATTATATCTATCTGTCTGTCTGCTTGTGTGGCCATCTGTCTATCTATCTATGCATCTATCTATTTATCTGTCTTTCTGTATATTTCATGAAAAACTATTTCTATTAGTATGTAAATCGTCCAATATACCTATATCTATTTGTCAATCTCTCCCTCTATCTACACTACACTATTTTCACATGAAACATGAATTCATTTTTCAAAGCTTTGAAGTTAACTAAATAAACTGTGTGCATTTTGTGCAAGTAACATTTTTTTATTATATGTAATTAATAAAATATGTGATTATTCTCTAACAAATATTTCTATTACAATTTATTATGGTATATATTACAAGGAAGAGCTCTTTTCCAAAACGGTATTAAACAATTGAGTTTATCATGCCATTTTGCTGTTAACTACACCTATTCTCTTCTCAATCAATGCTTCATACCAAATCACTATATTTTCTTGTTTAAAATGTACTACAAAACACAGTTTCTTTCCAAATTGCTATAAATCAGAAATCGTTTGATGAAATCCACCACGGTAATGCTTTATAGTGTTTGTTTTACTCATTCTGCACAAATAGTGCTTAAAACTTAAATAAACAATTTGGTGGCCTAGTTCACTTTTGATGGCCTGGGCGTAGAAAAAGCCATCTGGACATTTGCATTTATTTGATTTATATTCATTTATAGTTTATTTTTGTGTTGTTTTCTAAGTCACATGATCTATATATAAAAAAAACTTGGTAAAAAATTTAGGAGCACTTGAAATATGTTTCTCAGAATCTGAAAATGTTTTTACCTGGCAGTATTTCACAAAGACAAATATACACTTATATGCATTATACACACCTATTACATTCGGTTATTTCTTTCCTATTTTTATAACTGATAACTCCAAACAAAGTAATGCAATCAATGAGAATCAAACATTGATATCAATTCTCAAAAGCTTTTCACGTTAAGTCCTCAAAAAGCTGTATGATAATATGCAGAGTGTTTTTCTAGTTAAAAGGTCCCTACTTTTTGAGATGCTACATTATAACATACATTACATTATTTTGGATCCATTAAGTCAACAAAATAATTCTACTGTTAGTGTTATTTCAATGCTTAGATGGATTTACTATTATTTTAAATAATGAAAACATTGTAAATATAGAACAAGTTATCATAAACTTTGAACCGGTAATGTATGTCTCTCTGTCTTTCTATTTATCTAGCATGTCCAACAGGTAACCTCTGCCAACTGCACCGCTGTGGGAAGTGCTTAAACCTGTCCCTGCTTGAACACACCTAGCAGGATAGACAAAATCATGACAGTCTTCACTGGGAAATTACAAACACCAGTCTAAAAAAGAATGCAACGTACACATTGGCAAACACATACATGCTCAGGGTCTTCAGTATGTTGGGCCTTTTTGAGCTGGAGATTTCAGTAGACTAGCCGAAAACAATGAAAAGGCCTGTTTAACCAACTCCTGCAAAAATAGCAATGGCCCATTGCTTGTTAGTTTTTGTTTTCCCTCTGTTGAAAGCCGGGATGAGAATGACCCAGTAAAACAACTTGTGACTTGCTTCTCTTAAAAGAATTTCAAATGGGCCTCTGTGGTCCCAAATCTCACCCAATATCTGACACTATTTCATTTCTGATGTGCCCTTTGTATAGACAACAAACAAAAGTCCGGCAGAAATGTACAAACAAGTCACTATGGCTGGTAAAAAATAATGTAAAGACGAAAGCCATGGTTGTGCTCGTTAACATCTGAATCCATCGCAAACCAACCAAAGCCGGGCGTTTTGTTTTAGCAGGTCATTAAGCAAAGTGTTTTTCCACCAAAGCGCCCTCAGTTCTGGCTGTCTGCATATGCAAGATCAAGTGTGTTTCTCATTTTCATGAGCTGCGGAAAGAAAAAGGTTTGTTTATTGTGTATATGTCAATGTGTGTTTTCACAGCGGGGTGTGTTCTTGGATTTCACCAGACTAGGACGTCATTCCCAGGTGCTCCCATCATCCCCTCTCTCTCTCTCTCTCTCTCTCTCTCTCTCTCTCTCTCTCTCTCTCTCTCTCTCTCTCTCTCTCTCTCTCTCTCTCTCTCTCTCTCTCTCTCTCTCTCTCTCTCTCTCTCTCTCTCTCTCTCTCTCTCTCTCTCTCTCTCTCTCTCTCTCTCTCTCTCTGTAAATACCTATTGGATTAGGTGGGCAGCTGTAGGGAGGGGGATACTGATTGACATCTAAGAGGCTGAGTTTTGTTCAGGCTTGCAGAGGATGGAAAAAAACACCAGCCGAAGTGTTTCTGTACATGTGTGTTTGAGGAACGGGGGATTCAGAGTTTGCTGTTGCCATCCAAACCCATCACAGATTTTTCCCTCAGGATATAAGATGAGATCTCAGATGTCTGTGGCAAACCTTTTCCCTCAAGCGAACGTCTAAAACAAAAAACTTAAGTCTACCAGCCTCTTCACATTTGGACACATTCTAGCAACACATGTGGCAAACGAATATAGGGCTATATTTAAACAGAGACTTATATAAACCATTACAGCTTTTAGAATAGGATTCATGTCAAAAGCACAAACTGGCATTCACTCTTTTTTGCCATCTCTTGTTCAGTCTTTCTCTCCTCCACTTTAGTAAAATGTAAAACAGCGCCCCCGTGGCACATTCTCTTTGCAGTGTTGGAAGAAAACAACTAAGAAATGACTTTTTTTTCAGATAACAAGTTTGGCAAGCTAGAAAAAAGTTCAATGAGTTCAAATAAGTTACATAGACCTCTCTGTTAATGCTCTTTAATGAACAATATATAAATAAAACAAGAACTAAAGAATTAAAGAGACAGATTTGTTTTCTTCTTATCTATTCACAAATAAACAAATAAACAAACAAGCATGCCTCTGGCATACTACAGTCAGCCCCAATATTTAGAAAGGCTAAATCCATCTCTGTCAAAGTATAAAATTTTGTCCCAACGTTTAACAAAAATGTTCAGTTTACTGTGGCTTTTTTAACACTATTTTTCAGATTAATGTTAATTATTTTCAAGTTGATAAATGGACTGGAATAAATGAAACCTGCAGTATACTCATTTTGTTTCACATGTTATTTTATATAACATGCATTACACTATAAAGTGGATATATATATAAGTTTCAGGTAAAATACTCACAGAGTGCAGCCATTTCTTTGGGAAGATCCGCCCCGAATCGGCCAAACAGGCTACTATTGGTCAGCAGGTCGAAGGGGGGGTGGCTCCGCATGGAATTGAAGGCGAAGGGGTAGACAGCAGGGGGGAAGCCGGTCATGTGACCCACCTGCCGTTCCCGGTTGGTTGCCATGGCGATGGTCGGATGCCAAAACCTAGCCGTGCTGGTTGAGTACTCCTGTTGCGCACCTGACAATGTTGGTGAGGAGTTCACCTCGGCCACAACTCAGGCTTATGGTGTAGTTGTCCAACAGCGTGTACCTTCAGAAAAACACAGAAGAGTCATGAAGTTTGGTCAAGTATAAAGCATTTCAATTATGTAGTTAAATCAATGTCACATTACAATCAATTACGTTCACAGTATTGTTGAATTGAAGTACTTGAATACAAATGTATTTGTATGCTTGCCATTCATTTATATTTATATAATGTATTAAATAGATCAACCAATAAATACATTTGTATTAAAGTAATTTTTTTATATATAATTGCGTTTTTTCACATTAATTCAGTTCTAAGTATTGACACAAAGGCACGCACTCACAATACAATGACACATTGAAAACTGCACTAACATGGCACATATGGAGAGGATGGAGAAAAAGGAAAATTAAAGCGGTTAGGAAAATTTAGGCCGAGGGGAAGAGAAAAAGAAATATAAAGAGACCAGAGAGAGAGAGAGAGTGCTCCTGTCTCCTCCAATTTGAAAACCGTCCAGACATTTGTGGTGTTTCTAGACTATTCCATATGATTTAAATCACCGAAACTCCACAAGAAAGAGCCTCTCTGTTTGTGCTGCCAGTCTCTCGCCCTGCATGGCCTCACTCTCTCTCCCCACAGACCTGAGGCCCTTACTCGGGCTCCACAGGAGAAGACAACAGTGTAACAAAAAGACATGGCGGCAGGTTTGTCAAAATAATTGTGCATTTTTTCGATTGTGTTTCTATTCCTGTTTTGCCTCTTGCTTGCGTTACGTCTCTATTTAACTTTCCATCAACAAGACCGTCGAAAATTAATTCACCCACATTGTAGTGAAACCGGACACTGTACAATTACAGAAAAGTCAATGCAAACCTCACTCTGTGCTTGAGAGACCTCCTACGCACACAGACCATTCAAGTCTATATTAGACAACCTTGTGGTTTTACTTACGAAATGATATTTAATATGCCCTAAACTGAAGTCTCAAACAAAAGTAATGTTTTACAATTTAAACTACGTTGTCAATTTCCAAAATAAAATGTGAGCACTTCAAATGCTAGTTTTCGGAATTGTTAGAGCTCAAAAAGTTTTAAAAATGCATGTGTGTGTTCTATGTTAACTTAATAAGACGATAAGTTGAGTGTTCGGCTGTCCCCAAAAAAGTTACTCTCTCCCCCCTTGGTTGATTTTATGAGTGGGTGGTGCCGCCGGCTTGTTTTTTAAATGTGGTTTTTCAAGAAATGAGCTGAGCCAAAGAATTCACTGCTTTTTGGAAGCACTGCGGTTTGCGAATCGGGGCAAAAAGCAAGGGAAAAATCCTTCTCGTGAACTTGGGATAAACACATTTAAAGAAAAAGAGAGGGAGAGGCAGATTCAGTGACAGAGAACGGGCACTGGGGGGCACTACGGGGGCGGCTCTCTAGCCAGGAAAAAAGCTTTAGCTTTCCAAAACATACATTCGTACAGTCTCTTTCTCACCGTTGAAAAAAACCTTGCACCTGAATACATAGCCGCAGTCTTTCCATAACAAACACACACAGTTCTACTGTAATCCGCGTAAAGAAATTCATACTTTCCGAGTCACACGCACACGTCCTGTTAAGACAGAATGTTTTATAAGAGTCTAATGCGAAAACATCCATTGAAACATGCTAAAGCAAATATTTTTTCTATCCCGATGTGCCCTTTTCTTCTACAGCTCCAGTGTACACATCTGTCCGACACACACGCTAAACACACACTGCCTTCCCAGTCACCCTCTGGTTCAGTTTCTTTCAGCAGGGCCAGTTAATTACAGCCTACTGCTGCAGGCAGCTTCAAAACCACTACTAATTTAGAGTTCCATTACAGTAAACTCTTCCACATGTGCATCCAAAGCTAGTGTGGCCACGTAGAGCTCTGCCGATAGGCACACGCCCATAGCCAGCCACAACAAGGCCTTGCCATCTCCCCCACCCCTTCTCTCCGGGTCTGGTTTTCATCTGCGTGCCCTCAAACCCATCCCTGCCCACATGGCCCCCTCCTCGAAACCCCCTCCGCTTCGACTCTGTCCGTGACCCCTCAGAACTGTTCCATATGTAACAGATATCATTTAAAGCTCACCGTTCAAAACCACACACTGCTTTAACGCGTTCGCCCTGGAGACAAGGTACCGCAGAATAAATTCAACGCAATGCAATAGAAAGAAAAGACCGATTTGCTGGAATCCTAACCGTAAAGCAAAATACGCAGTAATCACGTTTTCCTCGCATATCAGTCAATGCTATATATTCACCAGAATTCATTTAATTTGATATACTTAGTTTGCACTGTGAAGGCATAAAATAAAATATCATTATTTGCAAGATAAGATAAGATAAGATAAGATAGATAAGATAGAAAAAAAGTTGCATCAACTAAAAGAAAATCTACTGAAGGTGAAAGACCCTTTTAAATACATTATAGAGCATTAAGTGTTCTGAACTTTTGACTCTTTACTGGTAGTAAGAACATCGGGAAACAAAAGAAGGGTAACAACTGGGAACAAAACAGAAAACGAAAGGGAGAAGCGGGGACAATGAAAAGAAAAACATCAAATTCACACCCAAGAAATCATTTTGAGTGAGAGAAACAAAGAGCAGTAAAATACTAAAAAAGAAGGATAAAGCAAGCGGGGGAAAATCCGAAACGCATGCAGCCGTTTGAAACGGGGGAACCGACTGAAAATGGATCTATGTGTTCCTAGAATTTTCCCAAACACAATAATGAATTAATAAAACGCTTGGCGCCCGTGTGCTTTCATGAGTCACACCGGCAAAGAGTTTTACAGAGTATGTTCTGCTTTTATGGCAGGCGAGCTGTGCATAAAGTGAGCTCATTCTACGGCCCTCGCCCTCTCTCTCTGGCAAGGGCCCCTGGGGCGCACACACACACATGTATGAGTACATACACACACGTTCTCCCATTACTGCTATTCGCTGGCTGACCCTCACACACGCTTATTCAAACTCCCCTATAGCCAGCTCTTGAAGCCGGGGAGATGAGGGTGGGGGTTTGTGGGCAACAGTGGGCACCCACCGCAGGCCCGGCGTTAACGGGGCTTAGAAGAACAGGCTGGGACTTTCCAAAACCCTGGTTTCACCACTGTTTCTCCTCACAGAACAAACACATCATTAGCAGAGCATGCTGGGGCCTATTAGCCACAGAGAAAGAAAGAACAAGCGAGATTGTGAGAGAGACTAAAAGAAGAGAGAAAATGCTCATGGCATGGTTGGGTGATATGCCTTGTATCCATGACAGAATCAGCTCTGTGTAAGTCATGGCTCTGTGGGGTTGGGCTGATGACTATCTTAAGTATTGAAGTTTGGTTTTAAGAAAGAGTGAACAGATCCATTCAACTTAAAAGTGCCACCGAACGCATCTCGTTTTTAAAAACTGCCTACACGCACGAAACGATTAAAAACGCCAGGCATCACAGGAGACATTAACCACTGGAGCCAATGTCGAGTTACTTCTTTTCCCTTTTGCCTGGCTGCAACCGCAAACCATTCTTCCAACAGAGCTGTGACGGATTTGGGATGGTACAGCGGTTTGAGTTCATTTCCTGCCTGCGCTCTGGATATTTCCACTCCTCCATTCTAAGCTCACAGCGTTCTGCCTTAAAAGCTGCTATAACTTTCCACATTAGCCCATCAATCAGCTCTAAGACAGATCGACATATCCGACCGTTTGCCCTCAAGCATCCCCTGAAAGACGGTGGAACTGTATAGCAGCACAAATGAAGGCCTTGAGACTTTGACCACAACCGTGGGGAGTATGGATTCACATCAGACGTCTTGTGGGTGAGGGCTATGGAATCTTCTACGTGAGGTATCAGGTTCACTTACAGTATAGAGAAAATAGAATCTTTTCCAGTCTCAAAAAAGAAAAAGTGATCGCTTTAAAAGAGACAGAAAGAGAAAGACATGAATCAAATGTCGTTTTTGTGTTGTTCATATTTCCCTATTTGCCACTTCCATATTGTAAACACATTGTTTGCTGTTGGCTCCTTGCGCAAACTGTTGAAGGGATAGTCACACAAAAAATTAAAATTTGGTCATGAATAGCTCACCCTCAAGTTGTTGGAAATCTCTATGAATTTCTTTGTTGGATTAAAAACAAAGAAGGCTTTTTTGGAGATATGTTAGACGATAGATGCCTGGGGATAATTGGAAACAAATATTTCTTTAATTTTGTTCTGCAAAACAAAAAGGTACTTTGAAGAATTTAGGAAAACAATTAGTTCCTGAGAACCATTGACTTACATTTAATTGTATTTTACCATGGTAGTCATGGTGCCACAGAAATCTAAAATTAGAATCGGAATTGGCTTTATTGCCAGATGTGCTTAAACACACAATGAAATGATCTTGGTGACATAAGTTTCAAGTGCACATGAAAATTGACAAGACGTGTCGCATAAGTAACAAAAAGTAAAATATACTAAATATGAAAGACAACATGAGATACAACAGAAAAGCTCAGGATGGAATGAGATATGTACAGATGTTTTGTAAATGCAATTTATAAGGTGCCATATGAAAATAGTATAAGGCAGAGTATTGCACTTGTTTATTGCAAAGAAGGAGAACATTTAACTGTTCATGAGGTAAATGGGCAAAGGAAATAAACTTTCCTGTGTCTGGCTGTTTTTGTGCTCGGGCTCTGTAGCGCCTCAAAACGGGAACAGTTCAAACAGAAAGTGTGCTGGGTGTGAGGGGTCCAGAGTGATTTTGCAAGCCCAAATACTCGCTCTGGATGAGTAGAGTTCTTAGTAGACAGAGTAGTGCCAATGATTCGCATAGCTGTCTTCAGAGGTCGGTTTTGGCCGCTGAGCCGAACCAGTCAGTGACTGAAGTGCATAGGATGGGTTGGATGACAGCTGAGTGGAACTGTACAAGCATTCTTCCAAATATCTTTTGTTCTTTTTCAATAGACCAAAGAAATATTAACAGGGTTGCATCTTGAGAATAAGTAATTCATGCCATAACTTTTGGTATGAACCATCTCTTTAAATCCTCTGTTATATTTAAGTGACTTTGGGTAAAATCATCTGCAAAGGAATGGATGTAAACTACTCAAGAGTTCCAAAAAAACCACCTTGTAGAAACAATTTTCCAATGAAGTTAGTTAACTATTCAAAATTCCAATGAAACCACTGGTAAGGCATAATGGTAAGAGTCATATTGGAAAGGACCGTCTGCCAACTGCATAAATGTACGTTAAAAAGTAACTATATGCGCAAAAGATTTCTCTGACACACTGCACTGGTTCAAACACACAAAAGATACAAACCCACATCTGATAATTAAAAAAAAAAGAAATCTGCTCATGGTTTACATACTTTCTGGGAAACAAATAATTGTCATATCCTGCATAAAATATCACCACATGTATCCGAGGGATGTTTACGCTCAAAACTTTGATGGCTGAAACAATTTGTCTTCTTGTTATGCATGGGAGACATTACAAAAAGACACTAGTGAAATCATAACAGCGATGTGTGCCATAACCTTGAATGAGTTCTGTGTGGATTCAATTGAAGAAAGATGTTTGAAGGCGAGACGTATTGTGTGGAAAGTCTGGCCGAGGAAGATTGAACCTCGGGCGTTTTGGGGTCATGTGGTCAAGAGGGGGGTCAAGAAAAATCCTACTAAGGGTTCTAAGGTCAGACACCATTAACACTCATATACAAAAATATATTTCTCGAACTTCTTTTGATTCTTTCTTAATTAACCACTTGTTCCTATTCCATACCCTTACGTTCATGTACGTTACAGCATAAAAAATAACAATAACAACATAAAGCTCTGCCCCTTTGGCTGGCTACAAAATGAAACAAAGCATATCATTGTCGTCAGAGAAAGGCCTTCATAAACCTTTTTATTGTGAGAGCTAAAACTGACACGATTGAATTCCTCTGCTTTCTGACAGGCAAATGGTAGTGCAACATTAAGAGTGATAGATGATCTTTCACTTCGGAGTCACATATCCCATCAATTTAAGGCCATCCGACACAGAGCTTTTTCCTGGCACCCTGGCAAACATTCTTCCCACCCGACCCTGAGAACTCTATAATATCCATCAAGTTATTATTAAATAATTAATTAATAATTACAAATATGAAAAATAACAATCAATTGTGATATAACCAGCGTTTAGCATAGGGATTACTTTGGAGCCAGACTTTAGGTAAAAAGTTACAGATATCTTGGCATACGTATCCTTCTCAGATAAACCAGACAAATGTGGGTGTAAATACTATCCAAAATATTTTGAGCATACCAAATCTAATTATCCAAAAACCTTTTCAACTCAAAATGTTTTGAGCAACTAGTTACCACTACATGTTCAATTGGCACGATTCCCTGGAAAATTTTGAGTTAAAGTTCACTTGCAACTGAAAATTCTGTAAAAAACTGCTTAAAATACTAAGGAAGATGTTTTGAAGACTGAAGGTCACCAAACAGTGGTACCCATTCGCTTCTATTATATGGACACTAATGCAATCTTTTACGTTCTGCTGAAAAAAATAATGCAGGTTTCAAATGACAGATGGTCAGCAAACAATGACAACATTTTAATTTCTTGGTGAACTATCACTTTAAGGCCTGTTTTGTACAGCGCAATATGATCTATTGATGTATGAAGTCTTGAAATCAAAGACTCTACAATAGCAATCCGATTACAGGTGGCCACATGAGCCGCATCCTTACCACCACATGTAAACCACTTGTGATCGGATCCCCCAGACGGATCTTAACACCAGGTGTAACCGTTCAGAGGAAAAGAAGAGTGAAATGGAAACAGTGATGCACAGATTGACCGCACAAAATGACACATAAGTTGTGACAGTTCGGTTCCATGAAGTGTGGTGGACAAGCTAAGCAGGCGCACACCAAAAAAATAAACAACACAACAACAAAAAAACAAGGTGTAAAACATCTCAACAGAAAGAGTTTAACCATGGCCAGCAAGCTTGTTTATGATCGCAGAATTTCTCAGAGGGATACGAGGTTAAATAATTGGTTAAGGATCAGAGCATTAACATGATCGTGGCAAGATTGTAGTTGTGGTTTATTACAAAGAGTAATCAGACGAGAAATCTGATTTATAAAAACAAATGAGATGGCCGTTGTGCTTAACTAGCTATTTCAGATGAACACAGTTTATTTAATCAGGCCAATAGAAGGTAATAGATGGGCCTCATTACAGTAGCCCTGGCAAAGAGAGGCATTCATGAGTATAAACACACACACACATACATAGCACAGACACATTAAAAGAAGAAAAAAAGCTGTCACACACATACACACACACACACACACACACACACACACGCGCGCGCGCACACACAGACTCCTATAAGGAGTTATGGGACACGCTTTCAAACACATAGCTCCACACATAAAGTCTTTTATACACCCGTAGTTAAAAGGACACATCTCTGCACACCTGCAAAAATATACAAGGGAATCTGATGGTTTCCTTCGTAATTATAGAGTACAGAACAGTCGGAGCCTTCTCCAAAGATTCCCATAAAACACCTGTTCAGCCCCTCCCTGCTACTTATGTTCCATTGCCCCTCAAAATTCCACAGAAGAGTCAGGGACAAACTCCTGGATTTATGATTCCATGCCTAAACTAGCCAGGAGACGAGACAAGTGATAAAGAGATTACCACCCAAAACTGAAAAATTCTGTCACGATTTACTTATCATCAAGTTGAACAAAGACATTTGAAAAAATATAAGAAACTGTGATTTGTGTGGCACCATTGACTACCATAGTAGAAACAAATTTAATGGTAGTCAAAGGTTCTCCAGAAATGTTTGCTTTCCTCAATACTTTAAAAAAATTGTGTTCAACAGTGTAAAATGCCAGTATGGTAGTCAATAGCGGCCAACACTCTTCTAAAGATTCTTTTTGTGTTCAACAGAACAAAAAATGTCTATAGTAGGCGATGGTGCCCAAGAAATCTCAGTTGCTCACATTCTTACAAATAGTTTTCTTTGTGTATAACCAAAAAAAAATGTAACTTGATGACAGTAGTTTTATTTTAGGGTTGACTCTTAAATCAGAAGTAAGGAAAAACATAAAAATAGACTGAATGAGACTTTAAACTACATGCTGTACAGGCCTTCTGCAAAAACCGAAAGTTAATAACCACTTAAAAAAAATCCAACAGGAAAAACTAAACCTCCAGTAGGGTTGGGACACAGCAATGCAGTGTGAGATGAAGATACATTTCATCCAAGAGGAAAAATATACTCAAGGACCTAATGACAGCAGTTTATCCACACATACAAACACATTAAGACGCTCCCATATTCCATAACAGTGACTGTACTACCGAGAACAGATTCCACAGTCCTACTGGAGACAGAACGGGAGTTTTGCTTGTGGTGTAACGTGAATATCTGGTTTGACAATGGTTTGTTTTTCCTTGTCTCTGCTTCTTTTGTGTACGTTCATGTAAACTCATGTAGCTGATCTGTCAGACATAAACAGCTCACAACAAAAAGAGGACTGGCCCATTCCTGTCTCGCTTTACAAAGGTGCATACATAAGTTTGGGACTTGAATGTGTACGTGTTAAGCTCCATTTTATTTTTGCCACATCGTGAATGTCATGAATCGTTCACATTCAGCCGAGACGCCATCACGGCTATAAATTCAGAAGATTTCACGATTAAACAACGCACGTAACACAATAAAACATAAAAAAGAGAGCAAACTTTGCATTACGAAGGCTTCCATCAGAGAAAATCACAGCAGGTGCTACACAGTGCAGTCACTCTTCTTCATTTAAACAATTACATCACATAAAAAAAGAATAAACAACAACACACAAATAAACAATGTGCACACCAAATGATTTTGTTTCCAAAAATGTCCCAAAACTTTTTAAAGTGACTGTCCGGTAAGTGATGATAGGTTTACCTGGCCTGACCCTAAAGCCCACTTTTACACACCCAATGTATGTTAAGTCCAAAAGCAGTAATTAACTTTTTAATCAAGTTTATGTAGATGTCACTTCTTCAAACATGTTTTCAGTTAACTGGAAAAGATTTTACACCAAGTAATCTCAGATGTGCTCATACGTCCGCACACAAGAAGTGTTTTCCATCTGTCAAGTTACATTGTATCACTGACCAACACTCGGATACAGTTACCGCATCAACGTCGCAGGTAAATGAACTCACAGCGCAGGCGCGACGTTTACATTGAAACAAATGGAGTTAAAAAGTTGCAATCAACGCGATCGCCGTATCTGTTTGTGTTGGATCCGAATCGCCGCGGCCTCTCGATCCGGATTGAAAGCAAATCCAAGCAAACAAACGAAGCGTGAATGGACTGGAGCGAAAGTTACACTCACCCGGACCCAGATCCGCAAAAGAGCCGAAGAGTGGAGAGAGAAGAGTTGCACCACACCGTCGTTTCTTTCACTCTTCTTCCTTTTCTCTGCCTCTCTCTCTCTTCCCCTCCCTCTCTCTCTCTCTCTCTCTTCTTTTCGTCTCTTAGAAATAATTATGCGCTCTGATTCATGAACCCTGTCTGGGTCACGTGACTCCACCCTTCAAATATACAGCACATTTTTCACAAGCCACAAAATGCCTGGGGGGAAGAAACAGAGGCACGGAAAGCTTAAATTTCTGTTTTTAATTCTCGTTCCCTCTTTCTCTCTCTCTCTCACTTTTTCAGCTCTGCCTTTCTCTTCTTGCAGTGACATGAGTTAAGTAGCAAATGATGTAGGAATGCAGAAGAAGTCATTAAGTACAGGGTACAGTTTTGCCCCGTGTTCATGTAGGACTATGGAGAACTGTAGTCTGTATAGATTTCTATATAATGGTTGATATTCTTTAAAGGATTAATGGTGGAGGAATATGCAAATGTGGTAAAGTTCTTACTTTGTGAGGGTGTGCATCTATATAAAAGTGTTTTTGTATAGAACTGTTCTGCTCTGGCTTGTTTGTGGTTCTGGGCGTTTGCCGGTTCTTCATAAAGCTTTCGTTATTCACGGCTTTGGTTGAAAAAACCATAAACCTCAAAGTGAAGACACACCTTAACTGGCTCCCCTCTGACGGTGCCATCTCGGACTGGGGAGGGTGGTACATCGGGTTCCAAACTGGATCTGTATGAAAACATAGGAACATGTGTGCCATATGTACAGTATGGTGATGTTTGAGTATTGTGTCTTCGTTTACTCACCCTCTCGACGGAACGCGAAAGATGATATTTTGTAGAATGCTGGTAACTGGCACCCATTCACCGGCATTGGTTTAGTGTCAACACAACAGAAGTGAATGGGTGCCAGTGCTGTTTGGTTACCCACCATGTTTTGGTGTTCTGCGGACGAAAGGAAGTCATACAGAGTTGACAAAAGAGTGAGTAAATGATGACACGTTTTTGATAGAACTTTCGCTTTAACATATTGTAATTTGGGTAGAATGACACATATAAAACACAAATAAAACAAGAGTTTTGAGATAAGGCCCATGTCAGGTATGAAAAGCATTAGAATACCTCACTACTAGTGCTGGCATTAGATCTCAAACACAAGTCAACAGGAAGTGGTTTGTTTTGCCACAAAAGCCCACATCACATCATGAAGACGTGCTTATTATCTGTCCAAAGCATTAAGATGTGTATTTTGAATCTAAAACATTTTAAATAATGCTGTCAGCCGTGTATCCATATCAGGTCTTTAAAAGTAAATTGCAGCACATGTTTTTTTCACTTGACTTTATTATTTTTACAGTTTGAAATAAAATTACAGTACACACTGTCATTCTATCGATGTGAGACAGTGTGTACTGTGGTTTGTTTTGCCACAAAAGCCCACATCACATCATGAAGACGTGCTTATTATCTGTCCAAAGCATTAAGATGTGTATTTTGAATCTAAAACATTTTAAATAATGCTGTCAGCCGTGTATCCATATCAGGTCTTTAAAAGTAAATTGCAGCACATGTTTTTTTCACTTGACTTTATTATTTTTACAGTTTGAAATAAAATTACAGTACACACTGTCATTCTATCGATGTGTGTGTCTGAGTGAGTAGGTGTCTGTATGTCAGTAGCAGCAGACAGGTCAGAGGTCAGCAGTGTTTGTGTTTCATTGTCAGTGAAGTGTGTTGGGGGTTGAGATTTATGATCTCTGTGTTGGGAGACTGCAGAGTGGAAGATAATGAAGACAGATCAGGCCGCTATCTCTCTCTTTCTCGCTCTCTCTCTCTCTTAATCTCTCTCGCTCTATCTCTCACTCAGTCTCTCTTTTTCTTCCTCTTTGCTCTTTACTTTTACACTACCTGTGCTGTTCTGCCACTATGCTTCAATTCAACATTTTTAGCATTTATACTCCATGTCTCTCTCTCTTGTCAGCCCCGTCGCTCTCCTTTCACCCCTAATGGTTTCTTTATCACAACAGTTTCATTTGTCACACTTTACTATGACATCATAACTCATTCTAAGGGCCTCTGACATCATCCATTATCTCGTTTTGTTTTTAATGTTTCTTTTTTCTCTGACTTTCATACATGACGTGATTTTTCCCTGAATTAATTCTCACAGCTGTATGTATGAGTAAATGCATGAATAAAAATTCCACTATGAAGGGTATTTATTTTTGCCAAGGCCTGGACGAAAAAGGCAAAAAAAGAAGCAGAGAGAGAGAGAGAGAGAGAGAGAGAGAGAGAGAGAGAGAGAGAGAGAGAGAGAGAGAGAGAGAGAGAGAGAGAGAGAGAGAGAGAGAGAGAGAGAGAGAGAGAGAGAGAGAGAGAGAGAGAGAGAGAGAGAGAGAGAGAGAGAGAGAGAGAGAGAGAGAGAGAGAGAGAGAGAGGCTGTGGCCACGGCAGGTTTTAATCAGCAACAAGATGTCTGTAATGAGATCACTATTTCCTTGCATGCAGATTGATGTCATGTGAAGTTCTGTGCTACAGCGAGATGTGCGGAGAGCAAGGCGGACATGTGCGCACACCTCTAACTCGCACAAAAACAAAAATGCATTGACTCAGTTCTGGTCATGCACACGCAAACATGGACTGGAGGTCACAGACATACACAAACACGTAAAGGTGTGTACGTAAACACGCACACACGGAAAGCATACGTCTTGGGTTTCAAAGTTTAACGGGCGGCCCAGGCGATGAAGAGCTCATTCATTCAGCCTGGCAAAACGAACACATTTGGACTCCGAGTGACGTGAAGAAATAACATACACTGGGAAAAACAACACTGAGGGTCGATCTGGAAATAGTTGGAAGAAAGGCTCTCGTTATGATGTATATTTTGCATAAACGTTCATGTAAATTTTTAATTGCACAAAGCCACATGTCGTGTTTAATCTGTGTGCACATTTTTGTATGTTTACGCGTGTGTGTCAAAGAAACGGAGAGGTCTGAGCCGAGAGTCCAAACAGAGTGCCAATAACCTCATGCAAATGAGCACACTTCCTACCCTCCAACATATGTGTCCAATGAGAGGTGAATGGCCCTCCTGTCTATACTTCCCTCACAATCAGCCATGATGTCACCGTGAACCCTCTCTGAACCGACCTCTGTCAAAAAACCTCTCTCATTTCCCCGCTTCTTATTTTCCACCTTTTCCTATTTCACTCACCACGCTGCCTCCAAGTCCAAATTCTTTTGGTAAAGCCGCATTTTTTCTTTCTTCTTTTCATCCCCCCACCCCAACTTCAACTTCTCTCTCTCTCTCTGAGGCGCATTATGTGCCTGGCTGTCTCGCTCTAATTGAATCAGGGCAAGCCCAATGCCAAAAGTACCAGGATGTTCTGATTAAGACAGACTTTAAGAAGTGGCCTTTCAAAAATTGTTCGCAGGGCTACGGAAAAAAACATTTAAAGTGGAAAAAAGTATGGATAAAAAGTCAGGGAAGGAAGTTACTTAAAGTTGGGGAGTAAGAAGGAGAGGGAACGCTGTGAGGAGAAGTAGAAGGGATGGTGGGGGCAGTGGGAGAAGCTGTCTGATCCACATATGGAAGCAATTCTGTAATTGCAGCAAATCTTTGTGCTCAGAAGGAAAGGTCCCCTCCTCGATGCTTTCGGCCCACCAAATAAAACTACCATTGTGTCCAAAAGGCATATGTTCTGACACCGTTCAAAACAGCATGTGACACTACATCATTATATAAGTGTATGGCTATCAAAGTTGAGTTCTTTGTTGGAAAACAAAAATGATGGCATGGAACATGTTGTACTTTTAGGATGTTGCAAATCATGCAATAAACAACTGAAGTTCTTAAAAGTGTCTACTTTTTTTACTTTCCAGATCTACCCCTTTCGCGTGGAGCTCGGTATAAACTTGTAAAATTGCTCATCAGCCTCAGAGAATTTGGCACGACTTCACAATCTTTCAATAAAGGAGCGATAGAGTTGGAGCAGGTAAGTGTTGGTGGGCAGGAGGGAGAAGCAGATAGATGACAGACACTGATGGTTGTCTGCCTAGCCTGAGGCAAAAGGTGTTTCTACAGTGAGCTTGTTGGCAACAGCCCCCGTTCAGTTCCCAAACACTCCGTTCTCCCTCTGTAATTATCAGCATGCCCTGCCATAACATGTTCCTCTTTGCGTGAGTTGCCCGCAGTTTTGGGTTCATAGCTGCTGAACAGAGCCCAAATTTAACACAGCCAATTAACCCTGGCAACTGTCAAAACAGCGCAGGAACAGGGTTTATGTAAGGTACTGCATTCTGTTCGAATTATTTCTATCTGGTGCGAAATGTATCATTTCAATCAAAGTGTCAAGCGCACGGGCTGTAATCAGGCTTTGTTATGGTTTCCCAAAAAAATGAAGCGAACAAGAAAGTGCATGTCCTACAGGATATACAAGCAACCTCTAAAATAATATGTGGCTTTATATTTGTGTAAAATAATGGATAGAATTATGTGAACTGGTTTCTACTGGTATAGGTTGTTAAGTTTATTTGTATATCATATGTTGTAACAAACACCTACACAATAAGTGTGTTTTCTTATGCACTAAGAAGTGGGATTTGTACATTGGATGGACTACAAAAAAAAGTTACCTGCCACTAAATTTTAGCTCTCTTGTAAATCCAGTAGAGTTAATGACAGGCCCAACAGCCATTTTTTGCATTAGTGTGGCCTCTAGAGGTAAATAATAGAACTGCAATGTGGAATCATAAATACATAACTCAAGTGCAGATTTAAAGAGGAAGTTCATAAACAAAATAAAAATTCTGACATCTTTTCTCAACTTTGTGTCTTTAAAAATTTCTTTGTTCTAATGGATACAGAGAAAGGTATTTGGAAGAATGCTTGTAACCGGTTTGGTTTGAGGCCATTGAGTACCTTCTTAGGATTTTTTTTAATTATATAGTTTGAAGAATGTAGAACAGCAAAAAGATCAGGATTATTTTTGACTATCATTGTGTTTTTTAATACGGATGTAAATGTTCAAACAAAAGTATACATTTATACCGATTTGGAGGTTAGCATTTGATGAAAGATTTCTCATATTTGGGAGAACGCAAGTGACGTGAAAAGACATGACTAACAGCCAAGTATGGTGACCCATACTGAGAATTCATACTCTGCAATTAACCCATCCAAAGTGCACACACACAGCAGTGAACACACACACCAACCATTAACACACACCCGAGGCAGCGGGCAGACATTTATGCTTCGGCACCCGGGGAGTTCTGTGCCTTGCTCAAGTGCATGAAATTGCCAGCCCGAAACTTAAACCCACAACCCTAGTGTTGGGATCCAAACTCTCTAACCACTAGGCCATGACTTCCCCAAGCGAAATCCTTCCAGCTGGATTCTTTTTAATAGTATTTATTCTTTTTACTACACAGACTATTCCTTTAATACTAATAATTTCTACAATCTAATAAATAATAAATAGTTTTTTCACATTGTATCTTTTAATTGCACAAATTTGTACTATTGCTAAACAAATATATACCATTCTATTACCTCATCACCATTCTACTACCTCATCATTCAGCTTTACAAATAACTGCTCTGTCACTTGTCACTGTGTCACTTTAAATCAGTCCGGTATAAGCTATAAGCTATTTATTGCACTAAAAATCTTTTTTTATCTGCACTGTTTGATCACTGGTTTGCACTCTATCTGCCATGTGCCTTGCGCTGCTTTGCCTTTTGTTCTTATTAAACTTTTTTATTTTTATTGATATATCTTTCTACATAGAATTGTAAAATTGTAAAATTGTATAGTGGTATAGTTTTTTATCTTTTCATCTATTTACTTAGTGTTATGTGTGTGCACCGGGGGACTGAGAGTAACGCAATTTCGATTCTTTGTATGTATGTACTGTACATGTGGAAAATTGACAATAAAGCAGACTTGAACATATTTTGCAATAACCTTAAAATGACAGCTCACCCAAAAATGAAAATTCTGAAAGAAGTAATACATGCTGGTTTGAACTAACAATAGGGTTAATAAATAATGACAGAGTTCTCTACACTCAGTCAATAAGAGAATAAAATATGAGCAACTATATTTGACAAAGTTCATTGATGTGTCTGGTTAACACAGTTTTACAAAACAATCACAAGAGGGCGCCATTTCATCATTACAAGAAAAAAAGAAACATTATGCCCCCAAATATCAGTAGAGTTTCACAACTTTAAACAAACCACAATGTAAAGGAAAGTTAAGCTTTAATATTTGCCACAAATCAACACCACTTTCATTCCAAATCCATTACCCAGAATAAAAAAAACACACAACAAGAACAACCTCTGTGCATTAAAAGCAACGTGGACCACTCATGAACACTTTACAGTATGTTTTATGAATGTGAGTCATTTTGTTCAAATTCTATTGAGCTTTAAATATGTATTTAAGTCCATTCGGTAATGAAAAATATCAATATTTTACATATGATTTACAGTTTATTTTAATAATTATGAAAAATATGAAAGGTGTGCATTATAGCTGACACCTAGATGAACACTTTACAGTATGTTTTATGAATGTGAGTCATTTTGTTCAAATGCAATTGAGCTTCAAATTATGGCATATTGTAGTTTTGAACCCAATCGGTAATGAAAAATAGCAATATGTTACATACGATTTACAGTTTATTTTAATAATTATGAAAAATATGAAAGGTGTGCATTATAGCTGACACCTAGATGAACACTTTACAGTATGTTTCATGAATGTGAGTCATTTTGTTCAAATTCTATTGAGCTTTAAATATGTATTTAAGTCCATTCGGTAATGAAAAATATCAATATTTTACATATGATTTACAGTTTATTTTAATAATTATGAAAAATATGAAAGGTGTGCATTATAGCTGACACCTAGATGAACACTTTACAGTATGTTTTATGAATGTGAGTCATTTTGTTCAAATTCTATTGAGCTTTAAATATGTATTTAAGTCCATTCGGTAATGAAAAATATCAATATTTTACATACGATTTACAGTTTATTTTAATAATTATCAAAAAATATGAATGGTGTGCATTTTAGCTGACACCTAGATGAACACTTTACAGTATGTTTTATGAATGTGAGTCATTTTGTTCAAATGCAATTGAGCTTCAAATTATGGCATATTGTAGTTTTGAACCCAATCGGTAATGAAAAATAGCAATATTTTACATACGATTTACAGTTTATTTTAATAATTATGAAAAATATGAAAGGTGTGCACTATAGCTGACACCTAGATGAACACTTTACAGTATGTTTTATGAATGTGAGTCATTTTGTTCAAATTCTATTGAGCTTTAAATATGTATTTAAGTCCATTCGGTAATGAAAAATATCAATATTTTACATATGATTTACAGTTTATTTTAATAATTATGAAAAATATGAAAGGTGTGCATTATAGCTGACACCTAGATGAACACTTTACAGTATGTTTTATGAATGTGAGTCATTTTGTTCAAATTCTATTGAGCTTTAAATATGTATTTAAGTCCATTCGGTAATGAAAAATATCAATATTTTACATATGATTTACAGTTTATTTTAATAATTATGAAAAATATGAAAGGTGTGCATTATAGCTGACACCTAGATGAACACTTTACAGTATGTTTTATGAATGTGAGTCATTTTGTTCAAATGCTATTGAGCTTCAAATTATGGCATATTGTAGTTTTGAACCCAATCGGTAATGAAAAATAGCAATATGTTACATACGATTTACAGTTTATTTGAATAATTATCAAAAAATATGAATGGTGTGCATTTTAGCTGACATTTGGATGAACAGTTAACAATGGTTTTCATGACTGTTAGTCATTCTCCTTGCATGCTATTGACGTTAGAGAAGTGTATAGAAGTTTCGCATGTAACTTTAGAGACAGGCCCTAGATTTGCAAATATCGAACGTCAGGCCAACTTTAGACAACTTGAAAACAAGCATCTTTAATATCTTAAGACACCGCGTCTGTCTGTCCACGGCGCGCACATGTGGGAGAGGATTTTAAACCAAGCGCGCCAAAAAAGTCACGCAGAGCCCCGCCCCCGTCCATGTGCATGCCGCTCATGTCTTCTCGTCCCACGCTGTGATTTGCATAAAATGTGTGTCAGTAGGACAGTGCTTTCCACGGCACATGCAGAGGGCACATGCAGTGTGGATTTACCAGCCCGAATAAGCGCATCCAGCTCACCCGAGAGAGAGAGAGAGAGAGAGAGAGAGAGAGAGAGGAAACAGCACAGGATCAGAGATAAATCCCCATCAAAGGGAACAACAACAGAGGTGACGGCTCGCACTAAACCCAGTCACATTTGCCAATCACCTAAAAACGTGATTAACGTGGGTGTGCATGGGTGTGAGCTTACACCGGTCAGAGAGGAAGTTTGACAGCTCAGAGATGCTCTGGTACTCCAGTGTGGCATCATCCCTGCATTGGTAGTGCGCACTTGATACAGAGGGTGCATCTCTACACCTGTCACAGTTTTGAGTTGTTTTTTGGACTGTTTGGTTCTGGTGCCAAATGCTCTGCCTGCTTGTTTTGGAAACCTGTTATTTCGTGATTTCTGTTTTTCTGCGAATTGAGATTTTTGCCAGACTTTGAAACAAATCAAGGATGGAGAACAGTCCTGGTAAGCAACTGTTTGTGTTATTTGCATATGTATTATTATTATTCATAAGAGTTGTGTTATTATTCATAACAGTTGTGTTATTATTCATAACAGAATGTATTTGAATAACTGTAGAGGTTTATGGATATCTGTTTGACATTTAATGCACAACCCACATTAGAGATGAGACCCATTCTCTGTGTGTCATATGAAGTTAAGATTTAACAAAGTTGCAATTTGATGATATAATACAGATTGATGTGCATTATTTGATGCATTGTCATACTTTGATGATTACTCTTTATATCAGTCTATTTAAAGTTCTTCTATTTATAGGCTCGGTGTGAATCATAAATGGTGGTTATAAACAGTTTCGTACTATGAGTAATGTTGACATGTGTGCTGTCATAAAGTCATAGAATCTGCTTAGAAACCTGTGCTGACAACTTCCTGTTCCAAACGATGAAAACAAACTCACGTGTGTGTAGTCCAAACTAGAGATCAGAGAGCTGTCAAAATAATGTCGGGATATCAGCACAACATACTTTATTGTGATCATTAATCCTGTAAAATAGAATGAGAAAGCAGTCTAAATAGAGTTGAAACAAGGCAACGCATATAAGGTTATATGAGTGACTATGAATGTACATAAATACATATTGCATCCAATTCCATGTATTTATTTTTATTAACTACTCATGTGTGCTTCAGCTTTCATCGAAGGAGGTTAAACGGTTAAGCCGATTTAGGGAAGTGGTAAACTGGGGTTAGCCAAGTGCCACTCACATGCTGGCATGAGTCAACCAAGTTCGATGTTAATTGATGGCTGATTCACAGACAAAAGCTGCAGTCACGTTTTGAGACAGGTGATGAAAACAAAGTCCCGTGCCTGGCACACCCTCTCATCTCTATGCATTTGACAGAAAAACAACAAGACACACCTCAACAACAAACCACTGTTAAATCATAAAACATGACTTATTGGAAATAATAATTTGTCACGTGACTTGTAATTGATGGAGAACCTAGGTTAGTTACATAGTAATAAAGGCTTAATATGATACATTACAACAGATGTGTGCTTGGACAGCTGGCATAGAATAACATATCTGGATTTTTACTTAGTTACTGTGTATCTATTTTTGTCTACTTAAACATGCTCAATCAGATCAGAACTGGAAAAAGTGATGCCAATAACCAACACAGATATGTTCAATAATGCCAATTTACCTATTCATATTTCCAGTGGTGATGAACTTTTCATATAAAAGAAGTAACATTTACATATTCATATTTCCTGTTTATGGTTGTGATGAGCTTTTCTTATAAAACAAGTAACACATATCTATTTTTCTTTTTGTGAATGCTTTAAACAGCATACAATACAGCACAAAACAAATAACATTTATCTAATGCAAACCCTGTTTGAGCTACTTGGGGTGTGGGTTGGCTTACTAACCTACTAACAATACAGGCAGTAGAAAAATCACTTATTAAAATGTTTGACATTGTGTTTTAGGCTATATACAGAATGCTATTATGTAGTCCTGTATAGCTATACTGTGATGTTTAGGGTTCTTTTGGATAAAGACCAAGTGATGAAATTCACAGAAGGCATTATTGACAGCACACACTACATTAGATCCAGAGCATGAGAGGTGGGCACGCATCATCATCACACATAGCAGCAATCCTCTATGATATGCGCGTTCCAGGGCTGTTTCCCACAGAACCTACAGTCGTCCTCACGTGCATGCGCTTGCTCAGCCGCGTGCGGCGCGTGATTGCACTCCCCCCCCACACCCCTCTGTTGCTTTCACTTACTCTGTTTTGATGCAGCTCGTGCGGCAGAAAGGGGGAGGTTGGTCAGTGGGTCAGCAATTTCATGCAGTCAATGTAGAGCCTTATCACGTTTTCCTGCCTCATGCAACCTTTTCTTTGGAACCTTTTACATAAACTCATCTTCATGACAGCTGTCTGCATGAGAACATTCAGCTCTGTGTATGCACAGTTCTATGAGGGTTTAGTTCTAGCTTTTCAAATTTGAACTCAGTTTAGGGCTTTACTTGCAACAAATTGAAGATTTCTGATCGTGTCAGTTTTGTTAAGTATTTTTTATACCCTACATTATGTATACTGCTATACTTTGTATCCTATTTCATGTAAAGCATACCCTGATAGCACATGAATGTCTGAAAGCATCTGCAAAAGATCTGCTGTGTGAATAATCTGCTAAACATCTTAGAATGTTTTACATCTATTCTAAATCACAAACATCTTCTAGAGGTCTATATAACACCTGATAGCAGACGTATAGAGATGCATTGCAAGTGAGCAAACAGTTTCTTCCAGATGTCTTGTAGATAAATTTGCATCAAATAGATGTCTGCAATGTATGTGTGCTTTCAGGGTATAGCAACATGCATCTTCTATTGCTAAAAAGCAAAGGCATTCAAGGATTAGTATTCAGGTGTACATTTACATTTAGATTTATTCAAAAAGATGCTTTTATCCAAAGGAACTTACAAGTATTATGCAGTTGCCAATTATCACTGCAGGTCATATGGGGTTACAATGCCTTGCTCAACGGCACTTCAGTCATTGTCTGCTGGCACCTGGAATTGAACCCGCAACCTTCTGCTTACAAGTCCAATTCTCTAACCACCAGACCCCAACTGACCCCTGTAGAGAGGGTGCGAGACTAGGGCAGCATTGGAGTCGGAGACCAGAGTTCAAGGATTATTGTCCTTGCAAAGTCCTCACGTTTCCACGCCTGCTGTTAGCTCACCAACAGATTAACATTTGCATGGGCCACATAAGCTCTCATTGAGCTAGAAGAGACTTGCTGATTCTTCAGTTAATGCTGGGTTACTACTGACCTCAATTACATGCTTGTAAAAACGCGTATAGCTCTCGATTTACTATGTTGAAGCACTTCTGTGCGATATTTTCAATCTTTATTGTGAGCTTGAAAGATTCATTATCACACCTATTTTCAGATAAACATAATTAAGATCTTAATTATGCTCAATTATTTTATAATCGAGCACTGGGCATCAAAAACAACTGCACCTTACGAAACTTACATAGTCTGTTTAAATTGAGGGCTATAATATTATTCTGTTTTTAACTTCTGAAGACTCACGTGCGTGTCCAGGTGTGAGTATCTGTTTGTTTGGGTGGGGTGACTAACCTGGGCAGGTACAAATGCATAGGTAGGGCCCTTTATCACAGGTTATATCCAGCAATGCAATATTTCAGTTATAAATCTTGCTGCACGTGCGAGTCGAGGATCACAAAAACACTCGAGCTAAATCAACACCATGTGACGGTGTGAGAAAACACAAGTGGATGTGTAAGGAAATATAAGGCGGAAGTTTTAACTTGTTTACCACAAAAGGGTTACGCATGATGTGTGATTAAAGGAAATGACAAATTCACGGCGAAAGGAAAACTGTACATGCAAATGAAGACTGCTCATCATTTTATTAAGAACTTTCAAGTGTTGGCCAGCATACTATATTACATATGATATATTTGGAGCTTCAAACTTGATTTGGGCAAGTGCTATTACATTGATAAAGTTGTTCCACAGACCTAAATTTCTATAGGTTAACATATATTCCCCCAAAGAGGGTTTTCTTTTACACTACTGCCAGCAGTACACCCTAAACCAGGGGTCTCCAACTTGTTCCGCATTATCTTTTTGAGGTGCCCGACAGGCACAGAGCTGCTCATGAATTTTCCTCACGGATATTGGGCGTCAAATTTATAAAGGCACCATGTTTTTGTCTCTTTGACTCACTAAATGAAAACGTTCAAATAGTAATATCTGCATATGCTAATTCAACTTGGAAAAGTGTAGTACTTGTGGATAATGTGACCAGCCTGACTGAAATTGTTCTTTACAAATATAATTTGTGCCTGTTAAGTTGGTAAACATTTGGAATCAGAATTAGCTTGTGTAAAGTGACAAGTAACAAAGTTAATGAGAAAGTAGAAGAAAAACATAAGTTAAACACTGGAAATGCAATGTTATAGAAGAGCTCAATACAGTTTTTTATCAATGTACAAGTTATAAGATGCAATATGTAAAATGTCAAAAAGGTAAAGTATCGCACACAACAGTATTGCATTAGAAAATCTAAAAGTGTTTTAAATATGCAAATGTACAAATTATTAAGGTGCTATATACAAAAAGTCTGATGGATAGTTATTTATAAAGGTTAAACATTTAACTGTTCATGAGGTAGATGGGCTGTTGAGAGAAGCTTTTTCTGTCTAGATTTGATGAAGATTATACATTTTTTATAACCTTTAAAAAATATAATTTTATTTATAATAATATTTTATAATATCCAAGTAGCCCTCCAGATGATGGGCTACCAAAGGAGATGAGACCCCTGCCCTAACCACTTTGGGGTCAACTCAACTTTATGGGCAATGCAAAGTTTTGGAATAAGTCCCACTTAGATGTTCTCTATAATACTTAGATGTTTTTAAACAGAGTGACTTTAACCTCATTGCTGTGCTTTTTTAAGTTTTAATGCTAAGAAATCGAACCCACAACCATTGCGCAACATGAACGGGAAAAACACGTGCACACATGGCACGGTTTAAAGTTGCCCGACATTCGATCGTGCGCCCGTCTGTGCCGCACTGCCCTGGCACAGATCGGACCGATCCCGTCCTAAGGTGGTTAAAAAGTCAAATCCACCGCGCACATTCTACCGAAACGTGACTCCCACGAAACACACGCGTGACCCAAACATCATCTCACACGGATTTCTCAAAGCGTGATCGGTGGCTGGAGATTGTTTACACGGGACTGGCTGTTAGGTTTTTTGGGAGGAACGGTGTCAGGAATCCATGTGAGGCGGCGGTCAGGTGTTGTGCGGTTGGCTGGGGCACTGTGCCAACCGAGCCATGCGGAGCTATTAATGGAGCGAAGAGGCGGGAGAGCAAACACGTGAGACTGTGCCTCAACCCATCCTCATGACCGGGAGGATGCGATAGGATGCTGAAACCCAGAGGGGGATGAACATCACACATGCACACAGTGTAGGGAAGCTAAAGAAAGCATGCAGGGATGGAGGAAATGGGATCATGTGTTGCTATGTGAATGCATTCACATTTTCTGTACAAAATCATTGGCACAGCTATGGCATATTGACATGGCATTAGATTTGTATCATCTCATTGTAGTCATCTTTTCCGGCTACATCTAACTCACTACTTTTTTCTAACCTACTCACTCTATCAAAAAAAAAATAATGTATATATATACTTTTTATAACTTCGCTCTCTGTGTAACTCGGTAGCATTGTTGTAGCACTTGTTCACCTATTGTTGTATCGGCTATTTACCGCTTCATTGTCTCCTCGACTATTGTAAGTCGCTTTGGATAAAAGCGTCTGCTAAATGACTAAATGTAAATGTAAATTTGTATAGAATATTTATTTGATATCTACACAGTATAGTTTTTACTAGTGCATTTGGCAGATCCTTTACTCAAAGCTAGATTAACATTGTGTGAGAATCAAACCTACAACCTTACATTATGCGATTGAGCTACTTGAACTGTATAATATTTTTTTCTTTCCTTCTGAGCGAGTTATTGCGTCCATCGCATTTAGAACAATGAGGCAACTGCTTTGTAAGACCAGAAAGAGCTCGCTTCATCCACTTCACAAGCTCAGTCAAACCTGTACGATCAGATATGACATCGTGTTTTACTCCTATAGGTCCGAAAACAATTCTGCACTCGTTTGTTTGTTGGATTTACCGTGTTTAAAGTTTCGGCATTTAAAAATGCATCATAATTCTAAATTTGATTTAATTATAAGGGTTGCGTAACACTGTTTGAGTACATAAACAAGTGATTATGTAACGTAATTATGTTTTTACTCATAACATGTGTCATGCATAGACCGATATATCAACGGATCATTAAAAACTATAAAAACAATCATAGATGATTATTTATTCTCCCTCAGATGCATTTAAATGCCTCTTATTTGTTTTTCTACAGGGAGTGTGATACTGTATGCTGGTTCTAATGGCAGTGCCAGCCCAAGCCCGGGAAGCCCTTCTAGTGGGTATCAAACCCAATCCCCATCCTCCCATTCCCAGCCCTCCTCCCCAGAAGAGGTCACCTTTACTGAGATTGGGGCCCTCAAGCAGCAGAGAGGTACGCCAACGTCTCCCAAGCTTGTCTTCCAGTTCCCTGATGTCTACAACAACTCCTCTGCAAACTCAAACCAGCATAACTACTCCCATCCCATCGCTGGCAAAAGGCCTTGTGGCTTCACCGGGACATTTACAAGTAAGTGGCCTCATTATCATTCAACATTACCGGAATTTAATGTAAAGCGTGTTTATTTATGTCCTTACCTCTGTATCTGTCTTGCTTGAACAGAGACGGGAGGTATGGTGCTCTTGTGTAAAGTGTGTGGAGATATTGCATCAGGATTTCACTATGGCGTACATGCATGCGAAGGCTGTAAGGTAAGAAAAAAATCCCAACTGGAAATAAAAGTATTTCTGTCTAAGTGTTGTGGATCATTGTAAGAGGTTTGTGTTGTTGTTACAGGGCTTTTTCCGGAGAAGCATTCAGCAGAATATTAACTACAAGATGTGCGTGAAGAACGAAAACTGCATGATTATGCGCATGAACCGAAACCGTTGCCAACATTGCCGCTTCAAGAAATGCCTATCTGTCGGCATGTCCCGTGACGGTAAGGGTTCTAAAAGGTTTCGCATTGATATGTGATGAATAACATAAGCCAGTGCGGCACACAGTGCCCTCTCAACCTACTTTCCTTTTTTAGTCCTGCACCGTAGGTAACTTTCAAAAAAGCAGTTTCTTTTAGTTTACTGCGTGCTCGTTTCCTCTCTATCGTCCTTTTGTGGCCCTTATTTTTCTCACCTCCTTTTCTCGGTTGCTTACCCCACCCCCTCCACGTTCCCGAAGCTCAGCCTCCCGATCCCTCCTAAAGACAGTGATTTATGAGGGATGGAGTTGTGCGGTCCCCGAAGCTATCTGTCATCTGGAAAACTGCAGCAAATACAGGAATTATTTTGAGAAATTGGAACGAGGGCAACTTGATTACAACGCACACCCTTATAACATCCTCAGCAATTAATATAGCGCTGCAGCAAAAATCAAGCAAAGGATGCAGAAAATGCCAAGCTCTTTTGCTTGACGGAAAACATTGTCACAATGGTAAAACAAACAACTCTGATAAATGTAGGACATTTTTTGAAGAACTAAATAATAGACACCCATTTTATGCTTGAACATTGTGACCTATTTAAGCTGGTTACCGATGCACCAGTAAAAACAGATCTCATGGTGGGCTGTGTTGGCGGATTGCACTGGATGTTGCTCTAAGAGGGCACCTAGAGCAGAAATGAGTCCACTGGGTGAAAAAGGGGGGGGTGAATACTCATTCTTAACGTGGTTCCTGAAAATGTTAGGGCCACAACCTAGAAACCTGTTTCTTTGACGGGTCTTATTGCACAAACAGGAAAACCACAGGTAACTGCCTCAAAACCAAAATAAAGCCCATGCCCCAATTTCACTGCCGTCAAAGGTGAAATTTTGGTTGTGTAGTACAAACAAATGTTTGGTTTGACACAATGGCACCCTTTCACTTCCGACATCATTGGGTAGACGAGTTACATCTGATAACAATGAACTCTTTTTAGTTGCAATAAAATTTAGCACTGACGGAAATGATAGTCTATCAGGTCATGCATAGGGTCAGCATTGCAAATATTTATTTCGCACCCAGCAGGGAAGATGCTGTAGACGTGCTCCTCATGTTCTAGGTGTATCTCAGATGCAGGTGCTATAGGACGTAGATGTTATATGGGCCAGCTGCACTCGCTCATTTCCTTCCACTTGCGTCTTATATACCTGAGTGTACCACAAACCTCACTGTCACCCTGAATCTCAAAATGATGTATTGTTCCCCTCTCTTCTCCTTCTTATCACAGTTATTAGTTTCTCTCCTAATTACCATGCCATTGTCATCACGTTCAGCCTGACCCACTGCCCTACTTACGGAGGGGGAACGAGAGAGAGAGATAAGAGAGAGAGAGAGAGAGAGAGAGAGAGAGAGAGGGGATGAAGAGAGGAGGGGGAGGCCATGATTGAGCGAGATGAAGAGTAGGGGGACATGTGGTACCATAGATGCTATTTTTAAACTCAACAGCTGACAGGTTTTTAGAGGAAGGGAATGCAGAACAAAGTAAGGGCCTTGTAAAAGATGTAGAGAAGTTATCTAAGCAACACGTTTTGTAATCATTCATATTTGGATGAAAGGTTTGACAAGTTGCGTTATTCTATTCTATATTATTTCTTAGTTTCTGGCTCCTATTCAGAAAACTGCCATAAAAATGCAGACTCTATATGAACAGGCAGTGATAAGTAGAGAAATAAACATTTGTACTGAATCCAAACATACTCTCTTTAGCGAGTATCAGCAATAAATATCGTGAAAAAGAATACCAATTTGTAAAACAGAATGAAGCTTTCGTTTGCTCCTACCTCAATAAAATTGTTGAATTCTATCAAGAACAGTCTATCTTTAGCATACTGGCACGAGGGAATTTACATATTTGTGATGTTACTTTACCTGTTTTATGTGTCTAATTTCTTAAATTGTAAACAATATATCTACTTATCTGTATATGTGTCTCATGTATAACTGTTTTTATAGAGCAACACTGTAGCACTTTTCCTATAATTTACCCTTGGGAACATGTAAAGTAACTGAGAGCAACTGAGAGTTAACAATTTAATTTCCTAAATTCTTAAAAATATTTGCTTTAATGTTCAAAAAAACTAAAAATTATACAGATTTTTTTCTATATTTGTAATCAATGATGACCCATTAATTTATTCAAATAGCTTTCTTTGTGTTCAGCTGAAGAAAGATATGTATACAGTTTGAGAACATCTTAGGATTTACAGAATTTTCAATTATGGCGTGAACTCTAAGCGAAAATTGTACATATAATTATATGAAAAGTACATGAATACATAAAAATGAAACTAAAACTGACATAAAAATATTTTGAACTTGAAAATGCCCAAATACAATTAACATATTCATAATTTCTAATATAATTTTATTATTATTCAAATATAATAAAACTATATTGACTGTTGCTGTAGTTTATCATTGTCATTATATATCTAATCCTTTGACGTTGTATTTGTCACTCATGAATTAAGACAAATCATAATAATGATCAAAGTTTGTAGTGGGATCCTTGATTTCATATCTTTTGCATTTCTTCTTGACCCCCAGCTGTGCGTTTTGGCCGCATCCCTAAGCGTGAGAAGCAGCGTCTCTTGGATGAGATGCAGAGCTACATGAACAGCCTCAACGAGTCATCCACCATGAACATGGAAACCTCGCCACCACAAGACCCACCGACCAGCCCTTATGAGAGCCAATCTAAAGAGGCCATTGGTGCCTTATCCCGAGCCTACCAGGACATCTTCACAACCACACAGGACCGCATGAACAAAAGATCAGGCAATATCAACACCAGCAGCAGATCAAGCACCTTTCAGAACAATCCATCTCAGGACGTCAACTACCCTCATGCTGATCCTCATCTGGGGTACCAGGAAAGTTTCTCAGGCCTTCCCACAGAAAGCAAGTGTCCAGTTCTGATGGACAACAATCGATATAGCTACGCTCCTTCCTTCAATCAAAACCACACCCAATCTAGCTCATCCACGGCCCAACAACCCCCTCAGACCAACTACAACAGTTACCCGGTCGACGAGACCCAAAGCCAGAGCTCGTGTCCCTTCAAGTTACCTGCCGGCTCCAAAGTACTGGTGAGAAATGTTTTGAGATTCCTCTCACGATGCTGTTTCATTATATACAGCAGTAAAATTACATTTACAGGGCCCTGTGTGTAGTCATTTTAAGAACATTTAAGATCACAATAAAGAGATGGATGAATTAATTATGCCCACATAAACAGCATGTGAGCACATTACAGCCTGTTAATAAAAATGTTTCTCTCATAGGCCTGTCCGTTAAACGCATGCCCTGTGTCGGCACCTGGTGTCTCCAGTCAGCAGGTGTGGGAATCTTTCTCGCAGTGCTTCACCCCAGCTGTGCGTGAAGTGGTGGAGTTTGCGAAGGGCATACCAGGGTTTCAGGAGCTTTGCCAACATGACCAAGTCATGCTGCTGAAGGCAGGAACTTTCCAGGTGACTATACAACTAATTACTCTCATTATAGGAAAAGTTCACTCAAAACAATCTGTCATTGTTTATTCTCCTCAAGTTGTTGTAAACCTGTATGACTTGCTTTCTTGCCTAGAACACAAATTAAGATATTTTGTTAAATGTCACAGTGGTTCTATGCCCATGTAAAGAAATTCAATGAGGACCAGTGTCGTTTGGCCAACAATGTTCTTCAAAATATCTTCTTATGTGTTCTGCAGAAGACAGAAAGTCAAACAGGTTGGGATAACATCAGAATGAGTGAAATAACTTTTAGTTGAACTTCTAATGCTTCTATGAGAAGTGAATGGTTATGGATTGTTGTAATTTTTTCACATGTGAAAAATCACTTGTGTGATTTCATGAGAAAATGAAATTCACATTATTTTTTATATCTTTTTCAGGTGCTTATGGTGAGGTTTTGCTCACTTTTCAACTACAAGGAAAGAGCAGTTACTTTTCTAAATGGGCAGACATACCCGCTGGCAACTCTGAAGGGACTGGGCATGGGCTCCTTGCTTGATGCCATGTTTGAGTTCAGTTCAAAGCTGTGCTCTCTTGGCCTGGAGTCAGATGAGATGGCACTTTTTATGGCTGTGGTCCTGGTTTCTGCAGGTAAAGACAACACATTTAAACTTAATTGCAACTCAACCACATAACAACCTTAAAACAACCAAATAGCAAACTGCTAGAATGCATTATTCACATGCATGACCAATATCACAAACATCTACCGATAATTAATACACAATCCATTTGTTGTTTAATTCACAGATTGCTCTGACATTTCGGACACGGTGGCTGTCGAACAGTTACAGGAGAGCCTCATCCGGGCGTTACGCACCTTAGTGACCCGTCGTCGTCCTGACGACAGCTCACTCTTTCCCAAGCTTCTTCTGCGCCTGCCAGACCTGCGCACCCTCAACAGCCTTCACTCCGACAAGCTGCTAGCCTTCCGCATCGACCCTTGAGGAACCACCGCTTAAACCAAAAGCTGCAGTTGGCTAATGACAGCTTACCTACTTTCATGAAGACAAACTTATTTAGATGAAGAGCAAATTTCCATAAGAACCATAATGAACATGATAAACAGACGCTGTCAGCGAAAAATCTCCATTTAACCATTTTTATGATCGAATAAATACATGCAATGAATCCTCTGGTCTTCAGTTCAGCGAGCCTCAAATTAATTGTTGTTTATAATATTTATCAAAGGGGAAGGGTTATCAGTCATATCATCATGAATAAGCTTACTGTGGACTTTTACAGACCAAAAACGGGTCATTCCTTTGTACTGCCTGCGACGAAAGTACACAGGGTTCTCGTCAGCAAGTACACAACGTATGCAGTAGATGGATCATTTTAGGGACCATTTTAAGCCAGATGAGTGTGTGTGCCTACGTGTTTGAGAAAGGGACCGAAATACAATGTACATAAGCCGTATATTTCACTTAGATCAGGTTTCAGTTTCAAATATAAAAGTATACATTTATCAACTGTGTTAGTGTGTAACATTTAAAGGCACAAAATGTACTGTATCTACAGAAACCACCGAAGTATCATTTAAGTTGTTCGAAAAGAATATATTAACCATTTTAAATATCATTTCACATCTGCGAATAGATGCAAGTGTCATATTTGTTAAGATGCATTTTATATCATTGTCAAGCTAAAGACTGTATGTCAAGTATATAACCATCTGTTTATCTTTATAAGTACATCTGAAGCTAAAAATACAAAACCAGCAAACATTCTGCAATGCATGTAATGTTTTATAGTTTCTTCCAGCTGTTTTCTTACTGTAAATATTGCAAAATGACGGACCTGTCTAGTTGGATGTCAATATCAGATCATAAGGGATATGAAGTTGTATATTGGATTGAGACGTGCATGTGGTGCCTTGTAAGAAGTGGACGGTTGTGAGAAAGACTCCTGAAGTTCTGGCACCAGCAGAGAATCTAAACAGCCTTCAATGAGATCACAGGACATGTCAGGAACGTGTTTGGGACTTCATTAAGATGCTTATGATTATGTTTGTTAAAAATAATGTCATTCAATCATATGGTCATGTAAATTTTGTAAATCGTTTACTTCTTTACAAGCAATATAAAAATGAGATTATCTATCTTGTGTTTTGGTTTCAATCATTTATTGAAATAATAACATTTTCAATACTAAAAGCAAACAGATAAAATAATGGATGTGACCCTGAACCCTAATTTGGGTATTCACAATATAATGCAACATTTGATCAATTATCTTTACATTTTACATTTACATTTAATCATTTAGCAGACGCTTTTATCCAAAGCGACTTACAATAGTCGAGGAGACAATGAAGCGGTAATTATCTATCAGGAATATAAACTCTATATTAAATCCTGTACATATACTGTGGTTAAAAACATTCTTTAGGCTTTCTATATATAACATTAAGTGTCCTGTTATCCTGCTTTTCCCAGTGGATTTTATATCTGGAGCTTTTGGGAGTGACACAGATATAATGGTGGCCTGAAACTGTCTTTGGTTGTCAAAACAATATTAATTTACTAAACAGGATAACAAGGTAATAACAGCTTATGAATATTTCATAAAGATAAACAGAGTGATTAAATATTTGTGTTATAAATAATCCCCAAAAATAATTCCCTATGCATTACATCACACACGGAGTAACAGTGACATCTTGTGGCCACTCGTAGTAACGCAGTCACAAATAATAAAATGGCAGACCTACTTCAATGCACACGTGACATTTTTTCGTCTATTTACTTATTGACGTTTTAAACTTTACAAATACAAAAATAAAATGTTATTTACCTTCGTTAAACAGCGCTATGGTACATGCCCTAATCAACATTGATGACGACATGCCGCATTGCATTCAGCTGTGTGGATTTATCTACGGCTGTGAGTAGCCAATCAGATTCGGCATACTCTGTTACGTCATCATGCGTACTTAATATTCACAGCAAGTACCGCGCATGTTACGTCATCACGTTTGACTAAACCGGAAACAAACACGGATGTTGGAACAGCAAACCCAATGTTGCAGTTTTACAGCTTTATAATCACTTATAGTTATTAAATTATAGTGTTCTGCTTCAAAATCCAGAAATGACTTAAGATGAGGAGAATATTTAGAGTAAGTTGTGTTAAATTTAAATCTTTTAACAAGAGTTAAGAATTGTTGCTTAAGCTTAAGTCAGTAGCTCTATAAATCCAATTTATTCATAATATTTTCATGATTAATGTTTTTTGGCATAAAATTACTTTAAATAAAATAAATATATATCTATTTTTGTTTTCAAACCTTGGAAGTATTATGGCTATGCCAAATGAAAAGATGTAGTATACTTAAGTATTTACTAATATATGCTAAAGTATTTATGAGTATAGTGCAGTATTATATAAATAATAGCCAATTGATCATTACTGGAGTAAATACTGTTGTGTACTTTATTCTGTACTATGGTGATGATCAATACTGTATTATGTAGAAATGTTACTATGGTTTGTCATTTGTAGTTTTAATCGATTAATTGATTACAGAATAAAAGTTTGTGTTTACATAATATTTGTTTATAATTTTGAGTTTGTATACACACGTACACCTTACATGTGTACATATATGCTTTATTTAATATTTACACGTAATATTTAGATTTAACATTAATTTAAATAATATATATAAGGGGTATTTTTACAGCATTTTTATGCACAGTACACAGACATCTATAATAAAAATGCAAACTTTTATTCTGCAATCAATTAACCGATTAAAACAGGCCTAGTTATTTACTAATGTTATTAAAATGTGATTATATATTTGTGGGGGTTAAAGTTTATAAGTCCAAATATCCGGATGTAGCATCATTTCTTTTTTATCACAACACTGGTTAGTGTTTGTTAAGACATTTTGATTTGTGATTATTTCTTTTATCTTTGCAGATGACCATAAATATAATCGAAGCGCTTTGTTGAAGATAAGAAAGATGATGCCTAACTGAGGATCAAAAAGGAACTCTCTACAACCCGAAGACATCTCTGTCCATCATGTTTGTGACGGCTTATCTTGCATTCCTCGTATTGGTGGGACTATGTGTGGCTTTGGAAATCGCAGCTCGTCGACTTGCCTCACCCCAGACCGCACAGACGGCTGTCGCCAACCCCGCGTTTCGACGTTTTCAGAACATCTTCCTGAAGGTGTATCTACTGGCCCTCTGGGCCGATTGGTTGCAGGGACCTTACCTCTACAAACTCTATCGGCACTATAACTTCCTTGAGTCTCAGATTGCCATTTTGTACGTATGTGGCCTTGGTTCCTGTGTGCTCTTTTCTCCAGTGGCCGGATGGTTACCCCAGATTTTTGGCCGAAGACAGACGTGCCTCCTTTTCTGTGTGGCTTATTCAATCTGTTGCTTGACTAAATTGTCTCGGGACTATTTTGTGCTTATTCTAGGCCGTGTCTTGGGAGGGCTGTCCACTTCGCTTCTGACTACCACATTTGAGGCGTGGTACGTGCATGGTCACATTGAGGTCCATGACTTTCCCAAGGAGTGGATCCCTGTTACTTTTAGTAAAGTTGCAAACTGGAATCACGGACTGGCAGTTGCCGCCGGGCTAGTGGCAAACCTGTTTGCAGAATGGCTGGGGCTGGGACCAGTAGCTCCGTTTCTTTTGGCAATCCCAAGTCTTGTTGTTTGCATCTGGTTTGTGATTTTCAAATGGGGTCAAGAGAACTCAGAAGGCGCACATGGAGACAAAAACGGGCCTCTTTTAAACCCCCTTAATGCCCCTAAGTTGCAAGCTTCAGCACTAACACGACTCTGGCGAGGCTGTATGGACGGTCTACGCTGCTTGTTGTCGGACCGCCGCGCAATGCTGTTGGGAGGTGTGCAGGCCCTCTTCGAAAGTGTACTTTACATTTTTGTATTTCTATGGACCCCTGTGTTGGACTCGCATGGCCCTCCTCTCGGCATCGTCTTCTCCAGTTTGATGGCAGCTACCATGGCTGGTTCAACACTTTTTCGGCTAGCCACATCTCCCCCTTATCGGCTGCAACCCGGTCACCTGCTCTGCTTGGCGGTTCTAATGGCGTTCTTTTCCTTCTTCATGTTGACATTTTCCACGGTGCCTGGCCAACCCCGTCCCAGGGAATCTCTTCTTGCATTTCTCCTGCTCGAACTGGCCTGCGGGCTTTATTTCCCAGCAGTGACTTTTCTCCAGAGTCGCGTGATCCCCATGGAACGTAGAGCCGTGGTGTTGGCCTGGTTTCGCTTGCCTCTTCACCTCCTGGCTTGCTTGGGGCTGCTGGCTCTGCATGGGGAGGTTTCAGGAGCGGGTGCAGGCGAAGCCGGCAGCGGCACCAGACACATGTTTATTGGCTGTGCAGCGATGATGTTGGCTGCTCTGCTGGCTGTGGTCAGCCTTTTCACTGTGGGCAGGAATGATGCTGACTTGAGACTAGAGGGGACCAGATTAGAGGGAGAGATGGAGATGTGAGAAAAACAGAGATGAACACTTGATTTCCAAATGATCAGTAAAAAAAACTTGGTATCTATTGTTTATCTTTCTAAAAGACAGCAATTATATTTATTTTTCTTCCTCATTTAGGTGTTAATAAAAAGAACCAAAGTCCTTTTAAGTATTTGTTTAACATTTTTAATCTAAGCCAAAACTGCAAGAACTTTCACATAGGGACACATAAGGATAAGCATAATTTTTCTTTTTTATTTCCAGCCAGTCACAGAAGACCAGATGCTTTACATTAAAATGATTTAAGATCAATATACAACAAAATAATTAAGTATTTCATATGGTTGGGTTTAGGTATTCTATGGCTTGGGTTTATTTTTTGAAAACATTTTCCATCCGTCAAATTGTTATATGCTAAATCTGTTGTTATATATAAGATGACTGCATAACATCTTCTGAAATGGACCACACATACAGTTTACTGTAAGCATTGTCTTTTATTGAAATTGATGGCAACTGAAAAGATTAAGGCTCATGAACAAACATTAAAGAGCACTGTAAATAAATGTGTCTTATAGAATATAAAAATAAAAAATACAAAATAAAACAATCTATTTAGAAGTGTGAAGACAAAGACATTATTTTCATGTATTTACCATCCGTTTTCTGTTCTAGAATAACCACACAGGGAAAACTCACCAAACAGTCCTGTAATATTTCTAAAATGTCATCAGATGTATTGGATTTTCACCTCAGACATTTGACTCTGAATTTGTTGCAGTTATTGAAAATTATGATATTAACAAAAACTCTCAAACTAATTCTGAGTGAAGAGTTAATACACGTAAAACGGTATATGGCTTGTATGTGAAGTGGTAGAACTTTAAGATATAATCTTTTAGTTTTATTCTACTGATACACATTAAATGGTTTCTCACAGTCTTTTGTAAGTCAAAAAAATAAATATACATCAACTCTTGTTTTTCCATTTGAGCACAGTTTTTAACTCATCGAAAAACAAGTTTTGACATTGTGTTCATTGTGATTTAAAATAACTCAAAATCTTTACTGGCATGCTCAAGAAAATATATGTACTAGTGTAGAGTGGCATTTGTTTTGTACTATGGACCAAGTGTAGTTTGAATTCGACTTGAGGTATATTTGATTTCATCTTTTACACTTAAGAGTTTGAACTTCCCCCATCACTCAATTCTAAGACATTTTTGTCAGAATGACCTGTGGCTCAGTATACTTTGCTAGTGGCTTTTAAAAAATAAAAACATACAGAATTCTGGGGAAAAGTTCAATACAAAAAAATATATGTTCAGATTGGCAGTCTTGAGGTACACATTCTTGAGTAGTTTCTAAAAGAAAACTATTAACGTGTAACACAAATTTTGAAAAAGTAAAAATGTGGTTTTAAATCCTGTGCAGAGGAGGTCTGTAAAATGACCTTTTTTGTCCACCCTCCTTGTACATTCAGGAACAACAGCAAAATGTCACATTCTCCCCTAATGTGTCAATTCCAGTTAACTGTGTGTTGTGATCTGCACTAGATGCATTTTATTTGTGAATCAAAAATGGTTGGATAGAAGCCCTGAATGGCAGAAAGGTCAAAAGACAAATGCTTGAAAAAAACCTATAAAAATAAACATTATTTTTGGGCTTGAGATTTGTCATTGTGCTATAACAAAAAATCAATCTTCCGGTGGCGAAAACAAAGAAACAAATAATAAAATAAGCCATGACTAGAGAAGGTGCTATTAAGTAGAATTCCTAATCTTGGAATGTTCTTATATATTTATTTTATTATTCACCCAAGTACGTATTAGTGTTGATCTCTATTCGCTTCCTTGTTCTCCTGCTCTCGTAAAACAGTGTTACTGAAAACCTCAAACATCACACAGATACACGGACACAAAATACTACAAGAGCACATTCACTACATGTATTTCTTTTTTAAAAACCAATAGGCAAAATAACCCATCCCCCCGAGAGAGCCCATTAGGAAAGACGCCCCAAAGAATGACGGAGGCTTCTTTTTTACCATTCGGAAGGCATTGGGTAGAACTGCAGAGAGCAGAGTTGTGTGGACATCTCCCAATACCTTGCGGAAAGCGTAACGCTTCTGCACACGTTCGAAAAACCACTGGATGTTTGGCCGGCTCCCATCTTCCCAGTATTTCTTTGAGAGTCCCAAGAACTTGAGCCTGTGCAATGTGGCTCCGAGAAAAACATCAGCTAGTGTAAAAGCAGGTCCACAAAGCCATAATTCACACTTTTGATCTGCAAAACAATGGAAAAAACTACTTTTTTATGTACGATCAAGATTTTTAAATAATCACATTAAAATTGTTTTTGACTGATTGGAGACAAAAAAATGAAATATATAAAAAAGCAATAACAACAGTTTTTAACAATGAAATTTAGGGTGTAAAAAATTCCAAATCAAATAATAATTCAATATTTCTAGTTTAACAACAGTTGCATTGTGTAGGATAACAACTGAAAAAAGCAGTAAAACAGCAACAACAAAAACAAATATGAATAAAAGAGCAACAAATAACAAATAGTTTTTTTTTAACTTTTGACTTATTTATCGAAACATAATAAAATAAATGTCTTTATAGTTAACTCACGTTTAAGTAAAGTTTTTATTTATTTAGAATATATTTTTACAAAGGATGTAAAAACGATAAATTGTGATGAATCGCATCAATTATAAAAGTGTATGTATATACATTGTACGTCTTTGCATTGTGCATATTATTTTTATTTATAAATAGAAAATTTGAAAAATATTAATATGTTTAAATATAAATAAATCAATGTGTGTTGTGTTCATATAAGATAAAAATGCAGTTAATATGCACGATACTCAGACATGTATAATGTAAACACAATGCAATTAATCACGATTTATAATTTTGACAGCCCAAAAGAGTAAAATGTTAACAGAAAACAAACCTTGATATTCCAATTTCCTTTTCTCCAGCTCTGCCTCTACTTGGTCTAGTACCATGGCCATCTCACCAAGGATTTTCTTTAGATAGTTTACATTGTCATGGTCCAAGATCTTTGCCTACACACAAAAAGTTTTTAAGATTAAGAAAAAATTTTTTGTATTATCTTGGATTTTAACTAACTGCAAAATGAACTTGGTTATACCCATCATTTGTAAAAACAGTGAGCTTTACCATGAGTTTTTTCTGCTTTGAGAGGTATGGTTCTGTCAGCTGTGGTTCCTCATGGTCCAGTTTCATAAGTTCAGAAGCTGCATTGGCCAAATGTCCTGAGAAACGAACAAAAACAGATCCCTTCATGTGCATTGCATATGTACATAATTAAACCTTAGATATCTGTGTGTAATCGGAGTCTTTAGGAGTTCTATCATTATGAATTATGAGTACATTTTATTGCAGGGAACAGGCCCTATTGCCTACATCGTTTAATGTTTTGACAACCAATTAAAGAATGTAATACAATTTCACTTTTAAAACAAAGCAGTGACTTTAAACATAAATATTATCTATCAAACTGATTCTTTATGACTTATGCACTGTAAAAGAGATTTATTTGTAAAAATGCAGAATTTCCTTGACATCATTTATTCTCCTTTAATACTTCGACTGGATCAACCCATTGTGTTTTTTACTCTGGACTGACATTTTATGTAATAGGTGAGCAGTGAGGTTTACAGGTATTCGCCAGTTATTAGAAATTTTAGTGTTAAAGGATTAACGGTCATCATTTGAGACAACAAATTGCATTTCAAAGTTTAAAATTTAGAGATTAAAAATATATAAAGCAAGTTAAATTGTGATGAATTAATTTTTGTATCATTATTTAATTGTCATAAAGTTTGTTGTTTGTGTTTGCAATGGTCAGAGGCTGGTTCTCTTATGTAGTTTTTACAAGGGTTCTTGCATATTAGAAAGTTTAAATAGAAACATCCTTTGAAGGTGATATTGATTTTGGTTTAAATCGTCTAAGTTTAATATGAAAAAATCCAACATAATTCAATTTCTTTCTATAGTGCAAAAATTTCATAATTTCCATAAATCCAAAGTTATATGGTCATATGCGTTCTTAATTATATAATTTTACATACTGAAACATTCTTATACAATTAATCAATGAAAATGAATCATTAATTGTTGTGTGTAATAGACTGTTTAATTATTCCATTGTAACAATTTACCTTATTAATGTATATCCTCGTTCTTCCCCATATAAGGTATCTTTCTTTTGTACAATAAATTGTGATCATCAGAAATGCACTTACTACGTATTTCAGCTGTGGCATACTTAGGGATCATGGAGTCGGTTGTCAGTTCGGGATGAAGGATGCATCCGTGTGTGTAAGCATCCATGGGCAGCCCGTCTAGCAGTTCACGGTACTGCTTTATCCTTGCATACATGGGAGTGCCTTCATCAGCGTTCAGCTGAGGTACTGTGTCTAAAAGAAAAAGACAGGAAGACAATTTTGATTTTTTAAAAATCACCTTCTATCTGTACAGGGCACTGTTTTGTATTTCAGACATTTTGTATTGAACAAAAGTCTAAAACATCTAGTACACACATTTATTCTCATAATCCCTGGCTATTTAAAGCACATGACCCGTGTACACTCAATGACCCTTGAATACTCATAATGCACTGTGAAGGTCGCATCAATGAATTATTGCGGCACAGAAGATGGCTTCTCCAAAAACTTGCTCATTCCTTTTTCATGAAGTGGACAATCTATCATCACACGTGAAAATTATACCACAGTTCACCCGAGAAAATGATCTCATGGTTAATAATCTCAAATTTTATTCTAAAACTGCATAAGAAAAGAAGATATTTTGAGAAATGTCTAAGGGTTTTGTGTTCATGCAGTCCATAGAAGCCAATGTTGTACGTTTATATGTTTTCAAAATATCTTAATTTGTGTTACGCGAAAGCAAGAAAATCACATAGGTTTTACATGACATGATGATGAGAAGATGATTAACACATTTCTATCTATGTTGAACTATTACTTTTGAACTAAACATACACATTTACACTTCAGCATTCTCTAATGTATGACTAGCCATATCATTAAATATCAATCATTAAATATCAATTAATTTTTCCTACAAATTGTTTAGGCAATATTTCATACATAAACAAATCAACAAGAGGGCCACACAAAATCATAATACAGCACTAACACTAGAAATGAGATTAGATGAAAACGTCATTACAGTGAGATATAGTTAAAACACTTTGTGTCAACAACAGAGACAAAGTGAGATGAAGCTGCCAAGCAGAGTTATAATACGCATGGTGCTTTTGTTCCTCGGACAGATAGAAAACCCTCCAATAATGCATTGTATCTGCAACCCCAGAAAGACTGGACACCACCTGGCTGACCTCCAACATGCTGACTTATCAGTTATAGGGCCAAAGAGTGACCTGCGTTTCTTACCATAGATCGATTCATCCAATACAGGCAGGATTCAAACGCCTCTATTATCCAAACACATCGGCTGAAACCAAATACAACTACAGAGCGAATCTAATGTCACATTTCAATGACACAGAGTGAAAGTCTGAAACCTAAGCCACATCTAAGTGTTTTATACCAATTGATCAATCAAATGTATTACACAGTTTGTATTAGTAAAAACTGTAAGTCAGAGGACTCTAAAATGTAACATACAGTTCAGAATGCTCTGACTACAATCCTTGAGACATTCTGGTGGCGCTCAGTTTTATCAAGCAAGAGTTTAAATGGATCAGAGAAAACACTTCACCTCCCACACTCAAACTGTGCACACATTACAAACAACGCACAGTTGCTGTTTGAGAGAAGACATATTAGTCCACAGTGATCTATTGCTTGTTTCACAGTTTCCTTTAAGCACAGTTCACTAAAAAGAATCGTGTCCTTTTTCAAAGGGAACAATCGAGCTTGTTTGGGGAGCTAATTACCTGGAACCCAAGAGCCTTAAAGCATCAATCTACCCAAAAATAAAAATAATATTGTTTCTTCATTTTATGTCGGATCTTTTTGGAACTCTATGGCACTGTCGGTCTCAGTCCCCATTATGTTTGTTTCCAATAACTTCCTTAAGGACAGCAACGATCAATGAATTATATCAGTTATACCTCCTACAAAGTTGGTCTCTATGTAGTCAATGATTTGGTTGTAGTCACTGACGATAGTGTCTCCGTGGATGAAAACCGGCACTTCCTCGCCTAGGTTGAGCCTCATGAACCAAGGCTCCTTGTGCTCTGTGAGGGGCAGACTGACATCTCGTTCTTCACACAGTAACCCTTTCTCATTGATCACCAGACGAACCTGCCAAAACAAACACATATCAGTGACATCACCGACACAACAATCACAAATTTGCACACAGAATTCTTTGGGAATACAGGAAAATGAATGCACGAAAGGCATGAGATCTGAAAACAATGCATATATTGTCTTCTGAAATACCTTGTGAATACCAGGCTAAAGTTGGAAAATCAAATTCTAAAAGCGAGCATTAAAGTTTGTTTTTTCCATTATTTTCTACTTATCATCAATTCAATCTTTGACGTGGACTTACTTAATCAATATTAAATATATCAGTGTTATGTTTTCACATTATGTTCCTTACATAGTGTAGAATGATTTTATGTATCAAAGATTATTTCACAAAAATAGTTTTCACAGGTTTGTTCACATTTATATTTTAATAATTTTTTTTAAATTTAAATGTATAAAAAGTTTGCAAATCAGAGTAAACAAAACTATTTTCTATAAAGACTCATTCATATCATTTAATTTTTTACTATTTTACAGTAAGCACTGACCGACCAGATCTCCAGATTAGAACCTTAGTATACTTATTTTATTTAAATTGCATGTTTCTACTCTTTATAAACAGTAAGACAGTGGCGTTCCAAAGTTTATAGCTGGATTTCAAAGAAACTATTTGCAACTAAATATTTTATATGGAAAAATATTAATATGGTATACAATATAATTACTATATCTATTTAATATGGAAGCTACAATTCCAAACAAAGGTCTGCGTAAGTCCACAAGGATTTGTGGACAGGAGTGATCCCATTTTCTTCCAAATTGAAAGGATAAAAATCCAGGTTAAGCGATCAAGATAAGACATTAAGGACTGACTGATAAGTGACAAGCGTATCAATCAGTCGCCTGAACAAGAGCTAAAGAATGTCTCACAGCATTCAACATCATCTGTGCTGAGGTCGTAGGATGTTTTACACATGCATTAGACACATCTGATGACGGATAAACATCATCTGCAATATCAGACACAACATACCTTCACAATGAGCATGATAACTCTATCAATAACATAAATGAATTTAAATCCACCATTCCCTGAAAGTGTTGAGCCACTAATCTGTACACATTGACATGCTCGTTTCGATGTCTGTCCTAACACCAAGTGTCGGTCGAGAGAATGATTTCTCAAGAGCATTGAGAGAGAAATGCACGGGTGCAGAGCTTTGCCATGTCTATCTCTCAGTTCTATGGTAAGTGAATAGGCGAGGGATTTTGGCAGGCCATTGATTTTCTGCACGGCTTTCCATACAAGCCTGTAAATACTGTAATCGGCATTGAGATTCCAGCCTCACCAATGTTCTGGTCAGTATAACGTTGTTGTCGGGAGTCGGGTTTAGCTGGAGATAAAGCGTGACACTATTTCGAATGCAACAAACCTACAGCACCCTGAGCACAGAAGCCTATAAGCCGAACGCCTGCATGCTGACAGCACCATATAAGATCTCCACCTAGCAATGCATAATTCACATCACATCCAATACAAACATTTGTGTCTGTGCCTTGATTTAACAAGCCAATCCCACCCATGCATGGAACTGATGCGGTCAAGTATAAGAGAAATGTGAGGTTTGGTTATTCTTAAAGGATGCATGGACGGATAGGCCGGTCATGATGCACAGGGACAGTCAAAACCCAAATGAACCCTGCACTGAATCCCATGCATTCATCCCTAGCTCCACCATTTCATGCTGTGATGTTTTTACCTTCTGAGAGCTGAAGGATTGAGTCCAATGGTACAGAACGAGCCTGTCTTTGGAGTATGGCTTATGTTCTATCGTCGGCTCATTGCTTTCCTCTCCATCTGTGATCTTTCCATCTTCATCCATGGCTGATATGGGCCACCAGCTACAGT
>CM065671.1:666682-791682 GCA_033220385.1 Triplophysa yarkandensis | reverse complement strand
CCCAGATGCTGTCAAGCCTAAGAAGAAGGGACTGTTCCGCCGTGGCTCGCTGCTGGGCAAGCTGAAGAAATCAGACTCAAGAACATCTCTGTCCAGTCAGAAGAGCAAGATCAGCTTTTTACGTACAGAGTCGGCTCTCAGTTCCGCCGCCAGTGATGCCAATTCAACCATAAGCCTGGGCGAAAGCGAAGGAGAGGGCGAGGGTCACGAGTTTCCCCCCGTTGAGTCGGATATTGACGCCACCACAACTGAAATCTACATGGGTGAATGGAAGAACGACAAGCGATCGGGTTACGGGATCAGCGAACGCTCAAGTGGCCTCAAATATGAGGGCGAGTGGCTGAACAACCAGCGTCATGGGTACGGATGCACCACGTTTGCAGAGGGTGGCAAAGAAGAGGGCAAGTATGTTAACAACATGTTGGTGAAGTTGGTGAAGAAGAAGGTCATTCAGCTGAAGGGCACCAAGATAAAGCAGAAGGTGGAGCGGAGCCTGGAGGGGGCTCAGAGGGCGGCTGCTATAGCCAAGCAGAAGGCCGAAATCGCCAACTCAAGGTGAGAAGTAAATCTGTATTCATAGATGGGCCCAGAACAAACACATTCTTTTCCTTTTGGGTTTTTTATATAGAAACAATTTATTACCACCAGAGACTTTGCAATGTTGAGCTATCCTGAAAAATCAATTCTTAAAAAATCTTTTTGCCCACAATGCACATTCCTGTCAACATAAATTACATTTTTGAAAATATTGATGTGTAATAACAATATGTTTTGGTTATTTACAGAACAGTGAGGTCTTAGTTTTTATTTTTCAAGGCTATCAATTGCAATCTGATTTAATGGGATGTGTGTCTAGCGGTGTTCTTCTAAAGTCTGAGACAACCCAGGGCTGTTGTCCTTGGTTTGTGCATTTCCTTACAAGGAGGAAAGATATTATCAAAGTCACAGCACCTGAAATTGGCCCGCTGTTTATATGTGTAAGCATCCAAGAGATAAACTACAGATGCTGTCAGGAGCGTGTGGAAATCTAAATATTTTTTTTTCATGGAGGCAAACGGTATTATTAGTGTCAGTGTCTTAGACTCTTCTTCATGATGTGCGGAGCCTGGCCGAGCCATGAAGACGCCATGAATAGAAAAGTAATTTGGGGCACGTTCTTTTGTAAGAGTCTGTTGTTTTCTGCATTTGGACAAACATTTCGGGCGCCAACATATAGGTGGTGGTACAATGTGGACTTTTTACACGGCTCTTTGCGAATTATTTGTTTTGCATCTCCGTGTTGATGTTTGCATAAGCTATTAGGCTATTTAAGCACTGACATGTGATTTAGTTTGCAGGGTCTTAAGATGTCTTTTTTATAGAATGATTTAATGTATAAAAAAGTAAATACAAAAAAACGACTTAGGCCGAGTTTTATAGGAAGGGTCACATTTTATCACCATCTACTCATCTGTATGATATTTTTTGTCAACAAAACACAAAGGAAGATATTTTAAGAAAGTTTGTAACTAACACAGATCAACTTGCATCAGTTTTGTGTCCATACAATAGAAGTGAATGGGTGACACTGTTGTTCGATTACAAACTTTCTTCGAAATATATTCGTTCATGTCTTGCCGAAGAAAAAAGGTCATGCAGGTTTGAAATGACAAGAGGATGAGCAAATGATGACAGACATTTCATTTTTAGTGAATTCTCTTTTTAACATGAGAATGCAAATGGTCTTTTTCACCTTCACTGCGGTTTCAAATGTAATCCTAGAGCCTTCATCTGTTCGTCTCACATTATTCAGCACTGGTGTTAGTATGATATGCAAGGAATGTGCATTGATGCTAGGTGATAGTTGTCATAATACCAAAAAAAACAAGATCACAGAAGCAATGAGGCACATGTACTATTGTATTACTTTTGGTGTATTGCCGTCTTTTGTAAATGAGATTTCCACATTCTGTTTGCAGTCTCTACCGCCCATCTGTAATGGTGCTTGAGGTTACTTTTACCTTACATAATGTGAAACCCCCGGTCTGTACCTTAATGGCCTGCCATTCCTTCAACCCATGTGGTGAGATCAAAGTTAAAAATAGTGGTCGGTGTGTGGTTTGTTCACTGGGGTCCAGGTTAACTTCTTTGCTCTCACGGTGTATTTAGAACAGCACAGGGTCCTGTGCGGCTCCTCGGGTGCCGTGGCACCGGGTGTAAATGACGCACTTGGGTCTGGTGTCAGAAAGGAGGCCTGCCTAAAAAAGGACAGACACTGTTGCTATATCACAATCACAGCGGAATGCGACAGCTGATAGGCCCCCTCTGTCCTCAGCTTCTTAGACAGTAACACAGACATGCCCTATTCTTCAGTTTAAAAACTTGCTAGATGATGGAACATGCCAGCATTAGAAAATCATCTGTGCATTGTATATTTTCGTTATTAGAATTAAAGAGAAACAATTTTGTGAAATGCTTTTTCTCTATAGCAGTATGTAATAGTGTTCTCTTTGAACTGGTTAAACCCTCTGATTTCTTTCGAGACGATTTAGGTAACCGTAAACACTTTCGACTGAGAGGTGCGTCAGCAATGGTGTCGGATTGTTTAGAGGATATAAATATTGTCCAGCCCACAAATAAATGAGCAGGCTGGAGGAATATAAATGTACAACACCCTGCGTAGTCCAGCTCAAGCATTTAACACTGTCTGTGTCAAGCGGACAGTCTCATAGGACATGGGAGTAAATGATAGCAGCTGCTTAAAGTGATTTTGCGTGAAAAAGCATTGCTTTGTTTTATTAGGTTCAGATTTACATTAGATTAGTGTATTTTACAGTGTTTGGAATCAATTTAAAATCGACATTTTAAAGATTAATCTGGAGGCAGATAGATGTCGGAAGATGAATTCAGGTCAAATATCTTCAGATTTAAATAGTCACAAAATCGCCGGACTAGTAAAAATATTTCTGTTGATAAATATATATATATATAATAAAAATGAAACATAATATATATGCTTCATATAAAACAATTTCTTGATGTGAATGTAAAAAATAGTAATGCATTGGTCATTATGGCAGCCTCAAGAACAAAACTTTCCTTAAAGAACTTTACTTACATAGTGGGCAAATATATATATCTGTCTTCCCACATTTAGGTAGATAGGACCTGGGCTTGGCTGTATAGCTGGTAGGAGGCATCACAGATATGGTTGATGAACACTTCCCCATATAGTACATAATAGAAAAAAAGATATATTATATGTACTGAAAAAAGGTTGTTGGAATTAGTTTTTATCATGTACATAGATTTCACATGATTAAAAGAAGTTGATAAAAAAATTCTAGCACCCATTTTTTTAGACGTCTGTTATACCATGTTAGTTACAATAAATTATGTTGTTGTATATGCTTATATAAAATAGGTGTAGATTTTCATGCCAGAATTAATATCTTTGGGAAGTCTTTTGGAATTTTTACGTAGATTTCTGCTATGTTTAAATTACATTAGGTTATGTCTATTCATATTCACATATCTAAGCCATTTCATTATGTCCATACAGTTACTGTGCTTCCCAATTTAATGAAAAGATTATCTTTTAACTGATAGTAGTTACTTGTAAAAGCATTCAGCAGGAACTGCAACATTCCCTTTTTGGCTGATATGGGTATAGGAAAGATTTAGAGACATTCTGACTTATATACTTCTTTATATCAAAGAATTGCTTTACAAAAATGTATCTATTGGCATAACTCTGTTTTAGCAATCGTCCCTTTGAGAATCACATTCAATACAGTGTCTTTAAGTGGTCACGCTATTTTCAACCCTGGATAACATTACATTACAGTATGGAAAATAACACGGAGTAAATACTAGAGGTATAACATAAATAGGGGGTTTCCTTAAATCCTCATCATATGAATAACAATAAAATGATTTATAAAAATGATTTAGATAAAACTTTAGAAAATGCATATAACTTAAATTAGCTTACAATAAACTGCTTCAACAATACTTGCTGATGTTAGTTCACTTCAACGCAGTTATTTATGTTTATATTTCATTAACTTTTGGTAACAAGGACAACTTTTGATTTTATTATTGATTAAAAAAATGCTGAAATGAATGTAAATTATACTCAATGAATGCTAGATTAGTTTTTTTAATGTTAGTTCATTTAAGTTGAGGAATTAAGCAATCAGCTGATGCATTAAGTGATGCATTAAATACTAACAACAATCAGTAACATACGAATTTACAAAAAGGCCATTTTGCCATAACTAAAACATGGCCAAATATAATGAAACTGCATCTAAAACTAATGTCTATTGATCTCTTGTGCAGTTTTGTAGTGAGGTATATTTTCTATGGATCCTACAGCAATATAAGACATAAATAATTAACAGTAACTCATGGATAAGTTTGTACTTGTAAACACATGGTGTGTGTGGTTGGGAATATAGGGTGGCTTTCCCTGAAGCTCAGCAGTACTGGTATCTCTCTCTCTCTGAGGTGCTGGGTATTAAAAGAGTGATTTATTTTAGTTCCTGCTCAATGAAAGAAGAGGACACCCTCCTCTGCTTTAAATAACTCCATGCCATACGACCCTCAGCACCACACATCTTCCTTTAGGACTTGATTCAAACACACTTCAAGGAACAAACTCCTGAGTTTCTCTGGAATGTTATTCTGTTCTAATGGTCTCCAGTACTGGGCCGGGTTGGTTAATGCATTGGCTTCTTTGAGGGGATGTTAATCTTTCCTTTTTAGTGTAGACAACTGCTTACCCATCTCTACAAATAAAGACGAGGCCGGAATGTCTTGAAGTGCTCTGGGGAACATTATTCAAGATGCCATAAAGCAAATACTGAGTTGTCTTATATCAAATCAACAATACAGCTGCCTCAGACCCGGTTGTGTTGTTTTTGTCATGGGACATTATTGTTGTTACTAAATCAAATGTTGGAAATAAATTATGCTTTCAGTTGTTAGCGTGGTACTAAAATAATGCCAAAATGGGTTATGTTTATATCTGTTGTTGGAAGGTATTAACATTGCGTGCGTCTGAATTTCTATTTTGGTTTCATTGAGGCTTCAAAAGTGTCATAAAACCTCAGCCGCAGAGTGTAGTGCTAGCAACCCTAATGTCATGGGTTCAAATCCCAGAGAAGACTATGTCTTAATAAATATATCACATTAACTTACGTAAATGTATGTGTTGCAACTTTTATTTATTATCATTCTTATTACATATTATCATTCTTATTCTTATTTAACTATGTGCAACTGACACTTTAGCTTATATCGCCCGAAGTTGCCCGCTCTCCATTGAAACGAATGACATTGCTTCACTTTGTCACGAGGTTTGCCTGGCGGTGTGAATGCGGCTTTAGACACAGATGAGAAGCGAGTTAAGAAAGGAATCTTGAGACATGAATCGAACTTGGGTCACTGGTGCTATGTGTCGTTTGGTACCACAGAAATTCCAAATATTTGGCACAGACGTAATCCATTTTCTTGAGGGGTAACTTATAAATATGCCATAGTTAAATGTATAAAAAGCTAAAGTTCACTCTAAAACAATGTCTTTGTTCAAGTGAACACAAGTAAAGATTTTAGGATGAATACTTTTAACCAAACAGTTACTGGACCCTATTGACCTTAAAAGTAAAATAAAAACAGTAGTCAATATAACCAAAAACCTTTGTTATCCTACATTCTTCAAAATATATATTTTTGTGTTCAACAGAAATTAAAAAATATACAATAATCTTTTTACTGTAAAACATCCTTCTAAATATCTTAGAGTTTATCAGAAAAAAAGAAAAGTAAACAGATTTTAAACAAGTCAAAGGTGAAAAAAGGATGATTGAATTATTATTTATGGACGAGCTATTTATATGAAAATTCCCCTAAAACACTGTGGCTCTTTCAAACTTTCTAGAGGAAAATGTGTATGTTGTGCTCAGATTTTTCTCTTTCATTGCTCAAGAAAATCAAATTACCTTTTCGGTTGTGATGTTCTGTATCAACTTAAAATATATGAAATTATGCAAATTTGATGAGAATTGTTGGATTTAATATAAAGCTTAATAATATTCACTGTTGATTGCAATCTAAACTCTGTTTTAAGATCTCTTCTAAAATTCTAATCGAGACATGAGTGTAAAATCAATCATATTTCCTCAATATCTTTCTTCACAGAACGGCTCATGCCAAAAGCAAGGGAGAAGCTGCAGAGCAGGCCGCGCAAGCATCTAACAATGAGTCTAGCATTGCACGCGTGGTTGCCAGAGAGCTTTCTCCATCTTTCTGTCAACCAGGTAGGTTAAAGTCTTTATGGATTGCTATGTGTATATTAACCAAGGCCACAACAGCAAAAGCTGGTAAAGATCTTAGCTTAATGTAGCAGGTACAAATGTTGGTCAAGGCATAAGGTCAGATTTACAGTAAGACAGCAGAACAGAAGCGGTTGTCTATGGCCTCATGGCTTGTGCTTCCACAGGCCACAGATAAACATCTCTCTTGCCCTGTAGTGGCTCATGGTGTTCCTGTTTTTTTTGTTTAAAAATGAAAGGAAATGGTAAGGTTTATTTTGGTGAAGATAAAACTAATAAAATACATTTTATTTTCAGAGACAGAGACGAAAATAATTTCCAAATTGATCATCAGTTAGCAGCCATATGCTGTTTACATTCATGTTATAATAAAAGAGATGTGACAACATGACAGATTCTTATTTTACATTTATCTGTGCACTTTGATTATCTCATTATTGTCAACGCTATAAGAATTTTAATAAAAAACACACATAAATATAGATGACAGATTGCATGCTTTTTATAGCAGCAAGTGTTTTCCATCTGCTGTTCTGTAATGTTCTACTTTAAGAACTGAATCTGAGACATTGCAGTTGTGGGAATTAGTTTGTAGTTGAACTACAAATTAAGGACAACACTTTATATTATTACCAAACAGAAACCTTAAGAGTGTATTGAGCCTCTACTTTTATGCATGTGTGTCTCAGGTCCAGAGTATCTGAAAAAGCGAGCCCTGCAGGAGGTTGCCGAGAGTAATGAGAACGCTGACACGGGGATGCACGAGCCCTTGTTTAACGAGGACTCTGCACCAACACCCCCTGATAGCCCCTTCATACACGAGATAGAAAGCCTGAGACCAAGCTCAACCCCCGCCCGCACCCCTTCGCCCACTCCGGCCATCATCCCTCAGGCCTCCAGCAAGGAAACGTCACATCTATTGAGTCCTGGTAGCTGGAACGGAGACAAGACCAGCAGAGGCAGCAGTCGAACAGGTAGCAGGCCGAGCAGCAGACCCAACACACCGTCCGCCCCTCCCTCCGAGGACCGGGTCCCATCCCGTACCCCTAGCCGCCAAAGCAATAAAGTCGAGCAAGGATCCGACTTGGAAATCAAAGCCCTGCAGAAATTGAACATGGAGTCAAAAGCGGCGGAACCCGCCCCTGCTGCCACACCGGTAAGAACAAGCCTCGTCATCACTACCGACGATGAAGAACCGCCACGCCCCGTCTCTAAACCACCGCCCAAAGCGGTCACCCCTGAGCCGAGGCCAGCTGAAGTCAAACGCAGGTTTGAATCAAGGGAGCTCGTAAATGAGCTTCCGGCCTTTGTGATGGAAAAAAGGCCAGAGCCCAGGATGGAGGCCAGGGAAGAGACGAAAGCAGCCAACAAATTAGAGTCTAAACCTTCACCGAAGCGAGAACCAAGCCCTGCCCCTAAAGCTGCTTCGAAGCCTGAACCAAAGCCAGTGCCCAAACCAGAACCCAAACCCGTGGTCCAGCCGGTTCCAAAACCAGCTGCCAAGATGGAGGCCAAGAATGAGTTGAGGCAGAGGTCAATGGTGAAAGCCCCCAGTGAAATGACGCAGGAATCAATGGAGCTAGAAGAGGTACGACAACTGCTTTGTTTTTTGGACAATATGAGATATTTTGAATAACGCCAGTTATTGAGTAATACAGATTGGCTTGCATATCAAAAGAAGTAAACAGCATTCTTCCAAATATCTTCTTTAGTGTTTTGCTGATGAAAGAAAGTTAACAGGTTTAAAGGGACAAGGGTTAGAAAATGATGAAAGAAATAATCTCGAAGATTACGATTATATATCTTTAATACAACCAGCGGCTTAGAATGCAAAATGTCTTAGGTCTAATTTGCTTTCATTAATAAGTAAATTTCTATTCATCGTACTATTGCCAGGCTGTTTTAGCATCAGCTGTCCTCCCAACGGACTGTATTATGAGAGAACTCGTTCTTCTTAACTCAAAGCAGACTGGAACATGTCTGTTCTGGCGACCACAGCTGAGAACGACAGATTGTGTTTCTTGACATTCAGCCCTGGCTGTGGTCCTTCGACTGCATTTTTCCCAATCTATGGCTGAAACTCAAAATGACAAATTCTCACCTCGATAAAGTCCCTCGTTTTCCTTAGAAACCTAATATAGTTTCGCATCGAAGTGACATCTTGGGGACATCTGCATAGAACAGAGCAAACTTTTTTTTAAGTTCACTTCGAAATGAAAATGTGTTATTTACTCATCTTGTTATTTTAAACCTTTATTAAAAAAGTTTCAGTGTTATATGTTATAAGGCTCAACATAAAAGAAACTAACAGACTGTGTTTTCTCAGGGCCCGAACACGATTATGATCTGCATGGTTATATTCCTCAACATTGGTTTGGCCATTCTGTTTGTTCACATTTTGTCTTGAGGCAGCAAAGCCTTAGGTAAGTTTTCTTCCTTGCATCCTTATATAATTGTCAAGCCTAGATATTTTTGGAATATATATATATATATATTTACATACATAGGTCATAATACTGATTATTTTAGGAAAAATGCTTCAAATTCTAGTCTATATTACCTTGTGACTTTGTGGGTTTCATTACACCTTTTTCTAGCCAAAACCACCCAGGTGAAAGAATGTAGCGTGGGGAGCTGTGATGATGCGGCGCGCTCCATTAGCAGCTCTGTTGTTGCGATGTCCAGTTTCAGAAAGACCCTCCTGAGTCGCTCTAAAGATGACCGCCATCTGCAGTTGGGCTGAGTTGTGCGTCTCAGTGTCTGACCGGGAGAGAGAAAAGCATTTGTACACATTTGCTTCGAGAGGCAGTGCTGCATTTAACAGTTCTGTGCAAGTCTAACTTCCGTTTGCTTGTCAATAGGGCAACAAAAAATAAAGGAATAATCTGTTGTAAGGGCTTATTTGTATTGTGTACATTTCACAATCACATATCAAATAGATGTCATTTGGCATTCAATATTCGGCTTTGAAGAATACAATAGTTATGATATGAAAAAAGTCAATCCTGTTCTTCTGTTTATTTAAGTGTTAACTTGAAATCTGCCGGTAAACCAAGTGAATTTACGCGTTTGGAATTGAAATTTATTTAATAAAATGTCTTAAACTCTCCCCTTCATAATAAAGAGTAACATAACTGTAAAATAAATGTATTCCGTTAAAACCTGCAAGTACTTCACAGTGAAAGAATACACTTTCCTTAATGTAGATACTTTGCACATGAGATAATGAATTGCTTACAAAAATAGGAATATTTTACAAAAAGGTATCCTAAAGACAAACGTAATGAAATTAAAGTGAATAAAACATAAGGGCATTGCATATTCTGCAAAGACATAACAAGAAACCCTTTATGGATCTCGAACAAGAATCTAAAATGCAACCTTTTACTGAATGGAAAATGATAAAAGTGTGTAACTGTGAATTTGTGACACTTGAAAGATGTGTCGGTTTGTGCTTGTAGTTCTTACGCTTTTTTTGCCTGAATTAGAAATGAAGTCGTACGCTTAGAATGTTTATACCGGGATGTGCAACGAAATCAGTAAAGATGTATGTGTCCTACATTTTATATGCATGTGTGAACATTTCTTGTGTTTTGTACATTTCTAAAGTATGAACTTGCCATCGGCACATTTGTTCTGAAAGTGCAAATGTCATCGTTTTATACAATGCACTCAAAAATGCTCAGTTTATCCAACAAAAAACAGCAAACATTACCTCACATGTGTGAAGAAATTATATTTAATGAAACTCTAGGTCTTACAGAAAGTAAGAACTCTCCAACTTTTACTACTTAACAAAAAACTAAAATGCAATTTGTTAGATAGAAAAGGATTTACACTTGTGTATTGAAGCTCATTATTAAATTTATACTGAGGATTTAGATAACATACTCACCAGTAAAATGTGTTATTGTATGTGGTAGCTTTAATCCTAATAGAATGTTGTAGTGTTCAGTTATTCTCTCTGTGTTTGCAACATATGGTTTCAAGATGTTTAAGAAGTAAACTGAAGTATATTTTTTTGGAAAAAATGCACTAGATTAAGATGACTAAATATATAAAGCATGAAAATGACACACTTCCATGATTTAGTGGATGCCTTCATTTTAAAATTTCTTTGAAGACCTGTGAAATTATTTTCTTAAAGTACCCACTGACATGTTGCAATAGCCATTTCACTTTAACCAACAAATGTCAAATAAATGTTTTTCAACTGCAGCTGTCCTTAATTTATCTTTGCTTTTACCAACCTGAGTTTCCTACAATGCATCTCATAATAAGTTTTACTTCTGTTGGCCACTCAAAGCCTTAAGATGTATCTTGTCATATCCAAAGAGAAGCAAACATGAGAGAACAAAGAATTTATATTTAAACTCCACCTGTTTGACATATCCTCCCCTGACAGGGTCCGAATGCCAAGACCAATTTTAGATTGGGGGGTGAACTGGTCTCTTACCCTGGAAAAGGGTAAGTACATTTCACATTCACTTAAACCTAGTACTCCATTGCCAAGACTAAACAGGACTGTTGAGTAATAGCATAAGCTGTAGACAGTCTGCAATAGGGACTTCTTATAATGCAAGACTGCCCCCTGCATGAGACCCCAAAATAGACTCAAAAGTCTATTAAAAGCTAAAATTAAATTAAATGTCAAAGCTAAGCTATTTAACATCTTTATTTTGTTGAGATTTAGTATGAGTCGTAAAAGATATGTATTATATGTTTTAATCACAGTTATCCTTTTACAACCACATGCCCCTTAAAACCAAATTAATAAAGCAAAGACATCAAGACACTTTAAAAGCTTCATTTATTACTAATAAAGTGGGAATGATCTTTTAGCATGTTCAGAAAAGGAAAGAGTAGAGGACATATAAAAGTGACAGACAGGAAAAATTTAATAAACAAAAGGAGAAGATCTAATATTCCTCGCCCTCATCCTCTCCTTCCACACTATCAGCACCAACCTCCTCATAATCTTTCTCAAGGGCAGCCATGTCCTCTCTGGCCTCTGAGAACTCTCCCTCCTCCATACCCTCACCCACATACCAGTGCACGAAGGCACGCTTGGCATACATCAGATCGAACTTATGATCCAGACGGGCCCAGGCCTCAGCGATAGCTGTGGTGTTGCTAAGCATGCACACGGCCCGCTGAACCTTGGCCAGGTCACCACCTGGAACCACAGTGGGGGGCTGGTAGTTGATGCCAACCTTAAAACCAGTGGGGCACCAGTCCACAAACTGGATGGTGCGTTTGGTCTTGATGGCGGCAATTGCAGCGTTCACATCTTTGGGCACCACGTCACCACGGTACAGCAGACAGCAAGCCATGTACTTGCCGTGACGTGGGTCACACTTCACCATCTGGTTGGCTGGCTCAAAGCAAGCATTCGTGATTTCAGACACTGAGAGCTGTTCATGGTAAGCTTTCTCTGCTGAGATCACTGGGGCATATGTGGCCAGTGGGAAGTGGATACGAGGGTAGGGCACCAAGTTGGTCTGGAATTCAGTAAGATCGACATTAAGAGCACCATCAAACCTTAGAGAGGCTGTGATGGAGGACACAATCTGGCTGATCAACCTGTTGAGGTTGGTGTAAGAGGGGCGATCAATGTCGAGGTTCCTACGGCAGATATCATAAATGGCCTCATTGTCTACCATGAAGGCACAGTCAGAGTGCTCTAGGGTGGTGTGGGTGGTCAGAATGGAGTTGTAGGGCTCCACCACAGCCGTAGAGACTTGAGGGGCAGGGTAGATGGAGAACTCAAGCTTGGACTTCTTTCCATAGTCAACAGACAGACGCTCCATCAGCAGAGAGGTGAAGCCGGAACCGGTTCCACCACCAAAGCTGTGGAAGACCAAGAAACCCTGGAGACCTGTGCACTGGTCAGCCTGTAAAACAACATTTAAAAAAAATTTAAACTAAATTTCAATGTAAATTGCTTATATTCTTTTGTGTGTTATTTGAACATACCAGTTTGCGAATCCTGTCCAGCACCAGATCAATGAGCTCTTTGCCGATGGTGTAGTGACCACGAGCGTAGTTGTTAGCAGCATCTTCCTTTCCTGTGATGAGCTGCTCGGGGTGAAACAGCTGACGGTAAGTCCCAGTACGCACCTCATCTGGACAGAAAGATTACACTGTTTTAAAAACCGATTTGAGTGATAAAAGTTCAAGAAAAAGAATCCACTTCTCTTACCGATGACAGTGGGCTCCAGATCTACAAACACAGCCCTGGGGACGTGCTTTCCTGCTCCTGTCTCACTGAAGAAGGTGTTGAAGGAATCATCACCTCCACCGATGGTCTTATCGCTGGGCATCTGCCCATCCGGCTGAATGCCATGCTCCAGACAATAGAGCTCCCAGCATGCATTGCCGATCTGAACACCGGCCTGACCAACATGGACTGAGATACACTCACGCTGTGGAGAAAAATGAAAAATGTTAAAGCTAACAAAAAAAATAAAACTCTCTATTCTAGTGAGATATTACTTCAGAGGACACCCAAAACTGGCATAAGGACTATAATGAGATGAAAAGATTGACACAATACACTTCTACTGTATTTACAAAATGATGAATAATTGCTTGCCCGTGTAAATGATCACACACAACAAAGCTATCAAAACTTTGAAGTGGATTTTATTATGTACATAATGTACATTTATTTAAATAAACAAACACACTATTGTATTAAGGAAGCAGGCATAGAAACCCGCCTTTGAATCAGAAACTGCTGTAGATGCAAAACCCTGACCACAAAAACAGCTGATGAAACAGATCCGGCATTATAACAAAGTTGGCTTCTCTTCTTTTGTTTCACAAGTGTGTTGAATTGTAAAACCAGAGGCACACAGGCAATGTTATATGATGTAAAGAACCCTTCTAAAACCTCATGTCTTGTTAATGTGAAACAAAACCAGACTTGTTCCTGACAGGTTTAGTAAGGGACACTGAGATTTATTAATACCACTTCACAAAGTGATGGCAGTACTTAAATCCAGAGGTTGAAGGAGGGAACATCAATGCCAAGTTCATGTTCCGTCTTGAATTTGCAAAAAGGTCTCTCAACTTTGGACCGGTCCCACCGATGAAAAACCTGATTAAGCTCAGTCATGAGGAACTTGTTGAACCCAGATTAAACCTTTTGACACAACAGCACAAGAATTTCATCAAGTTACACCAGATCCCATGTGCTCATGACTCACTTCCGGTGCATATCCAGCAGTGTAATAGAGAAGTGACTCTGCATCATTACAACAAAGGAAAATATTGTACAGTTGCACATCCTCAAAGCTCGAAATTTGCATTTTTATATACATTTTATAATATAATAAATATTTTTTCAAAAGCCTCTTACTAAAATATTCAATTGGTCTATCTGCAATATATTTAATAAATATACTAAAATAAATATTAAAATATTTTATAATAATTTTACTCTCATTTTAAATTTCTTGCATTCTCAAAACTGGTTAAAGTCATGATTAAGTGTCTTACCGTTGGAAAAATACATAATGTACATTTTAATATTAAAACATAAAAAAAACACAAATATTGGTTTAATTTTGGTAATATATATAAGTTAAAAAAAGATTTTAAAAATAAATACAGCCAAAAAAGTATTATAAATTGACAGCTAGTGTTTCTTTTAAAAGCTACATAAATAATAAAACAGTTTTCTTACCATTTTCAAAAATGGAGTTTTTGTTGAAGGAAGAAAATAATGTACAATAGATTATCTGTAATAAATACTCTCACAGTTTGACTTTTATGAGTCGGGTGAGAGAAGAAGTGCTCAACAAATGTAGGGTGGGAGTATTTATACAGTTCTATTGGGGCGGAGCGAAAGAAGGGACGTTTTACTTCCTGTCGCTTTTCTATTGGTCCGTTTCAGATTTCGCGACACCCCATTGGCGGATTCTTACTTTTGAATAATAGCCTCATTTGTGAAGGTTGCAAGATAAGGGAGGGAAAGTGAGGAGGAACAAAGCAGATAACCCAGTTAGTCATGTAACAATGTATCTCTGATTAAAGTTAATGTACATCATAATAATTGTTTGCTTTTGTTATTCTTGTTCTGACAATTAAAAGTCTTTGTGGTATAATGTGTGTTATTTTGGGCGTGACGCAATTACCAATTACAAGCTTTTAGCTGACCTTTCATGAGTTTTATTAAAATTAATTTACTGTAAGTCACCTGTTAAACAGGTCTTTTTCTTCATTTAGTTATAATTCATAAATATTTTAACAGCATTATGACTATTACTCATACATTTGGCGTGAGTAGATTCTTAGGCCCTGTGACTGGTTTAAATATTCGTAAATATTATTTCGTTTGTTCCGCTTTATTTTTCCTGTGAACAAAAACACATTGCAATTTTCATAATATTAGCATTACATGTAATACTATTGTCCATATGCACACAAAGACTGTATTGTTAACATGTAAAAGAAAGGGCCTTATCTGTTTTACAACTGATTTTTATAAGGATATATTATCGTTATTTACAGTATGGTTGATACAATTATACGTGTTTGTCATTTATTGTAACAAAGCTCATAATGTCATTTTATTTTAAAGTTCAGGAAGTTTCATAAAACATTTTACTTTCAATTCCTCCTTTGATTTCTACTGTTTGAAACATTAACACTGGCTTTAACTCTTTAACTCTTACATAACAGAATTTCTCAGTTGTGTTTAACTTGTGTGTAGATGTTTTTACATAAATAACAATCTAAAAGATGACACAATTTAGTTTGTTTGAAAAGGAGATTTATTTTTCACAGATGTAACAACACCATTATGTCTTTTGGTGTTTTAATTTTACTACTGGACTTTCTAAAATCATGATTCCAAACTTTATTTTAATACTCCTCTCCCTCCTCCTCTCCTTCACCCTCAACTGAATCAACACCAACCTCCTCATAATCTTTCTCAAGGGCAGCCATGTCCTCTCTGGCCTCTGAGAACTCTCCCTCCTCCATACCCTCACCCACATACCAGTGCACGAAGGCACGCTTGGCATACATCAGATCGAACTTATGATCCAGACGGGCCCAGGCCTCAGCGATAGCTGTGGTGTTGCTAAGCATGCACACGGCCCGCTGAACCTTGGCCAGGTCACCACCTGGAACCACAGTGGGGGGCTGGTAGTTGATGCCAACCTTAAAACCAGTGGGGCACCAGTCCACAAACTGGATGGTGCGTTTGGTCTTGATGGTGGCAATTGCAGCGTTCACATCTTTGGGCACCACGTCACCACGGTACAGCAGACAGCAAGCCATGTACTTGCCGTGACGTGGGTCACACTTCACCATCTGGTTGGCTGGCTCAAAGCAAGCATTCGTGATTTCAGACACTGAGAGCTGTTCATGGTAAGCTTTCTCTGCTGAGATCACTGGGGCATATGTGGCCAGTGGGAAGTGGATACGAGGGTAGGGCACCAAGTTGGTCTGGAATTCAGTTAGATCGACATTAAGGGCACCATCAAACCTAAGAGAGGCTGTGATGGAGGACACGATTTGACCAATGAGCCTGTTGAGGTTGGTGTAAGTGGGACGCTCAATGTCGAGGTTCCTACGGCAGATATCATAAATGGCCTCATTGTCTACCATGAAGGCACAGTCAGAGTGCTCTAGGGTGGTGTGGGTGGTCAGAATGGAGTTGTAGGGCTCCACCACAGCCGTAGAGACTTGAGGGGCAGGGTAGATGGAGAACTCAAGCTTGGACTTCTTTCCATAGTCAACAGACAGACGCTCCATCAGCAAAGAGGTGAAGCCGGAACCGGTTCCACCACCAAAGCTGTGGAAGACCAAGAAACCCTGGAGACCTGTGCACTGGTCAGCCTGTAAAAGAGAATAGGTTTCTCATCAGTTCCCCAAAAATATACATTTATTTAAAAAAACAAAGCAAGTCAATACCGGCTACTGATTCATACCAGTTTGCGAATCCTGTCCAGCACCATATCAATGATTTCTTTGCCGATGGTGTAGTGACCACGAGCGTAGTTGTTAGCAGCATCTTCCTTTCCTGTGATGAGCTGCTCGGGGTGAAACAGCTGACGGTAAGTCCCAGTGCGCACCTCATCTGGACAGAAAGATTACACCATTTTAAAAACCGATTTGAGTGATAAAAGTTCAAGAAAAAGAATCCACTTCTCTCACCAATGACAGTGGGCTCCAGGTCTACAAACACAGCCCTGGGGACGTGCTTTCCTGCTCCTGTCTCACTGAAGAAGGTGTTGAAGGAATCATCACCTCCACCGATGGTCTTATCGCTGGGCATCTGCCCATCCGGCTGAATGCCATGCTCCAGACAATAGAGCTCCCAGCATGCATTGCCGATCTGAACACCGGCCTGACCAACGTGGATCGAGATACACTCACGCTGTGGAGAAAAGGGGAAGTTGAAAAACAAACTAAAGAAATAACACTGTGTATTTTAATGAGATATTATTTCAGAGGAAGCAACACGACACCCACTGACCCACAGAAACCAGTTAAGCGGTGTCCATCAGCTGTGCGGCCTACACCACCATTAATATTCAACAGTGTCACCCACAGCCCTGAAATGTGATATGCTTCCTAGAAATCATTAAATTAATTGCCCTGTTCTTCAGGAGACCTGTCTGACACAATGAACCAAATTTAGGACAGGCAAAACTGACCACATCCACTAGGGGGCGCTGGATCTCATTTCCCCCATTGATTCAATGTGACACTGGTTACACCCAGATCATCTATGCGCTCCTTTTGTTGTCTCGTCCTCTTATACATCACATTTAAAAAACCTTTTGTCCTAAAAATATGAATAATTATAACAACCCATTTACATATTTAATGCAGTGAGTGATCTGTACAATTTTATCCGCAATGAATGACGTCATTGATGTCATTTTCACCACGTCATAAATGAGTAATGACGTTTGAAATGACGCATCTAAACAGGTGCGTCTTAAATATATTTTTTGTATCCCATTAACGTTGCAGCACACAGAAAATGTGATAAAAACGTCATAATTAACATTTAATATCAAATTCTGCTCACCATTGTTCCTGGTAAAGAGACTTTGCCGGGTAAGGGAAATGCCTTCGCGGTAAAATCTTACAGTTCGACAACTTAGGGGTCGAGGTAAGAAGAATAACGAAATAACGGTCTGACATCACTTTATATATGTGTGTTGCCTTGACGACTAGGTTTCTCGCATGCTATTGGTCGAATGTGGGAAGATCTGCCCAGTACGGACAACTCGGACCGTTGCTATTGGCTGTGAGGGAGATGTGGGCGTGTCAGCCGCCTCCCAGAACCTCACCCAGATGCAACGAATAATGGATTTATACATTTTTATTTCAGATTAAATTTGGAATCACTTATTTTGTTCAATATTATTTAAGATCATATTATTATGATGCATCTGATAGGATGGAGAAAGCGTAACGTTGTTCATTAACACATCAAATATTATAATACAATTACATTTTTGTAATGCAAGCTTATTATTAATATAAAAAGAGCTCAAAGAGTAACAGTTATCCAAAAGGTATCTTTGTGTAACTTGATCTACTTATTCTCCATCTGTTCACCTGACCGAGGGAAAAATGTCCATTCATCTTATTTTCTAGCTGACATTTTTTTTATTCCTGCCATAAATTATATGTTGCATATCTCCATGATAAAACATTCCATCCCAAAATGTATGTTGAGTCATAAATAGGAATGCCCAGCATAGGTACACAGACCGGGGACTAAAAGATACCCAACCCCCAAGGCCTACTCCCAGGCTCCATCTGTTGCTAGGCGATGAATAACGGGGTTGCTTGGATACTCACCAGTATCCTGGAGATAATACACTAACCCACATTTACTGCCATTATCTATAGATCACGTGACCCTGCATGAATGGCAGAACTGCAGGAGGAGGATGCTGCTGCCCCAGGAGGAAATTAGGGGAGGACCTTCATTTTAACACCCTCTCCTCCATCTGTTATCCCATAACATATGTATGTACCATTCAGACATCTAGCATATACCATTAAAAGACATGGTCAACCGAGGTGTGTTCAAGGATGTTTTTACTGTACTTTACATATACAAAGCTTTCAATAATATAATAATATAATATAATATAACAATTTTAAAATAATAACAGTAAGGTATACACGCTTGTCTGAAATAATTGCGTAATATTTGATTATTAGTCTCTTGATGATGAAAAAATAACCTTTGTACGACAGGCTCATTTATGAGTATATAATTGTATGAAATACTGTTTCACAATGTGAACTTCAATTTTAATTGTAGAAAATATTTACATAATTTTTTTATATAAGATTTATCTAAGATAATGTATTATTTAATTCACGGTGTCCTGTTATGTGTGCTCGTGTTAGTCAAAGGTGCCCCTAAACTGTCAGTTCCTCACATTCTTCCAAATATCAACAACTTAAGGCTAAGCAATCAAATTCAATCTTTATTTGTTGTGTGAGCTCTTTAATGTCGTACCCATCGAGCATTCTGAATGAGAAAGGCCACATTTCTGTTGCTTTAAGCATAGTCTCGGATTCTGCTTACTGCAGTGCACAACTCATTAAGTCAAGGTCTAAAATCAATGCGGCCCATGAGTCAGGCCTAAAAAACACCAGCTGTGGGAGAAATAAAAATAAGCCAAGCCAACTGTATTTTATATGCACACGTATGTAAAAGAAGGTAATGATCTTGAAATAACCTTTACGTCATACTTCTCAGAGATATAGTTTGCCTCTAAGGATGCTAAAAAGTGGTAACCATATTATGTATTATTGGTATTTATGACTTCATCTAATAGAGAAATAAGTATGCTAAAATGATCAAAAAGGTACACGTAGACACAGGATTTAACCATGCATTCTTTCTGAAAATCAAGACTGTTGGCATTCCGTCTTAAAGCAAAACCCATGAGTCATCTCCTATGGGCTACAAGCTGACATTAAGTACACACTGTGAATGGCAAAGTAAGAGTTAGGTCCTGTAGTTCATGGTCAACGTTTGTTCACCAATGGCAACTGCACACAGTTCTGACCCACCCATCCTATTCTCATTGCAGCAGCTGTGAGAATTCCCTGCAGAGGTCCAGCCACTCACACTCTTCCGCTGGAATGCTTGCCCTGGGTGGTGATTTATCCATCTTTACTGATAAGCAACTTACATTTAATACAGAAAATAGAAAATACAGCTTAAGCCAAGATAAAAAAAATCTCCAAGATATTGGAGGCGGGTGGCAAACAAGTAGGAATGTACATGGGCAAACCTGACAAATGTGAACCTGACACTGACAGTAGATGACAGAGAGAGAGAGAGAGAGAGAGAGAGAGAGAGAGAGAGAGAGAGAGAGATTGAGAGAGAGACATAGAGAGAGACATAGAGAGGGAGAGAGAGCGAGAGAGAGAGATTGAGAGAGAGACATAGAGAGAGACATAGAGAGGGAGAGAGAGAGAGAGAGAGAGAGAGAGAGAGAGAGAGAGACATAGAGAGAGACATAGAGAGGGAGAGAGAGCGAGAGAGAGAGATTGAGAGGGAGACATAGAGAGAGACATAGAGAGGGAGAGAGAGCGAGAGAGAGAGAGAGAGAGAGAGAGAGAGAGAGAGAGAGAGAGAGAGAGAGAGAGAGAGAGACATAGAGAGAGAGAGAGAGAGAGAGAGACATAGAGAGAGAGGCAGAGAGAGAGAGAGACATAGAGAGAGAGGCCGACCAGAGAGAGAGACATAGAGACAGACAGACGGGCAGAGAGAGAGAGAGAGAGAGAGACCGACCAGAGAGAGAGAGAGACCAGAGAGAGAGAGAGACCGACCAGAGAGAGAGAAAGAACAGAGAGAGAGAGACCGACCAGAGAGAGAGAGAGACCAGAGAGAGAGAGACCGACCAGAGAGAGAGAGAGACCAGAGAGAGAGAGAGAGAGAGAGACCAGAGAGAGAGAGACCAGAGAGAGAGAGAGACCAGAGAGAGAGAGACCGACCAGAGAGAGAGAGAGACCAGAGAGAGAGAGAGAGAGACCAGAGAGAGAGAGACCGACCAGAGAGAGAGAGAGACCAGAGAGAGAGAGACCGACCAGAGAGAGAGAGAGACCAGAGAGAGAGAGACCAGAGAGAGAGAGAGACCAGAGAGAGAGAGACCAGAGAGAGAGAGAGACCAGAGAGAGAGAGACCGACCAGAGAGAGAGAGAGAGACCAGAGAGAGAGAGACCAGAGAGAGAGAGAGACCAGAGAGAGAGAGAGACCAGAGAGAGAGAGACCAGAGAGAGAGAGAGAGACCAGAGAGAGAGAGACCAGAGAGAGAGAGACCAGAGAGAGAGAGAGACCAGAGAGAGAGAGACCAGAGAGAGAGAGAGAGACCAGAGAGAGAGAGACCAGAGAGAGAGAGAGACCAGAGAGAGAGAGACCGACCAGAGAGAGAGAGAGACCAGAGAGAGAGAGACCAGAGAGAGAGAGAGACCAGAGAGAGAGAGAGACCAGAGAGAGAGAGAGACCAGAGAGAGAGAGACCGACCAGAGAGAGAGAGAGTTAGTGAGAGAGTGAGAGAGAGAGAGAGAGAGAGAGAGAGAGAGGGGGGGGGGATCACGTGACACAGGCCGTCATTCCAAAATCTAGGACAGAGAGGGAGGAGAGATTGCAAACGTGACAGGGGGGGGGGGGGGGGGTCTGGGTACCATTGGAACACTGAACCCAATCTGACAGCATCTTCTACAGTGTGACTGATTCACATTCAGCTGTTTTACATTTGTTCTGTGTGTCAGCATGTACAAAAAATGTATAATATAAGAAATAATTTTATCCATAATGGAAACATAGCTAATTCTTTCTTCCAATAGTTCTTGTGTCCCTAATAACATACTAACACAACAGAACCACTACACACATGAAACAATATTAAGATAAATTCAATAAACATATTACTGATTTATAAACCTCTCATTTTAATCTCCAGATGAGCTCTTCCTCATCCTGACGTCATTGCTCTTTCTCACCCCCCGTCAGTAGCCCCTCCCCCTCCGCTTCAATCTTGAATACTCTCAGTATATTCAACAATAAAGAATCTCCAGCCACTTGATACTCATCGCTCCATCCCCTCCAGAACAATGGTGAGTATGAGCATTTCTCTTAGAAAAATAAAGAAGTATTACAAAATGTGTTATTTTCAGCTGTAAATGTGCATGTTTAATCCTCTTCTGCTGATTTATAAAGAGGCTCAAGCGGCTTTTTCTCTGTAATGCAGCAAGCGCACTGGCATTCTAATGGAGCAAAGACGTGCAGTGATTTCTAATTATATTTATTAAAAAAATATTGCAAAATTATTTTTTTTAGTGATCGAGCTGGGTTTAATTTATAAAATCATTTGCAAATGCGCATCAGATCGTGCACATCCAATAATTAATATGCCATAATAATAAAATAACATCAGTAAATATTTTATTACATGTAAAATAACATTATATTACAGTTTATAATGTCACAAATAAAAATACATCACTATAAAGATTCACCTTTGCAAATGCATAAATGGTTAATTCATATTTCACTCTCATCCGTATGGACGTGCACCTGCTTTGCATCTTTGACCATTTGATCAAATGCAACGACCTTAAAAATATGTTTCATTTTATTTAATAAGAACTAAATGCAGACAAAATGTGCATTATTTATTTAATGAAGAATGACCTGTTTTTCTTTCATTTGCACTTAAAATGTGAAAAATTACAAATTAATTTCAAATCGGATATTATATTGAATTGATTCCGAAATAACGTAATGTTAAGGAAATTTCGCAAAATGAATCCTTTGTCAAAGACTGAGCGAGAATGGTCGAGATTTGCATCCGCCCCTCCTCCCATGCGCAGTGGGAGTAAACTGGGTGGGGACTGCAGCTGTCTGCAGAAGATCATGTCTGGCCTGCAGCATAGAACTGCATTTCTATTCCTGCTCTGATTCACAGCTGTCACTGCCAACATTGCAATTTACATTCAATTCTTTCGTGCATTTGATCCAATTCGTCAGAATCTATACATAGGATGCATTATATTATCAATGATTAATTATTGGAAATGATATATGACATATGCTGTTGAGATTGAAAATAATTTAGTAAATGGTGCATGATTGAGAATGGGGTTTTCTCTTTAAAAATGATCTGTTCTTGCATAATGTCTACATAGATCCGATCTAGCAAGCTGGTATGGTATGGGTGGGGCATCGTCTCTGTTCTACTGTCTCCCTTTGAATAAAGAGAACTGGCCCCTTTGTTCTTCCTTTTTGCTGATCTACGAGGACTTTTTCCGTATGCATTTAAGGAAATATAGCTCATGGTGGTGTGGATCACATCGCATTGTTTCTTTAAAGAGGAAGCGTCAAGGCATTTGCATTACACTGTCATGTGTCTTTTGTTATATCAATACAGTGACAGTGCAAATCAAAGCACCATTGACTGATAATTTTTTGTGCCTCCTTACCTCCACAGCGTGAGTGTATCTCCATCCACGTTGGTCAGGCCGGTGTTCAGATCGGCAATGCATGCTGGGAGCTCTATTGTCTGGAGCATGGCATTCAGCCGGATGGGCAGATGCCCAGCGATAAGACCATCGGTGGAGGTGATGATTCCTTCAACACCTTCTTCAGTGAGACAGGAGCAGGAAAGCACGTCCCCAGGGCTGTGTTTGTAGATCTGGAGCCCACTGTCATTGGTAAGAGAAGTGGATTCTTTTTCTTGAACTTTTATCACTCAAATCAGTTTTTAAAACCGTGAAATCTTTCTGTCCAGATGAGGTGCGCACTGGGACTTACCGTCAGCTGTTTCACCCCGAGCAGCTCATCACAGGAAAGGAAGATGCTGCTAACAACTACGCTCGTGGTCACTACACCATCGGCAAAGAAATCATTGATCTGGTGCTGGACAGGATTCGCAAACTGGTATGAATCAGTAGCCGGTATTGACTTGCTTTGTTTTTTAAAATAAATGTATATTTTTGGGGAATTGATGAGAAACCTATTCTCTTTTACAGGCTGACCAGTGCACAGGTCTCCAGGGTTTCTTGGTCTTCCACAGCTTTGGTGGTGGAACCGGTTCCGGCTTCACCTCTTTGCTGATGGAGCGTCTGTCTGTTGACTATGGAAAGAAGTCCAAGCTTGAGTTCTCCATCTACCCTGCCCCTCAAGTCTCTACGGCTGTGGTGGAGCCCTACAACTCCATTCTGACCACCCACACCACCCTAGAGCACTCTGACTGTGCCTTCATGGTAGACAATGAGGCCATTTATGATATCTGCCGTAGGAACCTCGACATTGAGCGTCCCACTTACACCAACCTCAACAGGTTGATCAGCCAGATTGTGTCCTCCATCACAGCCTCTCTTAGGTTTGATGGTGCCCTTAATGTCGATCTAACTGAATTCCAGACCAACTTGGTGCCCTACCCTCGTATCCACTTCCCACTGGCCACATATGCCCCAGTGATCTCAGCAGAGAAAGCTTACCATGAACAGCTCTCTGTCGCTGAAATCACAAATGCTTGCTTTGAGCCAGCCAACCAGATGGTGAAGTGTGACCCACGTCACGGCAAGTACATGGCTTGCTGTCTGCTGTACCGTGGTGACGTGGTGCCCAAAGATGTGAACGCTGCAATTGCCACCATCAAGACCAAACGCACCATTCAGTTTGTGGACTGGTGCCCCACTGGTTTTAAGGTTGGCATCAACTACCAGCCCCCCACTGTGGTTCCAGGTGGTGACCTGGCCAAGGTTCAGCGGGCCGTGTGCATGCTTAGCAACACCACAGCTATTGCTGAGGCCTGGGCCCGTCTGGATCATAAGTTCGATCTGATGTATGCCAAGCGTGCCTTCGTGCACTGGTATGTGGGTGAGGGTATGGAGGAGGGAGAGTTCTCAGAGGCCAGAGAGGACATGGCTGCCCTTGAGAAAGATTATGAGGAGGTTGGTGTTGATTCTATTGAGGGTGAAGGAGAGGAGGAGGGAGAGGAGTATTAAAATGTTGAGTAAATGTCTGAAACTGAATACAGTAGACCGTTAATTTACACACAATATACATAAGGTATTAAGTGTAAAGTCTACTCCTAAATGTTAGAGACAAATTCTTGATCAGTTGTTGTGTTATTACGGCCAGTATGATTATAATTTGTGGAATTTGCTTGCCAATTTTGGAATTGTGACTGAATAAAGTGATGGTGATGTTACAAAACTTTGGTGTGCATTTTTCATCTCTGTGTGTATGTTAACACATGTAAGAATATTTGACCAAGGAATTCTGCTAATCTTCTTACTACAATATGCAGTGAACTTCATGACCTTTGACATATTTGGCTCTTTAACACTTGGGATGAAGGAAAAGTAGATTAGTGGTCACACAGCAGACGGTATCAAGGTCAGTCTGGCTTTCAGGGGAAGTGTATGTGAGCAGTTAGAACAGTAGTGTATTTTAGTTTAATTAATTAATTAAAACAGATTGTACTGTCAAAATACTTTACAATAAAACAATACATTTTGTCATCAAAATATGACATAAATAGAGACAGTATTATAAATTTTGTAATAGTTTATTTAGTTGCATTAAAGAAATGAATGATTGGGTTTACAGGGATTTTAAAGCAGCCAGGTTTTTCTAAGCTTTCAGAAGAACAAGATGTAAAGAATTTTATGATCAAATGGGTATAAAAAATACAAAATCCAGAAATGGCTTCAAGAGTAAAAAAATGTACAAAAGTATTAAATGCATCTGACTACACAGCCTATGTGTATTAAATAATACCAATGTAACATTTCTTTTAAAAGTGAGGTAACAGTTTTTTTGAAGTGCGTTTCACACCATTCCTGGCTTCTGACCCAGTGTCTGCTGATTCAACATACTCCAGAATAGGGCTGACGCAGACCTCATACCAGCACTGTTAGACTGGCACGCACCCGGGTTTTCCACCAATTTTTCATAGCCTTTAAGTTTCCTAGAATAATGGAGAAAGGAGGCCAATTAATATTTACATTTGCCAAAGTCTATATAATAACTCAGCAGACCTACCTGCATGAAGATATTTATAGAAATTCTGCCATCATTTACTCACCCTCTTTACATTTCAAACTAACTTGAAAAATTTTGAAAAAATTTGATATTTTGAAAAATTTTGTTAAAAGAATTCATTGGTTCCCATTGTCTTGTATTGGATTTGTCAATGATCAAGTTTTTTTTTTACCAAGATTCTTTAAAATGTCCATTTTGATTTGTATTTGTAGAAGAAAGTCATGTTAACTGTAAAAATATGTTATGTGGCTTATTAAAAATTACAAAAATAAACAGTTACATTGACATCATAAAGTCTTTTTAAAACATTAAGAAAATATTAAAATAATTATAAAATTCCAACACTTAAATGTTTTAAGTTTGTGTAATGAAATAGTATTTATTGAACAAATACACATTTTAATATACACCTAATGTTTTTGGTGAATTATAATCAAAATTCAAATAATTTGAGGTATTCATATTCACTTTGTTTTACTTAAATGTACATAAAATTTTTACAGTATTTAATTAATTTCAAAGCTTAAAAACATACTTATTTTTAGTTTAAAATTGTTTTACCTGAAAAGACACATTTTAAGTGCAGGTTTACATTTTATTGGAAACTATTCCTTTGGTGTAATTGAAATATATATATGTACAGTATCTCTTTATATATAACATGTATATAAGTTTAAAATCACATACTTGTATGCAAAGGCCACAGAGCACAGCACTGATGCAATGGTCAGCATTCCCAACATAAGAGCAATCATGCCTGTATATGTAAATCTGGAACCTGTTGAATATAACAGTGATTGGGATGTTGAAAGCTTTAAAAAGATGCCTCCTCGTTTTAAAACAAACTGCTTAAATCGAATAATATAACCAAAGTACCTATGTTGATATTGAATCTGGCATTTGTGACAGCCAGACTGACATCATTGGTCATAGATACATTGATACAGAAGACCCCAGAGTCATTGAACGAGTGTCTGAGGATGAGCTGGCAGTCTGAGGAGGGGCTCACAGCATTGCAAATGGTCATAAATGGCACATGGCAGTCTGCATCTGACACCACAGTGCATACTTCAGTGGGAAGACTAAACAGATAGACAAAGGTCACGTGATCTGCATCAAGGCTTGATCACGTGGTTTCAACAATGTTTGAGAAGAAATATTGATTGTTGTAATAAATTGACCCCTTAAGATTTTTATGATTGATAATTTAATATTGTTTCATTGTCAGAATTTCTCTCACCTTCCTTGGCAGGTAACAGTGAAATCAACAATGTTACGCTCCATATCTGTCAGCAGGAAACCATCGCCTACGGACACCTGTACAATCTGCACACTCTCAATGCCCTCTGAGGATATCACCATACATCGTTTACAATATTTATTTTACACCATACAATTGTTATGGGATATTATATCATATATATCATATTTATATGGAAATTCTGACCGATTATCTCAATCTCAGCTGAGAAAGATCCGTAGCGATAAATTACACAGCCATTCATGTCGTCCGTCTGCTGCTTTATTATAACTGCATGGTCCTGGTCTTCAGTGGAATCTTCCCCCAACATCCTCTCAGTGACTGATACTTTTAAAGAAAATGAAAAATAACTTATTATCTCAAAACATATTCTGCATATGAATAGACAGAATGTAAAAGTGCTATTCACCGGTTGTCCACGTCTCAGACATCTCCTCGTTGCTGGCTGTAGGGTTGGCTTCGGTTGGCTGTTTTGGGGCACACGATGGGTCAGGTATGGCTGCTTGAATGACAATTCGGGGCCTGAAGGTACCAGTTTTAACGTATGTGTGCGTGACGGTGAGTTCTCTGGATATTACGGTCCCACTGTGGTCTCCAAAGTCCCAGTTAAAGGTGACGTCTGATTGGCTGAGGTACTGGCTGGGGTCGTGAAGGTTGATGCTGAAGGCCACAGCTCTATTCTGGATGAATTTCTGGTCCTTTTCATCTTTGTCATTTACCTGCGTCAGGGATACGGAGAAGGGAATCTGATCTAGAATGTGGAAAAAAAAGTTTTTCTAAACGTTCCTCATTTATTGATCACATCCATTACATTGCATGTGTTTTTATCTTCTTTTTATTTGACATTTTTTCTTTGAACAACCCTAGTTGTCCATGACCATATATAATACGTATGCAAATATTGGCGTTATTCAAGAGGAAATTTTGCCAAAGATAAGTGTTGAGACACATGCTTGCATTATGCTCACCCGTGATACTGAACTGTGTGGAGGCATATCCGATAGGGATAAATTTATCTCTCTTCCTGTAGTGATAGATGACAACATCCATCATATAAGAGCCAAGAGGAACATCATCAGTGCCGATAGTCAGCGATGAGGAAGGACCGTCGTACACCTGCCAGTATTTCCCTGTCAGACAGAATAGTTAGGCGAGACAAAACCGGGTAACATCAAGTCAAACTAATGTGTTTGGTTCTACCCCAAGTTTTCCATACGAAGACGTAGGGAGGTTTCTTGTCCCTTAGATTGTGTAGATGAGCCTGAGGGAAGGCATCTCCAAAGTTCTCTTCAGGATAGACAGGTTCACCCTCACGAAACTGTGTGCCTTGATGGATAGTCAAATAGTCGCGAAACTGCATCAATGTTCTTTTACGGGTCTGACAAAATATTTCAATCTGCCTGGAAAAATGTCTTAAGTCTGAAGATCTAATTCTGAGATAATGAGCATTTAATAGGATTTTATTAAATTCTCATTCATTTCACTATAGTTTTAATTTTTGTTATGGTATCACTCTTGTCAACATTACATACAATGTTATTTTCTCACAGAATGTTCCTTACACTGTGCAGAATGAGTTTATTTATAAAAGAAATTCATTACAATAAATTGACTTTGGCTCTGTTTTCACAGGCCGGTTCACGTTTATATTTTATTCACATGAAAAAGTTAAGCAGTAAATGCCATAAACATTATTCGTCAACCTTAAAAGTAAAATACAGTATTATGTTTATTGTATATACATTCAGCAAAGTTGGCAGATTGCAGAAACATACCATTGATTGTGCCATCTTTGGCCCAAACCACCTGTCCGTCAGGCTGGATTCTTTGGTTGTGGGGGAACACAATATCTATTGTGAAGGTGATTTTGGCACCGGTCAAGGTGGGTGCATCATTAGCCACTTCAAACTTTAGCTCTCCACCTGCAGACAGAAGAGAAATGGAATTAAGCTGATGATAACAACAATCTTTGAAGATGCTCTTTTTACCTGTCCAGATGGTTTTGTATCGTGGATCTTCATGTTTCCAAACTGGAAACAGTTTTGTGTTCCATGTCGGATATGGGTTGAATCTGGAATATTTGTTGCTCCTGTCAACATGCCCTTGTACAATGAGAAAACAGTTGACATTTAAAAAAAAGTGTAAGCCTGATGAGAGGGGGTGGGGGGATGATCGGATAAAGATTTTCTGCAGTTTTACCCCAAATCCTGTGCATGTGATGGTTAGCAGTGCATGTGACCTTACTTCTGGCTTTACTGCGTTGGGGAGGAGGAGTTGTCAAGCACACAAGCTTGGATTGCAGGGCTAAAAGTTGGATATTTTTGGGTCTTGTGATACATGCATTCTATAAATTATAATATATGCCGTTTCATGGATTATTCTAAGCAGGAAAGGTCTGATTTGTATGATATTGCCAGATGAATATCAAAAGGTCAGAGACATTGTGGTAAACTATTATATCTGCCTGTAGGCTCATAATGGTACCAAAGAGGGTTTCAAAGTCAAACCAAGCGAATATATGCTTATATGTATGTTTAATACAATGTTTTTGTAAATGGATGACTTTGATTGAATATTGCGGAAAATAATGCCAATAAGAGTGCAGAATAGACTTCTTTAAAGCATCTCAGACCAAGAAGCTGCATGCGAAAAAGACATGAAAACACTTCTGCAAATTCTAGTTAAGATGTGACTAGACTGAAGATGATCATGTTTATCATGTTTTATATAAATCTTTAGTTTTTAAGTTATAACATAATTCCTATAGTTCCCTTTATTTGATTTCATATTGTGGAAGATTTAATGTAATTCATAAAGTGAAAAATATGAACTTTTGTAAAAAAAAATTGCCTTTAATGTACAGTGATAAATCTTCTTAACATAAAGATCAGATAAAAGTCACATATAACTACATTGATAAATTTTAAAACCATGATAACGAGAACATGCAATAAAATATTCTTCATAGATAAGCATGCTTACTTACTTGTTAATGTCATGGAAAAACAGGTGAATAACAAAAGTCTTGAAAGCAACTTCATTTTGCTAACTTATTGTTGGAGTCTTGAAGACTTCTGCAAAGTCTTCCACATGGGCATCAGTTCTTATATAGTTAAGCACCACATCTCAATGATAAGCCACTCCCAAACCCTTAAACCCCACACATACACACAAAAAGCAGCACCTTTGGCAATATATAGTTTTAAAAGTATGACTAAAAATTCCATATCCAATTAAAAATGATGTGAAATATGTAAAAAGTAAGTCACTATGACATTGTTGAGTTAAAATTGTATTGTGAGGGTCCCACCAAGATTTTTCGTAGAATGCATTTTTGATAAATATAATAGAATGAATATTGCCACAGTTTGTTTTCATTCTAAAAAAGGAGCTATTTTTTCAGATAAATATAAGGAATGTTGTGTAATCAAAAATATTAAAAGAGTTTAAAATCTGGGAGAGATTTGTCAGACCTTTTATGAATGACTTATACAGCAACCGAGTCATGTGAGACTAAGGATGACCGACTCGCAGAACAATGAACTGTTCATACTGAACAAATATTCTTAATACAGCAAACGCTAATTCACAGATTATCACTTCAGAGAAGTGAAGACATTTTTGAGACATAACACGTACTAATAAATTAATAATAAAAAGTCATACGCATGAGTTAGTATAATTGAGAATATCTATAGTAATATCTGAATAAACAATTATACACATTACAGCTAGATAAAAATGCCAGGAATGAAAGGTTAATCAGGATTAAACAAACTCTTGTGAGTTCTTGTTTGACCCGGAATTTCAGCAACCTTGCAAAAATCAAATCAGGCTTTAATATTAAGCATTCCTTTGTTTTTTCATATCTCTTTATTCCAGCACTGAATTCAAAGGCAAACCATGAAGGTATTGACATCAGGTGGAAGCCAAACTGTTGTATAAAAATCAGTCATGTGAACATACTGTAAGAAGCATAAGCAGAATGTGTCACATTATAACATTTTACACTGTCATTTTTTATAAAGACACCCACAAGTATTTCTCATAAAGCATTCATTTACAGAGTATATCAACCACATTTATAAAAAAGGAGTTCACAAAAATGCAAACCTTTACTTCTGACAAGAAACACCCCAACAATTCAATTGAATTCAAAACCTGAGTTCATGTGGTACCACCATAACACAGAAAACGGTATGTACATTTGATAAAACATCTTCTGACAGAAATACATACAAAATACAGTGGTGACATGAATTGCATTAAACCCACACAAATGCCTTCTTCAACCTTTTTGAAACTAATATGCTGTTAAATCTCTTGCTTAACTATAAGCATCAGAAAGGTCAATGAGATACATTATATAAGGGAATATATGCCATTATAATTATAGCTTATAGTGTTTCATAGAATCACAAATGTTAACATCAGGAAAAGAAGTTATCGAGGAATCCCTGCTACAATTTTAATAAAGATCGAAACATTTATTCAACTGACTCTCACAGTAGAAATTCCATGCTTCATGTTCTGCTGTAAATTCAGCGCATGCCATGAAACTCACGGGATGAAAACATCACAAAGTATCACAGGGATCCATACTGTAACCTGCATTGATGTGCTATTAACTGCATACAATTACAACTAAGACATGATCAAGATGATGACCGTCAATCTTAATCAAGATGCCTGGCGATTTCTTTGAAACACGTTCGAACTCTGCTTTAATGCTTGTGAATTCATGAATCATTTCATAAATCATGGTCGGATGGCTTACAAATCTATCCCCAATGCAAACTGTGTTGTAATACCTCCAGTTTTGTTACATGGTTACAATTAAACACAAACGCACATTTTGTTGAGTCTGCACTCCATTCCCTCGACCAGTGTCAATTAACTTTTATCTTAAGATAAATGACAAACATTTAAATAAGACACCTTACAGTAGATGGCATATTTAATGGAAACCAAAAATAAAAGTTATCATTTAAATCACATATTTCAAACCTGTACGGGTTCCTTCTCTTAAAAAAACCCCCACAAAAAATATTTAAAAGTTGGGAACCAAACAGCGGTGGCACCAATTCATTTTTATTGTATGAACACAAAAGATGGAATATTCAAAATATCTTCTATTGTGATCAGCAGAAGAAAGTCATACAGGTTAGAAATGACAAGAGGGAGAATAAATAAGGATTTTATTACCATTTATGTGAAACTAGCACTTTAATTTGTTGGACGAAAAAATTATGGGTGCCAGGTCTATAGGTCTCATTCATAAAATAAAAACCAATATTCAGACAAAATGTTAATTAAACAATTAAAAATGGTCAAAAACAAAACATGCAGGTAAGTAAATGACATACGAAGTGAACAGACTATATTTCTTAGTCAAATTTTTTTTAAGTCAAATTGAATATGTCAATTTTGAGTAAAGGACATGCATAAACTCGGTTATGTCCAAACAGACACAATATGGGGTTTGTGTTAAAACACAATAAAATGAAACGGCATAAGCAGGACATACTGCTTTAGTGTAAAATGAATGAGTGACATTCTACAACCATTTAAAACAATGACTGCATTATATTCAAATGTGAGAATCCTAAATCAATCGTAAATTAGGCATATTCTTGTTTCTGGAATAATGTAAAAATAGGTTGTGTTGATTTTCAGTAATTTACAGAATCAATACAGGAAACTTACAAAAAAGACCACAAATATTTACCAGAATAATAACATTACCTTAGTAACTACTCATATATTAGGAACATACACTTTGATGCAAATATGGGGATTTGTAGTCCATACTCCAAACATAAAAGATGTGTCAAGTAAATACAGAATGGGAAGCAGGTTATATAGAACAGTATAAAAATAAATCCAGATATCGTCTGACGCATTCAAGCAAAGGCTGCTAATGACTACTGTTTTAAAAGGCTAATAATAAATACGATACTCAATAAAAAAAGACACATATTGTTAGCAAGACTTAAATTCAAAAAGAAAAAAAATATTAAAATTTTTGCATTCAAAGTTCTACTCATTTTAAAGAGGACAAAGCACAGGGTCCCTCTCATTCAGTTATACATACCCTTTATCCATTAGGCATTTCTGTTATATAGGACAGTTATAAAACTGAGCGACATCAAAAATAGTATGTACATTTTTTTTAATAAATAACATTTTTGCTTCTTTTTTTTGCAATATTTTGTTCTATTTTAACATTATTGCCACAGACGGGTGTTGTGAACACTCATACAAAACGAAAACGAGTGAGGGACAAAGTGAGACATAAAAGCTGAAGAGGAAGATACACATTACCTTACTGTCAAACTGAGCATCACAGAAAATGAGACGCAGAGGAACTCATGGATGGCTGATTTGAGCAGCGCACATGGACGGATGGCATTGAGTAGTTGAGTTTATTTGGGCAGGGGAGGCAATGGTGGAGGTGGTTCTGATGGGAGGGGTGGGGGATGGGTTCCTCCACGAGCGCTACTGCTGTATCGGTACTCTCCGTACTGAGATCGGTAGTCAAAAATTTGAGGTTGTGTCGGTTGCACCCCCTGCGCGCTGAGCAGCGAGTTCAACATGTCAAATGTGTCTTGGTAATCGTTGGACTGTCCGCCTGCGTTGTGGCCATTGGTGTCAGCCTTATCTACCTTGGTGTGTGAGTAGTTTCCCTGATGGTGCGACAGGCTCAGCGAGGGGAGAATATCGGACGCATGTCCCAGGGAGTGGGGGGGAATGCCGGGAAGTGTTGGGAGCTGAAATGAGTTTTTAGAGGATTTGCTAACTTTTGAGGGATGGGTGCCGGATATAGGCTCAGGCACGTGAGTCCTTTTTCTGGATGAGGAGCTGATTCTCTGATTCGATTCACCTGAGCCCTTTTTGCTACTTGAACCGGTAGAATGTTTATGTGCTGAGGAGGATAAAGAACTGGACGAGTGGTGATGATGATGGTGATGATGATGGTGGTGGTTGGAACGCTCTCTGGGTTTCTCTCGACTTTTACCATCTTCTCCTGATCCACCTCGCCTTTCTGGAACACGAATACGAACCTTGATGTCCTGCTCTGATCCTCGGCCGCTATGTCCGCCGCTTGACGACTGGCCAGTCACAGGGAAGCGCATCTTCAAGGAACTGCGTTCCGACCGCTCATCTGCAGGGATCTTCAGGACAACGGGTGAGGGATTGCCAGAGTCTGAGGAACCTGAGGTGGACTGCTGCTGTTGGTGATGGTGGTGTTTCTCTTTTCTCTGCTGGCTGATGAGGGCCTGGGCGGCTGTGGCGTATCCCTGCTTCACATTGGCCTCCATGTTTTCCAACTTTCGCTTCTGCGCTGCCAGTTCGTCTGCATGTTTTGCCCGGTACTCGCTCAGAGAGACTTTTGCAGGTGCGTGGAGCTCAGTGGAGGTCGGAGGCTCCTTGCCAGGGGCCTGCCACTCTTGTGACGAAGCTCCAGCATTTTGTTCATCAGCTGAGGAACCCGAATTTGAACGAGAGGCAGAGAGACTCATCAGCCCAGCAAAGGTGCTGTCAGAGGCTGCCATGGAGATCATGCTCATAATTGCATCTGATTGGTCACCATCTTGTGCTTTTGACTTTTTGCCAGTTTGACCTGCTGCCTGATTTCCAAAAAACAATACATAATGAAAAGGATGCACCTTGAAGTCAGAAAACAAAAACTACCCTTCGTTACCAAATAGAACGACCTAAAATCAGGAGAAAATTCTGGACACTAAAGCCAACTAAAATGTATGAATATACATTTATTAATTAGCAGTCAATTTTACATGACAAAACTAAATTCAGACTTACTTTCCAGTTTCTAATGCGTTTTAAGCGGCTGGGGGTCTTTTCCAGGATCTGAAGGAACTCATGCGTGAGATCTGTTAAATCATTATAAAATGCTTTAGATCTTGTGATAGAACTACTATTTGTAAAGTTTAAGGTTGCTGTAGCTAAATTTTTTGTTAAATGGCCCATAACTTAAAAAACCTAGCTAATAACCACTTTACCAAAGCCATAATGAACATAAGAAAAGATGTCAACTTTCTATCAGAAAAGGCTACATTTACATACCATCCAATAGCTCAAGGGTCACAGTAGGGTCAACATACTCCCACCAGTGTTTGCTGTCTGTGGAAACTGGAATTTCCCAGTTGGACCATTTGCAGGCCAGATGAATACATACGCAGGCTACGATGGGTGGACTATACTGCAAACAGAACGTAGTCAAGTGGAGACTGCGACGATGAGATCCCCAGTGATCACCGAAAACACAAGAAACAAACAAATATTTGTGAAAAATCATGACTATAACAGTAACTCTGGTGTCAAAATAAAACACATCTTCAGAAAAGGAAATGGTAACATTTTTCTGATCACATTTAAGAAAAACATATGAACTTTTTGTTATGAAAACAAAAAATATCTTCCAAACACAACAGCGGTCACTAAACTTGATAAATCTGTTTCAAAGGGGTATTGTTTTTCACTATGGTTTTGAAACCACCGTTCTCACCACACTGAAATTAAACACAGCGTTTCTACTCTGTTATAATTGTTGTTTTTTCTTGTTGGTGCCATGTTTCGTGATCACAATTGATATCCAGAAGCAATATTATATGGCAATATTATACAAAAACAGACATCCAGATGTAAAATTATGCTCAATCTACCCTTGTAAAACTAATCCCGTCTGAATAGGTTAAAGGTACATGTATATTATGCAAAATCTTATTGTACAAAATAAAGTCTTCTTAACGTGGCCCAAAGTATTTCAACTGTCGTGCAGTGTGCACTGTAGTTGTATACTGAAATTTGTAGCACGTCAAGAAAGCCAACACACAGAAATACGCATACCTATTGAAAGTATATCATACCTGTTTGTTGCCATGAAATATGACGTCTGGGCCAAATCCTTACTCGCTGTTGCCACAACAACAAAACCACAAAAAACTACAATTAAACCCAATTAAAAATTCCACACCAACATCTAATGCCGGCATATAGGAAGATGTACTAAAAATCAATACATTAAACAATTTACAGCAAAAGGGCATTACCTCGCACAAGCTGGGTGCACTTGACAACATGTGTGTGGGGATGATCAATGGTGATCTCAAATGCTGGAGGAAAAAGAGCAGATAAGACAAACTTTAGTTTTGGTTTGAACTCTTCAAGGTGACACGTCTACAGCAATGGACATAAATGAATGAGTGAGTGAGTGAATCACAAACACAGGTATTCCTGTGCTCGCTCGCTCAGTGAGACACGTTTGAGACGAACTCCATGCAAGTGCCTGCAGGCAATTTGGTTACAGTCAAAATCTTACAAACAAATGACCAAAATGGCACCAGAAGAGAATTGCTGAACACTACACGTCAGTCGAACTGCTGGAAATCAAAGCAAAGCAGTGTCATCTGTGTAGTTAAAATTATAAAAATCTACACGAAGAAAAAAAAGGTTAAAAAAAATCTCAAGTTAGGGCTGGGCAGTATGACTGTTTATACAACACAAGAATGAAAATCTTTTAATTGTGATTCTTTAGAAATCATTCATACAGTGGATATATAAGCAAGGCTATTCAATGGTAGATCTACTTATTTTATGGGTACTTGACAGCTATGAAGAAACAAGGATAAAAATACAGGGATATATGCTCCCCTTTTAGGTCAAAATGAGGAAGAATATGTTTTATAGCACAAGAGACTGTTGGAAGACCAAGTTATGTAGAAATTATAACATATTCAGTCAAAATAGACACTCAGAACCATTAATTTTACGATACCAGAAGCACTATGTTAAAGATTTTAATATACTGTGATGTATAGATTTTGATCATACCACCCATCCTTAGTTTACTTTCATAATTAAAACAGGCAGAATTGCATTTTCCAGTTTACATGGGTAAAATGACAAAGGCGAGACGATAACAATGGCTCTTTATGAGGACCTTAAATTATCTTGTTGACTCCTTGGAATGTGCAGTGAATGTGGTTATTTGTGCATTTCTCTAATATGGTGATTCACTGACCCATTCTCACCCTTCCAAACTTACCCAGGGTCTGGAGTATAATGCTCTCAAGAATGACCAGGTCCTGGGCTTGTTGCAGGTATGTCTGAGATTGAGAGGACAGGCAGATTACTCACATGGTCTCTTGGTCATGGGCTACAAGCTCACTCACTCCCATAAAAATACTATGACCTCATTGAGCAATGAGCCAATCGTTACCATATCACACAAAGTACGGCAGTATGTGACAGTAAGACCCATATTCAGTAAGGTCAATGAGTATTTGATCACCTTGTGATTTTGCAAGTTCTCCTGCTTAGAAATCATGGAGGGGTCTAGAATTTTCAGTAGAAGATACTGAATCTCACAATGTAAAACAAATCCAGAAATTACATTGTATGGTTTACAATTTATTTGTAAAGTCCTGTGACAAATAAGTATTTGGTCACTTGCTTATCAGACAGATCTCTGACCCTTAAAGATCAATTTTTTGGCTTTTAAATAGTCCAACTACACATTTGAGAATGTCATGGTTTAAAAGTATGCATCGCACGGTAGGTTCCCATGCTTAGGTCATCCCATGTCAAGGACTCTCTAAAGTTAGCTAGGGACTATTTGGATGATCCAGAAGAGACACGCAAGATATGGTCTCATCCGATGGTCAGATCCAATGGTCAGATGAGAAATAAAAGGAGTACTTTTTGATCTTAACACATTTTGCCGTGTTTAGAGGAAAAAGAATGATGAGTATTTTCCCAATAATACTTAATTTACAGTGAAGAAGCAGGGTGGGATCAGCATGCTGTAGATGTGTTTTTCAGCACAGGGAACATGACGACTACACTGTATTAAGAAAAGGATGAAGGGGATCATGTGTTGTTTGATATTGGGCAAAAACCTCCTATCTACAGTCAGAGCATTAAAGATGAGTCGTGGTTGTGTCTTCCAACATGACAAAGCACACAGCCAATAATAACCAAGGAGTGGCTCCGTAAGAAGCATATCAACATTTTGAAGTGGCCAAGCCAGTCTACAGCACTAAATCACACAATAGAAAATCTCTGGAGGGAGCTGAAACTTTGTATTGCTCAGTCTTAGCCCTAAAACCTGACAGATCTAGAGAAGTTATGTATGGAGGAGTGGGCCAAAATCTCTCCTGGAGTGTGTGCAAACCTTGTAAAGACTACAGGAACCGTTTCACCTCTGTAATAGTTACCAAAGGCTTCTGTAACAATTATTATTTTTTGTGACTGAAGTGATCAAATACTTATTTAACAGTAATTTAGAAATAAATTGTTAAAAAAATTCATACGATGTGATTTCCAAGTTTTTCTTTTTAAGATTCTGTCTCTCACAGTGGAGATTCAACTATGTTGAAAATTCTACACCCCTCCACGATTTCTAAGTAGGAGAACTTAAAAAATCACAGGGTGATCAAATACCTAATGACCTCACTGTAACAGTAAATAAGGATCTTAAGATTGCAGATGAATTTAACAGGAACATGACAGTTTCTAAAAACGCAACCTATGTGGAAAAACCATCTTTAACAGAGGTACAAAAATACTCATCCTTAAGACTATGGGGGCGACCTGTCAAAAAAGCAATGTTAGAATTCGTGAGTTGGTACTTGTTACACATACATTTTTAATAGACGTATGAACACACATGCTGTGAAATTATGTAAGAGATGGAATTTTTTATTTCGAAGTTTTCATAAATATCAGCCACAATCTTAAGACCTAAAAAAATGTTACATTAAGTAATCTTACACTTTAAAATGACATCACTTAAAAACTTACATCACTTCTAGTGTCTGGCGGTGGGTCCTGAGGATGGAGACAAGCATGGGCCACTTTGATCACATGCTCCAGCTTGCGGGGCTGTTCCTCCACCTTTGCTGCTAAAAACAGAGCTGCAGGGGCGATAACCTGTGAAACACGGGACATGGTTACATTACAGACCTGCACGACCGTCAAAAAAACGAATAATGTATATACCTACATTTCGATGGAAGCGGGTGAAGGACTGGAGCATATAAAACCGATGCATATATACAATGGCAGTGTTAATTGTAAGTTGCGACCTGAAAATCTGAAGTTAAGGATTACAGTGGCCTTAAAATATCAGTATGACGTGAAGTGACGTGTTTTAACAATTTGTGCTCTGCATTTAACCATCCTAGTGTAAACACACACACACACACACACACACACACACACACACACACACAGTGAACACACACACACACACACACACACACACACAGTGAACACACACACACACACACACACACACACACACACACACACACACACACACACACACACACACACACACACACAGTGAACACACACACACAGTGAACACACACACACACACAGTGAACACACACACACACACACACACAGTGAACACACACACACACACACAGTGAACACACACACAGTGAACACACACACACACACACACACACACAGTGAACACACACAGTGAACACACACACACACACACACACACAGTGAACACGCAGTGAACACACACACAGTGAACACACACACACACACACACACACACACACACACACACACACACACACACACACACACACACACACACACACACACACACACACACACACACACACACAAATCTGGACTCATATTATCTCCCAAATCGAAACAAATCAAAAAACTCTCTTAATATCCCCCCAACCTACGTCCGTGTCCAGATAACACTCAGCAAAGAACCGAAATGTAAACAAATGACGTAAACACCCCCAAAAAACTCCAAATCACCATGGGAACAAAAGTGACACCGGCAGTGCTATTGTTCAGTGGGAGACACCAGCTAGGCCTCGAGGCCTAAACTGAGCCAAAAACACAACCTGGTCAATAAATGTCACCACACACTTGCAGCAGAGCTCCCTACACACTACAGCCGCACGTTCAGCGCCCTAGAAGTGTTGGAGCTCACAATAACAGAGGAACACAACACCGCCCATGGCGCCCAGACCGGCTCCGGGCTGGACCTGAAGAAAGATACACATTGAGTCGCTGTCCCATGTCCTGCAGCAGGTTCGCGGCTTGCTGTCGGTAAGAAAGCTCTTTGTCGGGGTCGAGTCCCGACCGACGAGACGGGCTGTTTTCGATCTGTTCGCGCGTGAAGTACCATTTATTGTTATTCACCGAAGGCGAAGGGAACGAAGTCGCCATTACTGAGAAGGACGATGTTTGAAAATCTCACTGCGTCACAGGAAACACGTCATCGGCGGTCCGCTGAAACGCGATTTGACATTGAAAGCGTGACATAATTTTTTTTCTTGTTCTTTTATATTTATTAATTATAATATTGTTAAACGTGCTTGTTGTGAATAACGTCCTGTATTTAATAACCTCCTATTACATATTTAACGTGGAAAAATGTTATTAAGGCTGATGTTTTTACGTAAGATTATTTATTTTTATTTTTGTAAGGTTCTTGTCATAAAAAAAAGAAAATATTTGATCAAACATCTATTTTAAAAAACGTGGTAGTCCACATGCAGCAGATTACAAAAGGACTCTTATTTTGAAAAATAACGCAACATGTAATGATTTGTTTAATTTTCAAATAATTTTGGGATTGCGATGCTGATTTAAATGTGAATTAAGAATCAACAGTTTAAAACACTTAAATTGTTTTGAAGTTTTACATTATTTTACTACAGATGCGTTTGGGTTAAATAAATCTGTTTTTAAGTACAACAGCACCACCTGCTGAAGGACACAGGAACTGCTCCACGACAGGGGGATAGAGTACCCAAATCTGTACTCAAGTTAAAGTACTAATGGAGATATTTATTCAAGTATGAATAAAAGATATAGAGTAAAAACCTTAATAGTTACTCGATAAAGATAAATTACTCTATTAGCTAGTTATTTGTTACTTCTCAACTGATTGATAAGAAACAATTATGACTATACATTATAAATTGAATCATCGACAAATGTGCATCTATGGGCACTATAAGTATAAGTAATTTATAATGAAAATACCTGTATATACAGTAAATACATGAGGTCATGCCACAGTAACAATTTGTGTATATATATATATATATATATATATATCGGCTATTTACCGCTTCATTGTCTCCTCGACTATTGTAAGTCGCTTTGGATAAAAGCGTCTGCTAAATGACTAAATGTAAATGTATATATATATATATATATATATATATATATATATATATATATATATATATATATATATATATATATATATATAACATTCTTACAATTTTGTCAGTAACGGAGGCACACCATCTAATGTAGTTAAGTAAAAGTAAAGTTTTTTCACCCAAAATTTACTTGAGTTAAAGTATCTTTATTTAATTATACTCTAAAAGTACTAGTTACCCCAAAAAATGTACTCAAGTAAATGTAACAAATTGAATGTAGTTAGTTACTACCCACCTCTGGTCATGTGCATGTTAGAAAATAACAACTGCAATAAGTGCGGTAGACAAATTGACTACTGAATGGAGACTTAAATTGTCTGAATCAAAAATAAAGATATAAATCTGTTCCCTTAAAACTATGAGAAGAACCTGTGGGACAAGCTACACTTGTGTGAGACCTTGGGGTTTGGATTAAGGAGAGATTGACGTGTAAAATTCATTTGTATAAAACTAAAGGCACTTACAGCAGCATCCCTACACTTCTCTTTAAATCCCTGGATCCTTGTGGAGAGGGTGAACAGCTTCAAGCACCTTGGTGTTAACATCTCTGAGGACCTGTCTTGAACTACACACATTCATACCCAGGGTAATAAACCCAGACAAAGACTATTATCATCTACGACAGTTGAGAAAATTCACAGTCTCGCTACTAGTCCGCAAAACGTTCTATTCCGGGGCCATAGAAAGTGTACGGACTCAGTGTGGTTTGGATGCAGCTCCAGTCATGGCTGTAAAGCCCTGCACAGAGTTGTGTGCTTAGCTGACACATGTACAGATCTGTTCTGCCCTCTTTGACATCTGAGAACATCTACCTCAAAAGGTGCAAAAGCAGAGCTTTTAATATAATTCTATTCCATTACATACATTTACATTTACATTTAGTCATTTAGCAGACGCTTTTATCCAAAGCGACTTACAATAGTCGAGGAGACAATGAAGCGGTAAATAGCCGATACAACAATAGGTGAACAAGTGCTACAACAATGCTACCGAGTTACACAGAGAGAGAAGTTACAAAATAATTTTTTTTTTTTGATAGAGTGAGTAGTTAGAAAAGAAGTGAGTTAGTGAGTTAGGTGTAGCCGGAAAAGATGAGTTTTTAGGAGTTTTTTGAAGATAGAGACCGAGTCTGACAAGCGTGAAGCCAGAGGCAGATCGTTCCACCATCGAGGAACTGAAGCAGAGAACGTTCGAGAGAGAGATTTCTTACCCTTTTGAGCTGGTACCACAGGTCTCAGCTCATTTGCGGAGCGCAGAGATCTTGAGGGCCTATATCTTTGCATTATTCCCAATCTTTTCCATTTGGTAAGCGCTTCCGGAGTCTCCCCCCAGGCCATCAGGCTTCTTAACTCAAAACCAGCTTCTTAACATCTTCACGTGTCACTTAACATTCACTTTATCAGTATGATATTCAATATTCAATTCCTCACATTGACATACTGACAGTGTCCCTGCCTGGTTTAACATCTGAATCATGTATATTCCTGTCTATCTTAATATTTAAGCCTACAGTATATAATGCACATTTGCACATGCCTCTTATACATCCTGGGGATCTTAATATTTAAGCCTACAGTATAATGCACATTTGCACATGCCTCTTATACATCCTAGGGATCTTAATATTTAAGCCTACAGTATAATGCACATTTGCACATGCCTCTTATACATCCTAGGGATCTTAATATTTAAGCCTACAGTATAATGCACATTTGCACATGCCTCTTATACATCCTAGGGATCTTAATATTTAAGAATCAGTGTTTTTTCGTACACATTATTTTCTATTCTATATTTATAACGACAGTATACATATTCTTTAAAATACTTTATTCTTATTTTTTCACATTCTTTCATTTGTCCTGTCCATGGAGCAGACCTGACTGATTATACATGCTCTATATAATTGTGCGTGACAAATAAAATCTGATCTCATCTGTAAAAATATTATATAAGTATAAAGTATTGTTGTATCGTCTATTTACTGCTTCATTGTCTCCTCGACTATTGTAAGTCGCTTTGGATAAAAGCGTCTGCTAAATGACTAAATGTAAATGTAAATGTAAAAAGGTTATCAGCAAACTTCATTGTTGATCAGGACAGAAATGGGTAACGAACAGAGCGTCTCTGCCAAATATTTATTGGGCACTTATAATGTTTAGTAGTCTCAAGCTTTAAGAATTTGTGGTGGGTCACTTAAATCATCTTCTGTAATATCAATGCATATAGAAATGGGTGAAATGCTTTTAAGAATGATAAAAATACTAAAAGATTGTTGGGAATAAGATAAATCTAATCAGTTTTGGGTGGAATAAGTGGAATGGGTAAGGACAAAGACTATAGGTTTACATTAGATGAAATAAAGTAAGAAAGTTTCAATCTCTTCTGTATCTCATTTGTTGTTCCCCCTGTCTAAAGATTATTTCATCATACCGAGAGAATGAAAAGAAAGCTCAAAAAACAGCAAAAATAAGTTGTGCAAATGACGTTTCCCAGATTCATTATTATTGTTTGTAGATGCTTTTTATTTATTTATTTGTTTACATATATGTAAAACCTTTTTAAGAAAATGACTTTATTGTCAAGAATGTGGATAATAATTTTATTTGGTGTTGGAAAAAATGCACTTTTGTGTGTTTTAGAGACCTAAAGAGTGGACCATAATAAACTTTATTATATAGGTAACCTGTTATCAAAACTTCATATACACAAATGTAAATAAAAAGTTTTTATGTTATGTTGATTTAATTATATTTCCTTAAAGCAAAAGGCACTAAAAGCATTGAGAATATTAATAATTTCAACATTGTGATAATTTTTATTTTTTATCTTTTATTTTTATTTTTATGAATTGCACTTTTCATTGTCACGTTTGTTGTATTATTCGATAAAAACCTTTCGTTTGTCATGTTTATTTTTATTTTAAGAAAAAAACAAAAAACAATTATCCTACTCAGCTGTTAAAAAATATAAATATAAAATAGTAAATTAACATAAAAAAACAAATCATTTAAAATAATAAAACGATGAACCAAATAGAGTTATGAATGACAATATTAAGCATTCGTTATTTTAAATGTGAAAGTATTTATTTCCGGTCTCTATCGCCACCTCGCGTTGAATTATGGGAAATATCGCATCAGCGAGTACACTTCAGATGTGCCCTCGAAAGAACGCAGCGTGGATCGAATCCAGGGAGCGGAAGTCAATCACTCAGAATTGGGACTGCACTACAAAATGGCCGACGCACGATAGGGTGCACTACATAGTGACCAGGAAGCGCACGCGCACACTAAGCGTGACGTATGCGGAAGTGTTTGTCATCTCACCGGGCTGCCTTTCCTCCAGCTGTGAAAGAAAATGTCCGAGAGAAAAGTGAAGAATATCAGCTCTGTTCCTGTCGATGGATACAGCAGTGTCCGAATCACATCAGTGTGGACCTTTCTACAGTCTGTGAGTGTTTAAATGATCACTGTTGATCTGTTGGGACAGACACAACACCCCCCCATGTTTGTGATGATCAATAACTCAATGTTTTCTCACAGGTGGACTGGTCTGAGTCATGGCTGATTGCTTTATTTGCTTGTCATGTCATTTGTTTTGCTGTCACCATCTTGTGTCGAAAGTATTATGGGCTCCAGATCTGCCAGTTCCTCATGATGGGTGAGTTGATTATTCTGCACTTTATATCACATTATACTTTATCATGGTCTCCATAACACTTCCAATCCTTTTACTCTTTAAGATGACCGTGTAAGACTCGATTGTGTTCTAAATAACAGATCTTCGACAGGCACTTACGTGTAAACATGCTGTTTTATTCTGTCTGTAGTTGCCATGGTTTACTGTGCTGAATATCTGAATGAACTTGCAGCGATGAACTGGCGGTAAGTGTTCACCCATCACAAGCCCGACGGTCTCGCGTGGTTTAGTTGTTTTATACGTGTCCGTTGTTTTGTCTGTAGGTCTTTTTCAAGGTTCCAGTATTTTGATTCCAAAGGAATGTTTATATCGCTTGTGTACTCCATTCCGCTTCTGCTCAACACCGTGATCATTGTGGTAGGTATATCTTTTCAAATTGCATTTACGTTTATTCATTTGGCAGATGCTTTTTTTCCCAAATGTCATGTTGCAAATGTCACCGCAGAGCAGACAGGGGTGAGACGTGTTGCTCGAGGGCACTTCGGTCAGCGTCTGATGGCACTGGGATTGGAACCCGCAACGTTCTGCTTACAAGTCCAACCCTCTGACCACCAGACCCCAACTGACCCTCGTTGATATTGTTCATGTGTGTGATGTGTTTTATAAACGCACCAACCGTATTTATATACTTCAAAGTGCAACAACGTATTCAACATTTTTATAAATATATGGGAGGACTTTTTATACGAACCATTGTCGAATTGCAGAATGTCATCTTTGAGGTGGTTGGACCTTCAAAGATGAAGCTTTGATAAGATGGAAAAAGCTGTACACATCAAAAGATTTTCTTCAGATTTCTCTTTTAAAAATAATAAAACGGGTTTAAAACTGATTTCTCTGTTTTAGGCTATGTGGGTATGGAGGACGTTTTCGACCATGGTTGAACTGAAGACAGCGCAATTAAATAGAAAAGCGGCCAAACAAAAGCAACAGAAAAGTCAGTAGAAGACAAGAGTCGGACATAGTCCAGTTGTGTAAGGGATCGAGTGGCACTCAACCTGCTTTCAAGATAGGATTTTCTCAAAGGTATATTTAAAAGTGCCACACACTAATATACAACTGCTACGTTTAAATAAAAAACATTACAGTTACGTTTGTTTTTAACATTGAATCTTTAATATATCATCGTCGTTGACTGTTTGCAATGAACATGAAAATGTAGATTGTATATATACATGTATGTCAATAAACGGAATGTGTTTTTTACAAAAACATGTTGGAAAGTTCTGTGATCTCACATATTTCCAATCAATTGTACGTGAAATGAGTTCTTTACCCACTAGAGGGGAATATTGTGCCAATTCTTCAAGGTGTGATGTTTAGGAGATTATTGCAGTGCACACTATATAGTGTAAGCTGTTATAAAAGTGTTAGTTTTCTACCAACAGCCAAGAAAAAAATTCAAAGACCCTACTGAGACCAGAAAATGATTATGGTATTATTCCATTCAGCACTTTTGCCTTTTCCCAAATGGGAAATAAAAGCACTTATTCCTCGATCCACCCGGACGTTTTTTTTATAGTTACGATGCGCTTCATATGACATTTTTCTCTTAATCTGTCAGATTTCATGCTAACAATCTTCCTCAAGAGCGTGATGTTTGTTCTCTTACTTTGCCAACAATTTTCCAATGCCTGACTGTAATGCATGTATTCACAATGATATCAAACTAAATTCCCCACCATCCTTCTCTCTAAAGGGTCTGTGCAGCTGTGGTTCACACACACATCTGCAAACCATCCGCCTTACAAACTCCTGGCACACGTTCTTGCCAAAAAGTGAAGTTGAAACAACAAGGACTCAACAAATATTCTTATATTCCCTCTTTTAAGTCCTTGCATTTAACCTTCACTTCCCTAAAGAGACAAAAGAGGGTTTTAAAATTGTGCTTCACGAAGTTATGATGAGTTTTTAATGTTCTACAGTATCAGGCCGACAGATAAAACGGTTGTAAAAATTCCAGTTACGCTGATTACAGCGAGGGACCTTGAGAACTTATCTGCCATATCTTGTCTTATGCTATAACCTTTCCATTTGCTTGCATGTGATGTAAATATCAGCATCCATTACTCCATCTATTTATTAATTGTTTTACTCAGAAGTAAAAGGAATATCTTTTTTTTTCTGGGATATCAATGATTATTTGTAATCAACGTCATCATTTCCTCTAAATGAACATATCCCTTGCATTACGATAAGTGCTGTGGGGCCGCACAGTTCCGGCTAGAACCACTGTACTTCCTGGATTATCGCTGGACGCTGGAGATCCGTCCGTTAAAACCTTGAGAGCTGACATATGTGCCCAATAAATCAATTATGTCATATATGGTTTTAATAATGCTTTCAAGGAAAATAAAGGGACGGTACATCCAGAAGCTCATGTACACCGCCACTTATTTTCCCAAACCTATACCTTAACTTAACGAATTACCTTAATTTAATGAATTAATTACTTTTATATAAATGTAAGGGTCTTACTGCCTGAGTCACCATTCACTTTACATTGCACAGAAGGTGGCAAAGCATCTTTAAAGAGGATAGCTCACCTCAAAATAACAATTCGGATATTCTTGTCATTTTAAACCTGTCTGACCTCTGCAAAACAAAGAAAAGTTTAAAATCCGATCATTTTGATGGAAAAACCAATACAAGTCAATAGGGATCAATGGTTTTCTTCTACCAACATTTTTCTAAATATTTAATTTCTTGATCATCAGGAGAAAAAATTCACACACGTTTGAAATCTCAAGTGGGTGAGGAAACGATTAATTAAGGGCGAATTTCCCTTCAACAGAGCATTTCTAACTTCTGAGCTATTTATGCTTGTTTGCGAGTCAGTGCCATCTCCAGTTTCTCTGAAGTAATCGCTCTGACACTGCACTCTTATGGGAAGCGTAGCGTCTGGATCACGTGACTGGATGAAAGTGTGATGCAGTCAACGTTGGGGATTCTGGGAAAGCAGAGAGACCTGATTAGCTCTTAGTGGCTGCCCAATGGCATGACTGGCCTACTGTGCTGATAGCCTTCAAATAAACCATTCCACAAGCGATCGATAGCTGTGATACGTTTACAGTAAACCAAGTTGAGCGTAGAGAGCGTAGAGAGCGTAGAGAGCACAGAGACACGTGCTGACAGAGACCAGGAGATGAGTTTATCCTCTGTTGTTTGAAAGAGATCAAGTGTAGGTGTTACATGACGCATGTGTCCCAGACGGATTTGTAAAACAACTGCACTGGCGGCCACTACACTTAGAGATGCATTGGAGTTGTGAATATTGTTTTAAATACGGACAATTATGTCAATTATTTAAGCCAGTACTCTAAAACTGCAACAGAATAAGGGATAGTGCAAGGTTGTTCATTCATAATATACAGTCTAAAGTCTGGGTTAGTGCTGGTTTTCATCAGTATGGGGTCATACAGATACTCCGCCAGGTAAAGCTGATGGGAAACAGATAGAAAGATGCAATCTGCCGGCCTGCGAAAAGCAAGAATCTTTTTCTGGATTTTTGAATGTGAGATTTAGCTCTTTTCTTGAGTTGAAAGAAACTTTCTTAGAAACCTCTTGGCAACAACATAGCAATGCCCCGGCAACATTCCACAACACCTATTATTCATGTCTGAGTTGTAGGACAAACTGTGGGAATGACCGAACATCATATATCCCGTGCATGAGAGTTAAATTAAGCCCCTGAGCTAAATGCAGAAGCGATCTTGAAGCTTCAGTTGATCTGGGTTGCGTCTCATCTACATTTGTTTTTATAACCAGCTCCAATAGAACATTACACTTACTTATGGCTTGTGCGTTCTATCCGCCAAGAACTTTATCAACGTCTGTATGAGAAAAAAACTCACGTCCTCTGCAAATCTGATTCTTGGAGTCTGCAGAGGAGAGGCTCTCATGTTTCATCCGTTTTGTCCTTTTGCTCTTCTGAAGTATAACCTTTATTTAGACTTATTATTTGGGAGAGGCTATATAGAGATTTATTTTCTTTTGAGGAGGAAGAAATCGAACATTCCAGAACCCAACAGTTCTGTACCAGTCACTTTTCTCCAGCTTGTGTCTTTGGCCTGAATCCAGTAAAGTTTTTCTTGGACAAGATGTTGTTGAAATGGGTGTGAAAAAATTGGGCCATTATTATCATTTCAAACGTGTATGACTTGCAGAACACAAAATGAGATATTTCGAAGAATGTTGGTATCTGACACCCGTATACTTTGTGTCATACAATATATGTAAATGGGTGCCCACTACAGTCTTCAAAACATCAGCTTTTGTGTATTACAGAAGTCATAAATGGTTAAAATGATAAGATGCGGAAGAAATTATAGCACAATTGTACATTTTTGAGAACTATCACTTTAAATAAGTTTTACTGAAACCTTCTGCTTCTTGGATTTTCTACTGAGAAAAGTTTCCCGAAAACTCACACGTCTGTTAAAACAATATCTCAAGTTGGTTATTTCAATATCAGTTTCTTTTTATTAAACTGTCAACATAAATAACAGCTCAATCCTTAATTTATATTACTCTTCTAAAGAGGGAATTAGGGAGATTCTTCTGGGAAACGTCCTCTACTTTCCATCAAATGGATAGGGATGAGGTGGGCGTGTCTGTCCTAAGATCTGGCCACTCAACGGCCCACAGTTTGACCTTCTCCCTTACTCCCTACTCTTTTTCAGTTGTGTATCATGTTAAAAGGACTTTCCTCTATAGTGCATCATTAAAGATTATTAAGGGTTCTCTGTGACTGAATATCATTGTGGAGGCAGACCGTGTACATAACATCTTTGTGTGGACACTTGGGTGGGTGTCTGCATTTGCACATTAAAGGTTTGGGAAGGGACAGCAATTATACTCTTTTGGTTTGACAACATGCAGACAGTATTTTTTGCATGACACAGCCTTGATTCACTGCACTGTAAAAAAATGTTTAATGTGGCTTGGTAAATATCACAAAAACAAACAGTTATGTACAATCTTTTAAAAACAATAAATAGTCTTTTACAATGGACAACACTATAATGATTATATCAAAAATGCAAAAGTTGATTTCTCTCAAATTTACAAAAACAAATTTGTTTATGTAAGAAAGATAAGTATTTATTGAACAAATACATATTTGTAGCAACCCTCAGTTACTTCTATTATTTGAGTTATTCAAATTTACTTGTTTTTACTTCCATAAACACAACATTTAAACACTATATTTAATTAATTTCTAAGCAATAAATGTGCTCTTCTTTGAAAATTGTTGGTGTAAATTGTGGGCGATAGGAAATTCTAAATGAAAACCATAGGAAATGGAAATGTGGGAATATAAAATTAGTCACATGTTAAATTCTGAGAAAACAAGGAATAATATTTGATTTTCCCTAATATTTAACTATTTCAATCTTACGATTTCAATACGATTTCAATCTTTTACATGGTCTTGCTCGGTTAATATAATTGAAATATCACTGTTTCACTATCACATACTCACAGAATTGTGTATATTGTATAGAATGATGCCTAAAATGACTTGAGTTTTCACAGACAGGGTCACATACTGTTTGTAATTTAGGTGTTGTCAATAGATGTCTAGTGTCATAGTTGTGTCTCAGTTTACGTACGGTTGTTGATGTCATCATGATGTTTTTCTATGTCATCATCATTAAACATTTATTGAGGGCAGTACATCAAGGCAATGTGGTCAGTGGTTACCTCAATACACTGACTCACTGATAGACAAATCAGATAGGTCTGCAAAAGAAGAATCGAATCAATAGTTCTCTTCTGAAATACATGATCATGCTTTTAAAATAAGCTTCTGAGGGTTTAAGACGTAACAAAGATCTCAATGTCCTATGCTACTTGAGAGTTGTGTTACATTATGTAATGCACCAAAACAGTGATCACACTTTTATTCCTAAAACTTACAAAGAAACCAGGTGGACCTAAATCAACAACTGACACTACATGAAGGAAACATTCAAACACAAAACCACAAATCTATTGTATTATTATTTCATTATAAACAGCACACACACTTGAAACCTTAGAAAAAAATGCAATGTAAAATGCATGTAAATGTAGATTTCGCGTGCAATAGAAATTAAGTTATAAACATGTCATTGAAAACAAAATTCTTAAAATGTCAAACTGTCTCCAAACTCTCTCCTATATAACAAAACATTAAGTATCTTTAAACTCAAATTATAATAATTAATTTACTTTTTAATTATTAAAAAATATATTTTATTTTATAAAAAATGTAACTATTTATTTTTTTTCCTTTCTAGTGATTTTTTTGTATCCAAAGTTATTTTAAATAAAACAAAATGGATGAAATATATACTATTTTGTGTTATATATTTCATGACCATGTTTTTGGCAGATTTAATAATTTTTGAACAAATTGTGTGTGTAAATTATGATTACTATAGCAAAATAAAAAGTAAGTAGAGAAAGAGAAGATGAACAAAACGATTCGTATTGTTTGCAGGATATTTGGGAAACACAGCACACAAAGTTCCCCTTAATTGCTTTTTGCTGCATAGGAAGTGGAGACAACTCTTAGTGTGCTTATCGTATTTTTAAGGCCTTTGGGGGTCTCTATCTATTGGAAATCCCATCAGATGTGGCAACCCATGTTTGTTTGAAGGACTCTTCCGGAAGAGTCTGTGTTTGAGGATGTGTCTCAGCGACAGAGCAGATGGGAATCTCTTCAAACAGACATGATGACGCAGGTAAGGGCCAAACTGCCAGATCAATTCAGTCCGAGAGGAGGAAGACATGAAAAGAGGAGAGGAGATTTCAATTTTAAACAGGTGTCACTCAGCACCAAGAAAAGAAGATAATTACACAAAATTGCCTCTCTGCTTGGGTCAAAGAAACCCATTACTTTGGACAAACACATTTACAAGTTTAATGTTGCAGGATCTCTTGTTTTTTGTGACGTTCCTCTGTGTATCTAGTAGGCTTTGAGTGTTAGAAGATCAAGCAGCTGGTTATCATTACAACATAAACCCAACATGATGTCATCATAAAGGCCTCAAGATGGAATATCTTAATGTATATTAACCAGCTTATCTACAAATAAATGACTTTCTTTCTTCAGCAGAACACAAAGAAGATATTTTGAAAAACGTTAGTAACCGAACAATACCAGCGCTTCTAAACCAATACCAAGTGAATGGGTGCCACAATATCCTTAAGAATTTCTTCTTTTGTGTTCTGCGGAAGAAAGAAAGTCAAAAGAAGGAATGTAACAGCTTTTTTAGTTTAACTAATGATGTGATCAGATCGCAAACATCTGTGGATTAAAGCTCACAGTGACACAACATAAGAACAAATAAAAACATAATCCAGAACACGTGGCAATGCAAATTACTGTATTTTAAACATGTATTCTATCTGATGGGGCAACATTTAAAAAACTGAAACATTGTGAATGTTGTGCATGTTTTTCTGTTCAAAACTGTCTGATGACACATGTAGGTAACCATACAAAAGCCAAAGTGCCGATTAAGATGATTTAGTTACTTAAATCAGTTCAAACTCAGTTTCTTTTTGCTTATTGCATTCACAAGGAAAATTAAGACTCAACAGAAGTATCATGATGTCAATATGATGTCAGATCATCACATCCTCCTCTGTCCATGCCATTGACATCATCAAGTATTTTTCCATCGATGGTAACCCAAGATTAAAATGGATAAGCGTCTTTAATGGTGGTTTATGCATAAAGCAGCGAGTGTTTTTTTGATTGTAGTGCATGAACGTACTGGATGTTGTGTGCGAGTAGTAGAGCGTTGAGTGAGGTTTGGCTGATAGAGTTTTAACGACATTGGGGAAGCCCGATTTCAACACATTACTACTAGACACACATTACTAGACACATGTCTAAACACTCACATGCAACCTCGCACAAGTTCAATTCTTTAATGAGAGATATTATTCATGTTTGTGCGTGTGGACCAAAATGTTACACTGGGTTATTTTTATATTTATTAACATGAATATTAATCATTTCCTAATTAAGTGTTTTATTGGTGATTATTTCAAAAGATGCATTAAGAACATTTGGACAACATTAAAATATTTTGTTTTTGCATTGTAAAGGACATGGGGACATACACTACCAGTCAAACATTTTACATTTACATTTATTCATTTGGCAGATGCTTCTACCCAAAGCGACTGACTCTAGACTGACTCCCTTTTGTCTTATCGTTAAAAATGCTTAATCTGAAAGTGTATGCCTAAATGTCTGATATGAGTTCATTCTCTCAAGAAATATTATTTGGCAAACATACATGTTTTAATTTAATATTAGTTTTTCGAAATGGATGAATTTGACTGGACATTGAATAAAGAAAAGCAAATAAGAACTCCTATAAAATTCTTCAAATCCTTTTGAAGTAAAATGAGACCTTAAGAAGCTGGTAAATAAAAGGGGCAAAAAAAAAACGTTTTGCAAATGAAGAGGATCATATGCCAATTGTTTTCTTTTTTTACTTATATCATCATTTGAGAATGGATAAGGAAGTAAGCGTGCCTAAACTGTCGACCGCTATAGTGTAGAAGCCTAATTGTATTTATAAATATAGCTTTCCATGTCTTCACCCTCAGACCTTGGTAATAAAGTTCCCCCTCGACTTTTTAATGTGAGTGCCGTTGTCATGGTGATGAGGGAGGGTGGCGATTAATAACTAACAGGATGAAATGAAACTTATCCCGATAACTGTACACGCATGGGAACTAACTTGATTTTTTACCCTTTAAAGAGAAAGATTGTCTGGCCAGATAATGATAATGTCAGAATGTCAGATATTCGTTTCTTTTTCTGGCGTCTGAAACTCTTTTATCTACTCTGTGACTTTAATGAATGGAATTGTGAACTGGACCACAAGCTGATGAAGTCTGATTGGAGGAAATAGCGTGGGAGTTAAAAGAAACAGTCTGATTGGATGAAGCTAGACTTGGGGAATGAATCAGATGAAGCGTATGAAGGTGATGAATGACTTCAAAGATGTTCAGACATGAATAACTACTCGGATGAATGACAATCCTTGTTGGCATTAGTATGAGCTTGTATCGGCTACAATGCTTGTGTATGGTTTAGCTAAAACTATCATTTTGAACCTGACTTTCTTTTTGCATACAAAGTATGTTCAAAGAAATATTGGCCCTACGGACTTCGATTTATTGGACACAAAACCCCATTTCTCAAAATATCTCATTTTGAGTTCCACAGAAGAAAGCCACTTATAAAGGATTTGATTGAATGATGACAGATTTTATTTTGGGTGAGCTATACCTTTAACTCATCATATGACAAATGAGACTTTAAATTGCTTTGTTAAGTAAATAAGTTGACCTGTAGTGAGGACCTGTTAAGCGGAATTGTAAGAATGATAGTCGGATCCCAAGTAAGGTAAGTGACGTGCACGATTCAAATCAAGGACATTCAAACCACCTGTTTAAGAAAACAGGTAAAAAGATTTTCTAATAGACAAAAATGTAGTCTTTCATGCATTGAGAAATATACACAGGAAATACAATTATTAACATTTTTGTGACACAAAAGGCGCAACATTTATTTTATTTTAATATTTTTTACTTGAAAGTTTCAAATATGAACTTTCATTACTTTAAATCTTAAATCATCAAGGTGTCATGAAAAAAAAGATCCAGGGAGAAGACCTCATACATTGTTCTGTTCACATTTAAGAACTTATTTGTGATTTTGAATTTATTGAGGTCAAATGCATTGAAGCTACATTTGGTCATTATCACAGATTATTGAAACTTCCTTTGGAATAAAAATATAAAAGGGTAATCAAGCTCAACACCTTAAGGAAGTATGACTTCTATTTTTGAAGGATCTCTCATAACCCAATCTGATGTACCAACTGATCTCAACCTGTCACATAAAGCTTAATAAGCAGAGATGTTGAAAGTAAAGTGGATGGTGATTTTCACACCAGAGGACAGAGAATGTCAGTGTGAGTCATGATCTTACCATTACGTCTAAAGACCATCACACTTTCTTATAGGAGTCATAGGATAAAATAATGTTTGCCTGTCTTGACTAGCTGATCTGGAGTCAGTGTAAGCAGTCGGGGAAAGAACTTTGTTCTCGACTGCTGATCATCAACTTAAATCCCGACACAGTGTTGTGTTATATGCCGTCTTGCTAAGCAGGATATAAGCAGGAACAAAGAAACTGAATCTGATTTATTTTTATGTGCTTGACCACTGTACTGTCAGGTCAAATGATCAGCTGGAGGCTACACGTATTCAAATTTATAAAAGCATATGCAAATTACTCAGGATTACAGGCTGTGATGATGGTCTCACTCGGATTAAGGGAGGATTATAGTCTTCCGTCAAATTTCATGAATTTCTGAATATATATCCTTGATGATCATGGGACAATATTTATAAACAAACGTACATAGGTATATATCGCTCAAAAAAGACAAATCTTTCATGAGTTACTCGCTGCATGCATTACTTTGTTTGGTTGAACACAAAGGGAGATAGTTAGAAGAATAGCAACTGACATTTCAGAAGGGCCATCGACACCCATTGAAGGAAAAAAGGAATAGGTAGTCAAAGGCACCCCGGTAATGTTTGAGCTTTCTTCAAAATATCTTCTTTTAGTGTTCAATAGAACAATTGATACAATACTTTTTCTTCTATTTCAAATCTCTTCTATAGACCAGTAAAAAACAGATGCAGGAAGATATTTGACTGCGCAGATCCGGTCACCTGACAGGCGTCTTAGGTGAGTTTGTCCGAGTGAATATGAGCTAGTTTATTGATTGTGAGTCTGACGTCAACAGTTTACCCCGGATGAGTCCATAGATCTTCCAGAGGCCATTAAGAGAGAATTTATGACTATTATGTCACTTAGTCAGAGGCAATGTTTTCCAAAACGTGGATCAGGAAGACACCCCAAATATTTGAACTGCGACTCACATAAGTTGACAAATGTGTATGGAACGAAACATTTAGTCGGCATGATCTGAATCACTGATATCTTCCTTTCTACAGACTTAAAAAATGGATTGCAATGTAAGGTACGATAGACACCTATATTGTAAAGGAGAACATTTTGGATCACTTTTGAGTTATGCAAAAACAATTGGAAAGCGAGTGGCCTGTTTTTACAATTGAACCAAAGTCGAGCTGTTTTTCCTAAATGCAAAGCAACGAAAGGCAGGAGCACATGAACCTAAGAGTATCAAAGAGAACCATCCCTCCTTCTAAAGAATAGACAAAACATAACCCAAAGTAGAGTCTAAATCAGGCGGCAATGTTTCACATCTGAACAGAGAAGGTGTATTTATCATGAAAAAGCACAAGGAATTTAGAGCAGAAGTGTGTTTTCATTATTTTCCGTTGAGTTGATGCCGTGTTATTTTTAGGGGTTTAAAACTTTCTATGAGTCTAGTTTCAAGTGCAGACACAAAGGTCCCGATTTAAACTTGACAAGTTTTAACCCCTTCACTGCTGTAGCACAATAGGACCATAATCCCAAAACCCCAACCAGGACTGTGTAAAAAAAAGAACACTGAAGATTGTCCCACCATGTATGATAAAAACCTTTAAGTGATTATTTAGATTTACATGTGTGGGCCAAAGTGACCACTGTGATAAAGTTACATAATGTTCAGGGTGGTTGCCAGGACATCGCTAAACATTTGCATTGAAAACGTTCATTTATCACGTAAGTCACTTACGTTTTTTATCTAGAGGGATGTGAAAAACAAAATGATTGTGTTGCTTTTAGCTCTAATAGAGATGGACAGTTTCAGCCGTATAAATGAGTGAAACCAACGGATGGATGATTAAGATTTCATCTTGTGTTAAATCTGAATGCACTTTTAATTGACGTTACAGTAAATGTTTAACCCTACATCAGATCCGTGGCTTGTGTAGGCCAAGAAACAAGCACTCTTATTTCCGCCATGTTTATTTTTTTGCAATTCTTGGGTACAACACAAATAACCGAACACTAAAGTGATGCCATAAATGCTTTATTTAGATTTCTGATTGCTTATAATCAAACTGGAGTGAAATTCTCCCTCACATGTTGCACCTCCACCAGATGTGCCTCGTCTTCAGAAAAAACACAACAAAGACTTCCAAATTTTGCTGTGTCCCAACAAATCTCCGATCTGCAAACTCACGCACACTTTTGAAGACCACCAACACACACAAAAATCTCCAACCGCCTTTTCTTGAACGACACACCCATAACCGCTCAACACAGTGACCCGAAAACATCAGCCCCTCCTGTCTCGACAGCTCGATTGGTGGTCATAGGACATTATCGTTAGTTTCATCTGAGAACATTTAGTAAGATGAGGAATAGAGTCATGATATTGGGTGTGAGGGATGAATCCAGTGTTGGATGAGTTCATCACTATTGATAGTAATGAGTCTAACAACAAGGGCCACAGATACATCAGATCAAATGCTTTATTATCATTACCGAGTGTGCTCTCCCTCACTCGCATACCAGACACGCAATCATAAATACCACACACAATCAAAGCAGCACATGCCCGCACGCATAGCACACATACACACAAACCCAGGCTGACTTCAAATCTTTAGAAATAAATGATTTATTAACTTATTCAGGAATATTTTGGATGCATTTTTTTTTACTTAATTTATTGAGGATTGAGTTTTTTTGAAGTGCCTTTCTGAAAGATTCAAGTGAATAACATGAAAACAAAACAAAACAAAATAAGTGTGTTAAATAAATATACATATATTAACATATTAACATTTTGTTAATATACATATATTAACAAAACACAAGTATGTTTTACCTTATAAGTAAATTGAACTGATAATAAATACATCAACAAGCACACAAACGAATGTTACTCAAAATATAACTGTATATAAATCAATGAGCAAACGCCAAAATGATACATTAAAATAAACAAACACATAAATGTTTATTAAGAAATAAATACTTAAAACAAATATCATCATAAAAGTTTCATAACTCAAAACCGCTCAGAACACTATGGCAACCTCATAGCAATGCGCTTAAACACTTTGAATATCCAAGCAACCACATAGCAACACCCTGGCAACCACACATACCACCCTAGCAGTATGTCAGACAGTTTTGCATGAGCCATCAGCGCTCACCTATTTACACGCCACCTATTTACATATGAAGCCTAAATACACCCACACAAGAGTGACTCTCATAAACAGAGCAGGTTGACATGAGGTTGCCAGATTGATTTGGAGTTCTGCTCAGGGTAACAGTGTTAAACAGTGGCAACATCTGGCAACACTTCATGTGTACTTGAATTATATTCACGTGTCAAAAATACATGTGTGCGTGTGTAAAGATCACTCCATAATAACAAACATATGTTTTTCTTTTGAGGAAAGCATTTGGTTTGTTCAAATGATATTGTCGGATTCCTGATTTTTGAATCATCATGGAACCCAATTGTTGTGTAAAACCTGCAAAATCTCAGCTTTGTTCAACGAACACTGAATGTTTATAATATTACCATACAGAATATCAAGATCAGATGGGAAACAGTCTAAAATAGAACGATTTGGGCCTGCAATGCTATAAAAAAGTAACAGGATACTAAGCTTCACCGTATCCGCCGAATGTGCCACTTGTGCATCACATACTTGTGCAAGAGCTAGTTGAGATGTTCAAGAGAGACTGATATGCCTGAGATCTGCTCATCTTCAGCACTTCTTCTCCACAGGTGGCTATCTGACTTACAAAAGAAAGAAACGTCTCCGGTATCTCCTGATGCTTCCTGTGATGAGCGTGGCAGCAACCGCTCAGCAAGAGCATGTAAACAAGACCTGTGCTCTCAGTTCCATCATTTCCTATCAAAACTATCTTCCCTCTGATGGGGAATGTGTTTTATCCTCCCCAGACGTCGAGTGTTGCTGAAAATCACACGCACATTATATTGGCTGGATGGTGTGAACTCTGTTACAAAAACCTGATGTGTTGTAATTTGGGTTCTTTGATTCTTGCCATCTTTCATCTTGTGGATGTGGACCATCGAAACATTGGAAGATAACAAAGTCTACATGGCGGGACATTGTCCAGCAATCCTGCTCTAAAATCCGCATTAAATGACAATCAACATTATTCACGCACTTCTTTTGATTGTGAAATTTTCCTTAAAAGAAGATATTCATAAAAACACAATAACTTTTATATTGGCCCGCTTATTTTTCGACCCCTCGCCTCCAAGCACCTGTTACCTCTCTTGATCCAAATGATTCCCAATAGATAACATCTTAAAATTATTATTCTTTTTGAACATCTTGTTTTGCTCAGAAACTCATCCCATTGTGGAAATATAATGGGTTTTGAATGCCAATTCATACTGACTTCAAACACTTTTTCTCTCTTTAATACGCTCTGTGGACACACCCACGGGCACTGCGCACAAATCTACAATCCATTTGTAAATAAGATTAGCTAAAGCAATATACAAACATATTCAGCGTTTGTAGTTTAAAAAAAAATTGTTTTTACATGAATATAAAATGAATTGAATTGATGGTTCTTTCTAGGTAACACAGTTTCCAGGTAATTTTACAATGACTCATTTGCAATGACGGCAGTAATCTTGTATTATAAAAGGGCTTACATTACAGTGTACTTTACCATAGTTACCAAAAATGTCCACTTGTTTTCATGACTTAACATTAATTCAAAATATCCATATATATCTTGTATATATCAGTATATTATAAGACAGAGAAACCCACGTCAAAATCAAAAATGGGCTTTGTCAACACAACTGCTTTTTAAAGAAAGGAACTGGACATTTTGATATGTCTTGGTACGAAACACTGACCATCAAAGAACAAACGGGATCAGAAAGCACAAACAAGAAGACACTTTACCAACGAGGTCTCTTTAATCTCATAGAAAAACCAATGAGATTAAATAAGTAGCAAATTAATATGTTGGCTGTTCTTGGGATCTAACAACTGTAGTAACGTCATATTTTACTTATAACACAGTACCCTAAACTACCCAGACGACAAATTGCGACCAATTATCAATCTCTCGAAATGCCTTGAAAACCAAATCATGCCACCAGCATTACTTTGATCTCTTTCCCAATGTCATCATTCGTCGCGTCCGTTTTATTTTTAGTCATTCCGAGAGAGGACATGATGTTTGTAGCAACACGAGTAAATGATAACAGAATGTTCATTTCTCACCGAGTTCAAGTCAACACCCATGACCTTTCAGACACCAGCCCAGATCTCGTAATAAAAGAAATTTATTGAACTTGCGGAATCCCCGAGCGGCCGCATAAAATCATCAAATGCTTCACATCCCTACGCTTGCTGAAAATACTCTTTGTCTACTTCAGAAGGCGATTCTGATGACCTCTTGCACACAAAAACACTTTCAGACGACGAAGCTTTACGCATGCACATCTATCCAGCGTCTAGTTGTCACATTCTAACGATGTAGCACTTTTCCGTCCGGCCTGATACCTCGAAGTCAGGCTTCAATAAGGCCTGATGTTGTTTGCTGCGATTCGTGGGACGTTCTTTGAGCCGCCGCGTTTAAGATGTTCATTTCATCATTGGTTTCAGGTCAACACAAGATGACACTCTATAATGTCAGTGCGCCATCACTTCTGTCAGCCGGCGCGACCGCACATGCCTGCCAAGTCACCGGGGCTATTCTTAACCTCCTTTTTGATATCCGACCAAAGTCGCGTGGAGGACGCCCGCGACTCTTGTACTTTTGTTCCCACCGTACCAAAGAGGGCTTACGATATCTGCACCGCGATCGCCCTTATCACCGACTGGTTTGCTATCCGCTGGATGCCGTGCCGAAACCCTCAGCGGCTGCTTTTACAAGCGCTTGACCTCACTGATAAGATAACCGAACGTGTTGACGGGTTTCCATGTTAACAACCCCAAACACTTTGGAGTTCCACAAAGGCACGACACGGTTACAGAACACAACCGGGCCGCACGGCTGGGAGCCGGAGAAGTGAAGCCAACAGCTCTACATCTCCTTTGCTTTGAGGGAGTGGTGTGAGCGAAAGCAAACACAAACTAATCCCCAGAACCGGAGCACAGGACTCAGTTTTCTCCGGACTGCACGGAGGAACGCTTCGCTCCCGCTTAGGTTACCATCACACAGGGTAATCACATCAGCTCTGGTCACTTCCAGGCATTGATCCGTCAATCAATCCTCTGGAGGTCCAAGAACATGAAATGCTGATGTGTGCTGTGGAGTGTGTGGGGGGGGAAACCTGACTTTGTGTGACTATGGGAGTTCCAGTCCGTGGGACAGTTCCTGGTATAGCCACATCTCTTCCTACAGCTGTCTGAGTGCTCTAATGACACAGAGGAAGAGGATGCTGCGTGTCGGGAATCTGGAGACGCGCGGCGCGTCTAACGCGTTTCTTCTGCAAGATGCGGCGATGTAACCCCAGGGGGCACGAGACCACCCGTCACAGACACGCAATAAATTGACGGAACCCGACGGCGAGTGGTTCCACACTTCAAGACGAGCGAGAGGAGCTTTCAGGAGTTTGCTCAAGTACGGACGGAGACTGACCGCTGACACTTCCCACGCTCCCACGAAAGGACGGTGTTCCTGGACCTCTCTCTCTCTCTCTCTCTCTCTCTCTCTCTCTCTCTCTCTCTCTCTCTCTCTCTCTCTCTCTCTCTCGCGGATCCACGCGTGGGGTTATATAGACACATCGTCCGCTCGGGACGTCTCAAGCTCACTGACTCCACGCGAGGGTCCACAGGTAAGTTCACTTGACACTTTTTTTGCACGAATTTTGTTCAATGTTGAGATTTAAAGTTTTGTGAAAGTGAACTTTAACAAGTTTTAATACGCAACACATGTTAGCCCGAGCAGAGCTCCTTATTATTTACATATCACATAAAAGTCACTGAAGGAAATTACACTCTTACAAAGCAAAGATTTGATATTTTAGATATTTTATTTTTATATGATAGATTTTATATTTTAGTTATATATAGTTTTATGTTTTGATATTGTTATATTTTATATGATATATTTTAGATGTTTTATTTTTATATTATAGATTTTATATTTTAGTTATATATAGTTTTATGTTTTGATATTGTTATATTTTATATGATATATTTTATATTTTAGTTATTTTTATGTTTGAGGTTTTAGATATTTTTATATTTTATATTATAGATTTTATATTTTAGTTATATATAGTTTTATGTTTTGATATTGTTATATTTTATATGATATATTTTATATTTTAGTTATTTTTATGTTTGAGGTTTTAGATATTTTTATATTTTATATTATAGATTTTATATTTTAGTTATATATAGTTTTAAGTTTTGATATTGTTATATTTTATATTATATATTTTAGTTATTTTTATGTTTGAGGTTTTAGATATTTTTATATTTTATATTATAGATTTTATATTTTAGTTATATATAGTTTTATGTTTTGATATTGTTATATTTTATATTATACTTTTTATATTTTAGTTATTTTTATGTTTGAGGTTTTAGATATTTTTATATTTTATATTATAGATTTTATATTTTAGTTATATATAGTTTTATGTTTTGATATTGTTATATTTTATATGATATATTTTATATTTTAGTTATTTTTTATGTTTGAGGTTTTAGATATTTTTATATTTTATATTTTATATTTTAGTTATATATAGTTTTATGTTTGAGGTTTTAGATATTTTATATCTTTTTATGATAGATAATATATCTGAGTTATTTTTATGTTTAATGTTTTAGATATTTTATTTTTTAAATTATAGATTTTATATTTTAGCTTTACATAGTTTTATGTTTGAGGTTTTAGATATTTTTATAATTTTTATGATAGATAATATATCTGAGTTATTTTTATGTTTAATGTTTTAGATATTTTTTATGATAGATTTTATATTTTAGCTATACATAGTTTATGTTTGAGGTTTTAGATACTATTATATTTTTTATGATAGATTTTATATTTAGTTATATATAGTTTTATGTTTGATGTTTTAGATATTTTTATATTTTATATTATAGATTTTATAATTTAGTTATACGTAGTTTTATGTTTGAGGCTTTAGATATTTTTATATCTTTTATGATACATTTTATATTGGAGTTATTTTTATGTTTGATGTTTTAGATATTTTTCTATTTTATATGATAGATTTTATATTTGAGTATTATCTATGTTTGACATCTAGTTATTTTTATGTTTTATATTTAAGATATTTTATATTCTATATAAAAATTTACATTAAACTAAGGGCATACAAACTAACATATATAATAAAATAATGTGTGTTTATAAAATATATGTCTGTGTACTTATATTTATAAAAACAAACTCATACATGTGCATTCAGACATCATTTAGATGCATTTTAAATGTAAAGGTTTACATTATATATTAACATTATTACACATGCATGTATGTATTTACTCATAAAAATATACATACATTAGACAAACTTTAATCATTTTGACAGGCCTATTTAACCGATAATGGTTTAATTGGACAATTAATGCAATTATGGGTTGTAAAAAGGTGTATTTTCATTCATCATTTCACATTTACCTAAACAGAACTACAATAACACCAGAATTCTATCCACCCCCTAATTAATAAACCGTCTTGAACTTTATTTTCTATTGGAGTTTTATAATGCATGTTTGAACTTTCTCAGCAGTGATCTTGAGGATACGGGAGCGCACACTCTGGTTCAGGAGCAATGTGCTCACTGCGGGCTCCAGTGCTGGTCATGGGGCTCCTGTTGTTCATCTGCACTACGGTGCACAGTTATCCCAGAATAAGTCAAGGCGAAAAGGACGAGAAAACCTGGTTCAAACGGATAATGGACATCATGAGGAAGGTGGAAAACAGCGTTGGGGACGGGAGCCATGAATCCGCTTTAAAGGATCATCATAGTCTCAAAACAAAGAACGGGGAAACTATTTTAGGTAAACACAAGTGTGGACAGTAAGACTTCAGCACAGTTACACATGTGCCAATGTCATTGCATTTAATTACAAAAGTTTATTGATTGTATTCAAAAGTAAATGCTTGACATGGTTTCGATGTCAAAGATGAATGTGACATCTCCAATCACACTTGGGCACCAGTCTAAACTTGTTGACCGCCCATGAATCCCATCTGACCTTGTGGAATAGGTTCTTAGCTTTAAGAATGATCTAGGTTTATTGGAAAGTCCATGTGGTTCTATATTTGTAATCAAACTCAACATTCATCGATTGTAACTGTATCTAAAATGTTGGAATATATAATGGAGCATCTGTTTCTCTGACCTACATATCAAAGAGCTTAGACTTGACCACTAGGGCACAAGTCAAAGTCGTAACTCTCCAAGCAGTATCTGCTGTAGTTTTGCATTTCACCTGTTCTGTGCACACGCATATGAGTCATGCAAGGGCAACCCAACCTTTAGAGTGCTCTGCAGAAGAACAGAAGTCATACAGGCTTGAAACGACAAGATGCACATTTTTTGGTGATATATCCTTATAGGTCGTATCATGATTTAAAAGTTGATTCTGCAGACAGGGCTTTGAAAACCTGTGGTGCAGGTCGATCTTATGTAACGGAATAAGAGTAAAGCAGACCTCTGTGCAAATGCGTATGCATACCATTTAAAAAAACTGCCTATCTATTTGGCTAAACACCAAGTGTTGAATGAAGTGTTGAAATAGTGACATGAGTGTTGAACACTCGCTGTTGTTTTCTGCTTTAAAAGGCTTAGTCCGAGCATGGTCATTGCTGGGGAATGTTAAGCGGAGTGATTTGTCAGAGATTTACAATCTTTCTTTCTCTTTGCAGAAATCTTTCCCAGAGACCTCAGAAAAAAGCAAAGGATTATCCATCATTTAACAGGTGAGGGGTGATTGTTTACTGCGTGACTTTGCAGGAGTATAAAGACCTCATGAAAAACTTACCCTACTCTTTCTTTCGAAGGTCCCCTTTATTTTAGTGCAAAATGCAAAAAGCACGTTTACAGACTTTATCACAACACAAGAGATTGCACCATCCCTGCATGTGAGTATACTTGAGCTTGCTCATCATGAGACGTTCACACAGAGTTACATTACTTTACACAGATAATAAAGTCTACCAAATCAGAATTTAGTCAATGGATTGTCCTACTCACCCAGTTTTTACATCTGTCCTCAGACTACAAGAGATGTGCACGGCTCCTGACGCGACTAGCAGAGAGTCCAAGGTGTCAAGAGCGTTAACTCTACCAGGTAAGACATTGTTTTTCACAGTGATATCTAGATGAGAAATTTTTGGTTCCATAAACGACTATTCAGTTATCCTTTTTTAAAATCTTTTTATAATATGCAGAAACATTTTGTGAAACAGGCAGTGTATACAGTATATACTACGGATCAAAAGATGTAAAATACTTGAGTTAAATGTTTCTCATTGTTTTTAAAAAGGTTAAAAGGTTTGTGATGTATGTCTATTTTGTTCAGTACAAAATGAAAAATGTTTTTGAAATGAACGACTTTTTCTTTTTGAGCTCTTAATATCTAGTCAATGACAAGATGGCAAATAGGCAACAAATAGATTGAAGATGATGTTTTTTATTATTTTTTATTTAGTTTCATTTCAGAATTTGAATCTCATAAATTTGTGTTCAAAAACTTTAAACCATTAGTGTGTCAAATAGGTCATAACAGATACTTCAGGTATTTCATCTGTTTGAAAAGGACACATGCTGTTGAAGGTTTTACAACTGAGATTTATACCAGGATTAAATCATGACTACGGGCTCACCTGTGTGCCATCCTTATATATGATTTAAACAGGTGTAGGTCACAGAAGTCTAAACTCGATGGAGAAGATTTCATAGCTATTTTCAGACAATTGTAGGAAAAGTACTATGTAACAAATTGTTTACATTTTTCAAACTTTTAGATGCAACCTACTGAACACATGTATTTCAAAACAGCCAATTTTAAAAAGGCACTAAATTTCACTTCTTGTATCAAGCAGGTTGAAGCCAAAGCAGAGTGACCCAGAAAAAAAGTGCCTTTTGGACAAGAGAACTCAGACAAACACGTACCATTCCAACAAATCAGCACATCGTGTCCAAAACACAGACCTGCCTCTCAGGAGAACAGATCTAGAAAAGAATTGAGTCATAAACAGGCAAGAAATGATAATAATAATGGGATGCACTTGCCTGAGGACATAACAGTAGACTCGACTCGCCAAGGAGGAACTTGCAAGATGTCCGAGAGTGAGGAAAGCATCTGGCTTAATGGGTTCTGAATCCTTCTGCCAAAAAAACATTTCACCACGAAGGGGATCTTTGTGGTTTTGCATTGTTTTGCAAACATCTCAGTGCTGGTTACATGTCTGATCTATGTCGCAAATTTGCCATTTCATTCATAGCAGTGAGAGAGCATCTCTGTGCTAGCACTTGAAACCTGCATGAACGTTTAATTCGCTTCTGTTCGCCAGCAGCACGCTAAAGAGACTTAAAGAGATCTTTGCAGTTAATCTGTGACCAAAAGCTTTTCGTATTTTGTGAGTGTCTGAGTGTATGACTGTGCAATATAGTCAGTATATTTTGATGTATAGAGACCAACAATGAGGTTCTATGTAAATACTGTACAAAAAAGACCTATTATAAACCTACAAGCATCTGACATATGTTGGGATGTGTTTATTTAAAAGAAAATATATTTAAATAAATTATGATTGTTTAAGCTGCTGGGTCTTGAATCAACATTTTAAGTATTCCTTGGTTTTCTTAACAATGTGTCAGCATTATTTATTTTAAAACCGGAAGAGATATTTTAAGGGAGCTCAAGTGATGTTCTCTGTTTAAGCAGATGCTTTGAATGTTTCTTAACATTGTTTTTAAAATTTTTTAACAGTAACCGTAGACATGTATGAAAATCCGTAAAAACCACTAATAGACTAAAAACTAGAGGCTACAGTTTAGAAAGTTCTGTATCATCTCTCAGAAAAAAGCAGATAAATCAAAACCAATAACATATCTAATATTACTCTCAGTTTGTTTGAGGTGTGATAAAATGCCAGAGATGACTGTTTTCAGAATTTCAGCTGTTTATTTTTGTACATTTCGTCTCCTGAGTTAAACAGAGGGCACAGTCAACCAAATCAGTACATAGATGCTCAAATGTGCATATTACAACTTAATTCACAATTAGACAAAAACACTGCCTAAGTTTGGTCTGCAACATTTGTTGTTTTCAAGAAATAAGGTACCACCTGCATTTTATGAAAAGGTGGCTCTGCTGTCCGCTTTGCGTGTTACGAGTTCTGCTCTAGAAAAGCTTTGCAGCATCTCACGCACTGTTCATATACCTTCTCAAAGTCCTTATCACTTCCCTGCAAACAGACACAAAAGAAATGCAATTGTTAAAAAGAGCATTCAAGACAGTGGCAAGTGCGGGTTGCGAAAACGTACATGCTCTACATGTGTAACCCTTAGTTGTAGATTTGAGGGATGCACTCAAAGTTAGGGAAGCTTTGGTTCTTTAATTTCTCTAGATACGATAAGAAACATACTTGCTCATCTCCTCCCTGTCATATGTCCAATGCCTCCTTCTCATCATGTGTAGTTTAATATGTTAGCAAATATAAAAACAGTACTGTGTTATACAGTTGTGTTTGTTATACTGCATATTCTGCCATTATTTACTAATGTTATTCCAAACCTGAGTGACTTTTTTTAGCCATGAAACACTATATGCAGAATGTTTGGGACTTACGCATTAAAACTGAATGGAGACTACATTCTGCCCAAGAACTGTTTTTCACTAACGAAAGCAAAGCATACAGGTTTGGAACAAGGATTACATTTGGGTGAACTATTACCTAAAATGTCAAAGCTTTATCTTGGCAATGCACACTGTTTGGGACCAAACAAAAATTTGCAAGTCAGGACGAAAGACAAAAGCAGAAGTAGATTCCCATTCCTAAAAAGTTATAATCACACACAATAAACATATCCTGTAATAAACCTAATGATGTCAATAGAATAATTAAATAAACAATCATCAGAATTAAACCAATTTTGGTCCCTTTCCTCAATAAAAAAAGTTTATTTGTAAATTAAAAGATGCAGAAGATTCTCTCGGATGGATATGTTTAAATTATAGAATATATAGTTGGTACAGAATGATAATCAGTCTGAGAATTTGCATAAAACACAGAAACACTTACATAATACGGATCTTCAATTATCAGCTGTTTTTCAGGGTCATAGCTGCCGAGCAGCTCAATCTTGGCTTTGCATTGCTTCACGCTGCTTGCCTTCTTATTCAGATCCCTATTTGAAAAAAAACCATGTGTAAGATTTCTGGTTGACAGTCAAACATATTATTACAAATATGAATAATATTAACCTACAGTTATTTGACTAATATCTCCATCATGTTAATTCAATGTATGTAACTTACACACAAAACTAATTCAAGAATGTGATCTGGACACAATCTGTGATATTCAACATAACAGCCCACCCCAGGAATATATCACTCCTTCCAACATAACTAAAGAAATGGCAACACACCCCTGGTGACTGACAGCTGTTGTAAGTGATCCTGACTGACCACAATACTAAAAGAAATGGATATATAATGCACTGCAATTTTGAAATACTTTTAAAGAGACCCACTGTGAACAGATACACGAAGGACTAGGGGCTAGGCTGCGACTCCTAATACAAGTGATAGAAGTTAAACAGAATCTGCGAATCTGAGATTGTACCGCATCAGAAAAAAGCAGAGACCCAGACCGCATAGCAAAGATGAGGAATCTAAAGAACTCAGTAATCTGCTTAAAAAGCACCGGATCCAGCATGTGATTTCAACAATATCCGGCTATCACCAAGCGACTGTCCTACCCGATTATGCAGCCGCTCTACATATTTCAATTTTCTTGCTGGTTTTATCAATAATGGTGAGGAGGTCAAAGCAAAAATGTGTGCACAAACATATCTATGGCGTGCGTTGTTGATATGTGAGAGTGCTAGGACCTACATTTTGAGCTATTTTGTGGAATGTGTCGGTGGATTTACATCTATATAATGGAGGTCAATGGGGACCAGTCTTGTATAAGTATTCTTCAAAATATCTTCTTGTGTTGTACAGTAGTTCATCGCAGAAGTTTAGAATGGCGTAATGGTGATGACAAAATGTTAATCCATGTAAACTTTCTGTGTAAGCATCAGCCAGAATACGGGCGGTAAATAATTCTCACAGCTGGTTATCACTTTAAACTTCTTTATTCAAATTTGTGTTTAGACTTTAAATAAAAACTTTCTTTCAGAAACAAAATCAAATCAGAACTACATACCTCAGGTTGCTTTGATCCATGCAGAGCATATGATCGAACGTCATGAAGTCATCTTTAGTGACCTAATAAAGATATAAGTATTATAACATGCAATTCACTAAATTTACAATATTCCTGTTTTGACCCATTAAAAAGGGGTCAAACACACATCCGGCTTATTTCTCTTTCTAATTCTTCCTGTCTTCCTTACTCAATAGGTGATTTTACAGCATGAAACTCACATCCCTGGCTTGGATGAGATCCAAGACACGAGGTTATGAAACAGATCAAAACACATCTGTGCGTATGTGTTTATGTTGCGCAAGAACCGATGTTATTCATCTGGGATGCATTGGAGAGTCAATCATGGTAAGAACGTACCGTGTCAATTTTTCAAAACTGTAACATTAACAATAAATATGCATGAGATGCATTAATGCATACTGTATACAAAACAGGCGAATGTGTTTTCTTGGATAATTGACAAAATAGACAAAATCTTATTTTTTGTGCTCACTTATGTACAACCTTATATAAACCCGACCTTAAAAAGAACAAGGTAAAGCCTATTCACATGACTGGAATGTTTGACTGACTGCTTGAATTTGTGGGGGAAAGGCATGCAATATAGGAGTTTTACAATTGAAGCCAAACCATGTATATGTCAGTAACGGAATGATAACGGCTAACCACAGGTCTCAATGATGATGCAGTATTCTGGTTTACAATTTGTTGTTTTCTGCATGAAGAAAGTTGAAATAAATAAAGAAAGAGCTTTCCTTTTTAGGTACTTTTAAGTCGGAACAAACCTGTCTCAATGATGATGCAGTATTCTGGTTTACAATTTGTTGATTTCTGCATGAAGAAAGTTAAAATAAATAAAGAAAGAGCTTTCCTTTTTAGGTACTTTTAAGTCGGAACAAACCTGTATGACTTTCTGTCTTCTGCAAAACACAAAATAATATATTTTGAAGAATGTTTTCTTCAGACTTTTCTCAAAATATTTCATATTTGTTGCACCAGTTTTGAACAGCATGGTGGTACGGAAATAAAGAACTTTGGGGGGCTAACTGTCACTTTAAATATATAATGACCAACCCCTTATAATTTTCAAATGATCTATCTTTGTGTTGCACAAGTTTAAGTAAATAAATAATATTATTTTTTTTACTTTTTTGTAACTTTTTAAATATATTACTAACCTTTCGCTAAGATTTCTTAAAATATCTTCCATTGTTTTGAGCAAATTATATTAAACTGAAGTCATACACTTACAATGAAACAATAGGGGGCAAGAAACCAGAAAAAAATACTTTACAATGAAAGTTCTAAAATTTAACAGCTTGATGGACAAATCTTTTATAAGCACTTTAACACAACCTGTTTGTTTTTCAACTCCTTGTTTTTAAATGTGTTTACAGATAAAACATTATTATGACCAATATCTTAACTTGTTAGAATCCCCGAAAATCCCTTTAATACGGTACAGGTGGTGGCTTTATGATGCACGTCTAGTAGCAGCAGCTATGAATGATCTAGTGTTATGTGAAAAGCGATTCAAAACATCAAGCTGTCTAGGGAACTCCATCAGGAAGTGCATGATAAAGCACTTGGGGAGGATGAGAGGTCAAAGGCAGAGCCTGGCTATCTGTCGAAATCAATTTATTTGCGAGAAGTTTTCAAGATATGTAACGAAATAAAGATAAAAATACATATCTATGTCCAGTGTGTGACAGAGATGAAGTTTCTGGCAGTAAATTAGGATTAGAAAACATCCACATGAGCGTTCGTGCCAAACCTGGCTGTCCTTCTCATTCATTTTTATGAGCGAGTGTGATTGAAGTTACGTTATCTAAAATGCAGGTTCACGGTAAAGGTTGTAAAGTGTGCGTTGATCTTCTCTTATACAGACACACAGGCATCTGCAGTACCTGTCTTGCCCTGTGATCTGTCTCTATGCCATGTGTCCTGAGGCAGGCCAGACCACGGGAGTCAGGAGCGCTGCCAGTATTCCAATCTGAGGTAGCACCAGAGTCTATAACCCACTGCAAACACACACAGAGAAACACTGTTCTAGGATTGAGAGTGTATGCTAATCAGGACCCCACCTGCCGCGCCACGTGCCTCATGGACACGCCGTGTCCCTTCATGCAGGCCTGGCCACGGTGATCTGGGGGGTTTCCGATCTCATAGGTGGATGTTGCCGCACTGTCTATCCTCCACTGAAGACACACATATATACACACAGGGTATGGATGATGACAGCAGCTTACACAGTTAAAAAGAAGAGCAGCATGGGGTTAACAGTGAGGTCTGGAGCCTCCACATGTCTGTGGAAGGATTCAATCCCTGGCCAGATGTGAAAGAATTAAATCTGTAGAATTAGACCTGAAAATGTTCTATACATATGAAATGAAAATAGCCATTCAAGATTGATTTTACACAAAAAAATGGAACACTAAAGAAGTGGTTTTGTGTCAATGTGTCATATAGGTACCAACTTTTTTCAAATATCTTTTTGATTCTGCAGAATTATACAGACTCAGAGTAACATGCTATAAAGAGGGTGATTTATTTTGATGGTACCTCTATTGCCCTCTTGAGGCTTTTCAGAGCTACAGTCATACAGCAATGCAAGTACTGTATGTAAGGATTAAGTACTTCAATTGTGTTTGCATACTTGTATAGAGAATGCTTCTGGACAAAACTTTTAAAATTTGGATGTTGACATATTACTTTGCACTTAGAAGCAGGATTGATACACAACAATTTCCCCTGACTATAAAAGATGTAATAGAAAACTTCAACAATGCTCGATCAACAGGATCCAGCCAATTTATATTTTGCCAGTTCTTTCCTTTAGGGATAAGATTCAAACAAGCAAAAACAAATCAGCAATGTTATTTCAAACACTCTTTGGACTTAACAGACTTCAGCTTATAAGCTTAGCCCCTTAAATATATTATTTGCATACCTTGTCCACCACTCCATGATCTGTAGCCAGTTTCCTGAAAACTGCTTCCGCAATTGGGGATCTGCAGATATTCCCTGTGAAATAGATCCATTGTTTTAATACTTCCTTTAAGAGTTTCATTCATACTTCTGTGACCTTCTCCTAAATACATTTACATTTAGTCATTTAGCAGACGCTTTTATCCAAAGCGACTTACAATAGTCGAGGAGACAATGAAGCGATAAATAGCCGATACAACAATAGGTCAACAAGTGCTACAACAATGCTACCGAGTTACACAGAGAGAGAAGTTACAAAAAGTTATTTTTTTGATAGAGTGAGTGGGTTAGAAAAGTAGTGAGTGAGATGAAGCCGGAAAATCAAACTAATCAATTTTTAGGAGACTTTTGGGAGACAATCCCTTATGCGTGCATATTTATCCACATTTGAATGATAATAAACTCATCATAATTATACAACAAAACAAAAGGAATTATTGGGATAATGTTAGAATTAAAGTTTTGCAGGAATGGTTTTTGGTATTTTATCGAGCAGAATTTTAGGGCCTTTACACTTGAGATGCTTTTATTAAAGTTCCATCTTTTCTGTGCTCTTTCTGGCAGTTTGGTCATAAAATGATGAGAAATTAAATGATTAAGAATCACTTTGGACCTGTAACATTAGTGTAGTTGGATAAAAGCGTCTGCTAAATGACTAAATGTAAATGTAAACATAGCATTAGCAAGTTAGCAACACACAGGGAAACTTATGATCAGAGATTAAGCATATTTCTCAAAGAGTAAACCTTAAATCATGCACTTTTCAATTATTTTAATACTATTACATCTAGTATTTGTTTAGCATATACATCTATTCTGTTTATTTTACTGGCCTATGAGCTCATTCATGCTTTTATTATTAGGTTTGTGATTGGAATTTGCTTGTTTCACTAAGCTCTAGTCCTATCTTATGTACCACACTGGTTTATAAATGACATAAAAGCCACTAAAATCATTAAGATTCTGTTTAAAAACTCTCTTACCCAAGCACACGAATAATACAGACTTTCCACAGGGAGCCGCCATGTTGATCTGTCAAAGACATGCGCATGCGCGCTGCTGAATGCCCACAGCCTGCCTGATCTAAAATGAAACAATAAAAAAATATTTAGATGCTATTATGGGATGTAATTGCTAAAATATAAAAAAAAATGTTTGCATCATTAAATATGTTTCTTATAAAAGCCCTGGACTTCCTGTTCATACAGACACATAATCTGACAATATACATCTAAACAATAAAGTTTTTATAGCATTAAGTTCTTTATAATAAAACACATGGCAACACAGCAAGAAGTCGTCTTTATTGCACAAACAAGACATGTTTTATAAGTTGTGTCTACTTTGTTAATAAATAATGAAATAAATCAGATAAGACATTTAATCAATATTCTGTGAATAATAATTAAAGTTAATGTAAACAGTTCTTATGTAACAGACCGGTTCATAGTAGGAGTAGTTCCTCTTCTTTTTGTAAAGTTTTATTAATATGTCATCTTTATGATGTCTAAATACATAGAAATATATAGGCAGAATTTTCACATATTTTTTAAATTTGGGAAAAACCTGTGGAATGGATTCTTATTTCAGTTGTTATACATTAAGATTCTGAAATAAACACAAAAAATACCAATACCTTACGTGTGACATCAAATCACCTCAGATTAGACACTCCTTTTGATACTTTGACATCATGTTTTCATCGGTTTTCATCACATCCCATAAAGTAAAAGAACTGGAGCTCATTCCGAGGATAACTGCGGACGAAGATTCTGTGTGGCCCTGCCGATGCTTTTAAAAGGTCATCAAGTTTTCTCTTTACTCAAATAAATAAATTTTTTTTTTTGACATGTGTTTGTATGAAAGTAAGACATTACTAATGTGTTAATGTTTATTAATTTTTATTAGATGAATTATATTAGCCCTAAACTCGCCGGTGATGGATCTACACAATCAAATTTGGCTCTAAACACTTTTATTTATTATTTCTGTAATTTTAATTGAATAAATCCACTGTTTTAATGATTGATAAACTATTTTATATGATTTATTGCCTTATATGTAACACCCTGTTGCCTGTTCCCGTGACTCAAACCGAATGATTTGCTATAATCAAATGAATAAATTAGTGTTAAATTATAAGGCGGATTAAAGTAAACCACGTGTGCAGGATTTAATCCTAGCCGAATTAACTACTTTTAAATACTATTAAATTCAATTTCCTCTATTTCAGCCTCCCCGCGCGACGCACTATGATTTTTTCCCTGTGCGACCCATCAGATTATTGTTGTGATTTACATACCCGTATGACGCATCATTAAATAAAGTGTGCAGGTTTACCACGCCTGACACACATCTAAATGACGTTTGCTGAATTAAACCTCGCCATCATCTTTAAAAATCCCATCTGGCATAATCTTGATCCTCTTCTTCAATCCTGAAAGCCTCAGGCAGCCTGGAGGTCATCTCTGGGATCCACGTTCTGAAAAAAAAGGAATAAAAGAGGTGTGTTCTCTACATTTATCATATCAATGAAATGCCAATATGTAAAACTAAATCATGTCAGGTGTTCAAACATACGAGTACCTGAAACCACCTGTGTTTCCGGATCTCATCCAGAGGAAGACGCTCATCTGGATTGTTCTTTAGACAGGCTTGAATTAGGTCACAGCATCCTATTCAGGAAGAGGGAAGAGACAATTATTACATTTACATTTACATTTACATTTAGTCATTTAGCAGACGCTTTTATCCAAAGCGACTTACAATAGTCGAGGAGACAATGAAGCGGTAAATAGCCGATACAACAATAGGTGAACAAGTGCTACAACAATGCTACCGAGTTACACAGAGAGAGAAGTTACAAAAGATTTTTTTTTTTTTTTTTTTTTTTTTTTTTTTTACATCAAACTGTTAGTTGATACTTCATCAATTCTTCTATAAAAGCGCTTGTTCCATCATTCAGAAATACAGTGGGCCAGATAAAGATCTTACTTTTAGTCATTCCTGCTCTTTTCCAGGTCCTGTCATTTATCATTTCCTTGTCTCTAGGGTCGGGATATTTGCCACACACCATGACAAACAACAGTACTCCGAGCGAGTAAACTGTTGCCGGTTTGCCGTGGTATTTATGCATGATGTGGTACTCAGGGCCGATGTAAGTCCTTGTGCCTGAAGAAAAACATTAGCATGTAAAAAATGTCATATCTTTGATCTTTATGTTAGTCCTTAAGTAAACGGATCTTCATAAGGAATGTGAAACATACCCATAAACTCAGTGTGGGGTGTTTCTTTCAGCAGATCGCCGCACCCAAATCAATAAGTTTAACCTCAAGTGTGTCCGGGTTTATCAGGAGGTTCATGGGTTTGATCTCCCTGTGGAACTCCCTGTGTTGGCAGCAGATCTCAGCGGCTTGCCAAAAGATCTTCTGAGCTATGTCCTCTCTAACACGGCCTCCTTTGGAGTGTATGTAGTCTGCCAGATCCATACTGGGAATAGGAAGCTCCAGGACCATGTCAAAGTGTTTCAGATGATCTTGCCAGTCCAGAAACTGGATGATCACGGGAACAGGTCCTTGCCGACAGACAAGCATGTGTAGACCCACCTCACGCGGAAGGGGTTTAGGATGACCCGGCTAAAAGAACGACAAATTTGATCAGGTATACAAAAAACAAGGATTTAGCTTAGTCTAAAACAAACTTATGTTAAACTATAAAGATATTTCTTATTAAATAATAACACAAGCTACTTACGATGTTGATATAATCGTCCACTACTCCCCTTTCCTTCTTGACAATTTTCACTGCCACCTGATCAACAAAGGAAATAATGTATTTGTGTAAAATAATAGAGTATGTTTTATTATACACTAAACATTTGACGTATAAAGCTTTGAAAATAATGGGATGCAATATTAAAAATGAACTAACAAAAATCAAACCTTGAAGCCATCATGAACACGGGTCCCTTCTAAGACGCTCCCAATCCCGCCTTCACCCAACTTTTTGCCAGTTTTATATAGGCAGCCATTGATTTCTATATAGAGAGGAATGTAATGACATATTTACATCACAGAAACACGATATTCATGTGTAAAGGCAGTTGCATAGTGATATCAAAAATAATACAGATATTGACAATCAGAATAAAGGGCTACGGATTGAAACTATAAACGTTAAATGATGTTGGAATAATACAAATCAAACTCACCCCGAATGATCTCCTCATCTTCCCCCTGAAACAAACAGCAGTATAAGTAGTGTATTGATTTCTATATAGTTTCTGTATTATGTGTAATATGGTGTGACATATCAAAATGTAACAATACTATATTGGTTTAAAGCATCATTTTTTAAGTTTATAATATAAAATGGCACAAAAGAGAATCATGTTCATTGTTAGTTTTTTTAAACTACGTTTTCCGTAACACCATAGAACAGATCTACACATTAATCTGTCAAATGCTCATGAATAACTCTCTACCGTAAACCACTTGTGGTGAAGGATCTCTTCCAGATCAATACGCTTATTTTGATGCTGTTGTAGACAGGCTTGGATCATGTCACAGCATTCTATTCAGAATAAAAGGAAAAGACAATTATCAACCAATACGTTCACAAAGTTTACACCTGCTCTCGTCCATAATCTCTTCTAAAAATGTCATCAAAGCACTTGTTCTATCATCCATGATTAAAACAGTTGGTCAGATGAAGATCTCACCTTCAGTCAAGTCGTATTTGCGCCATTTCTCGCTGTTGATCCGGCTGTCATCACCAGATGAGGGAAATCTCCCGCATACCATGACTAAAAGCAGCACTCCGAGCCAGTACACTGTCGTCGGCTTGGCAAAGTATTCAGAGTCTTCAAAGTATTCTGGGCAGAAATACTTCCGTGTGCCTAAAGAACAAAGATTATCATGTAGAAAATGTTACTGCTCAACAATGAGCAAAGAAACTCTCTTAATATCATAAAAGAAAATGATAAGACATGCCCATAAACTTCCTGTAAGACGATTCTTTCAAAAGCTCGCCACACCTGAAGTTCATTAATTTGACCGCATGTGTGTCCGGGTCGATCAAGAGGTTTTCCATTTTAATGTCCCTATGGAAAACCCCGCGTCTGCAGCAGATCTCTGCCGCTTCAGTAGCTTGGGCATAGATGAACTGTGCCACGTCCTCTGCAACCGTTCCTCCATTTCTTTGCACGAATGTTTCCACGTCCATGCAAGTACAAGGACGCTCCAGGACCATCACATAGTGATTCTCAAAGTTCTGCCAGTCCAGAAACTGGTGTATGACAGGAACTTGTTCACCCTGACAGGCGAGAATGTGAAGCCCAACCTCTCGTGGAAGCGGTTCAGGATAACCCGGCTAGAAATACATTAAATTGTTAATCATGAATCAGGTGGAGTAACAAATATTTTGCTCAGTCGTCTCAACTATAAATATGTTTCTTATTGAAGAATCCCACAAGCTACTTATAACGTCGATAAAATTCTTTGTTATTTCACGGCTCTTCTTGACGACTTTCACCAACACCTGATCAACAAAACATAAAGAGCATTTGTGTAGGTATTCATCCTAAACAGATATCAAAAAGCACAAGACAGAATAAAGAAAATCAAACCTTTAAGTAATCCGGGACTCGGGTCCCTTCATAAAGGGTTCCGAAAGGACCTTTAACCAACTTTCTTCCGACCTTATAATAGCAGCCGTTGATTTCTTTTGATGGAGAAATACAGAAACATTAGCAATACTGAACATTAATCTATTTAAAAGTATATGTTTAACATGTAAAATACAGTGTTGTTTTTAAAGAAACAAATTTTAAGCAAAATTTTGTTGCTGAATGTGACTTGACACATTCATATTACAGAAATAGGATGTTAACATTGAAACTAGGGCTACAACAGTTTAAGTTATTTTTTGTTGAGATTCCGAATGTAAACTCACCTTGCATTATCAATTTGATTTGCTGATAATCCGCTCCATCATCATTAACTTCAAGCCAAGCAGCACCTGCAGACTCGCTGCCCTCATCACTCTCAGAGAAGAGTGTAGCCTGGACGTCATCGACAGGATATTCCTCCTAAAATGAATAGTCATATACATTAAGTGTTTTCTAAAAACATGATGTTGAAACAAATTGACCTTTTAAAGTTGATAAAGCAACTGCAAAAAGTAAAGGCCAAAAAAAGTGTCGGGTGTATAAACAGCTCAGTACCTGAAACCACTTGTGTTGAAGGATTTTTCCCAGATCAATACGTTTCTCTGGATCCTCCTGAAGACATGATTCTATGAAATCACAGCATTCTGTTCAAAAAGAAGGAAGAGATTATAACATTACACACCTGCTCTTATTTATCACCTCATTCAATTCTTTTATTAAAGCTTTTTTTTTCTACATTCAGATCTATAATTGGTCTGTCTCACCTTCGGTCAAGCCGACTTTGCTCCAGATTCTTTCGTTTATCGAGTACTGGTCATTGCAGTTGGGAAATCTCCCGCACAGCATGTTGAACAACAGTGACCCCAGTGAGTAAACCATCGCCGGTTTGCCATAGTATCGGCCCTTTTTGAAGAATTCAGGGCAGGCGTAGTCTTGTGTGCCTGGAAGAAAGATGTCATTTAACCACTTACATCCGTCACAGACTCTGAAAGTCACTGAATTTAAATGATGTCATGTTATTTAAACAAATGTAATAGATGCATCTGAAATGTTAAAGCATACCCATAAACACCCTGTAAGTCGATCCGTGAAGTAAATCTCCGCACTTAAAGTCAATCAGTTTGACGTACAGGTGGTCTGTTGTTATGAGGAGGTTCTCCATAGTGATTTCACGGTGGAATACTCCCCGTGCACAGCACGCATGGGCAGCCATGGTTGACTGCCACATGATGTTTTTGGCCATGTACCCGTAGAGTTTTCCCCCTTTGCTTGCAGTAAATTCACGCAAATCCAAGCAGGGAGAAGGGTACTCAAGCACCATGACGTAGCGGTCAGGATACACTCGCCAGTCCAAGAGCTTGACAATCTCCGGAGTTAATGTTCCCTCGCTGGCAAGCATGTGAAGTGCCACCTCACGTGGAAGCGGCACAGAATGACCCGGCTAAAGGAAAGACAACAGAATGATTGCATGTAAAAAGGAATGGAAGATGTTCTCGATTGCAGAATAAAAGGAACTACTACTTACAATGCTGATGTAATCCATTCCTTTTTTCGTATTGACTTCTTTCACTGCCACCTGATCAACCAAAAAAAATGATTTACAGTAAAGTCATGTTGGAAATACATCAATCACATGAGAAACATTGAGAAAGTTTGTAAAGGACAGAGTGAGACATTAAATAGATGAGCACAAGTCAGATGAGGTAGGTAGTTCCTTCTGAGTAAAAAAACTCAAACCTTTAAGCCGTCCTCCACACGGATGGCTTCATAGATGAGTCCAGAAGATCCATCAGCCAGAATGTCACCCATTTTATACAGGCATGAGTTGATATCTATTAAGAGATAAATGCAGCTAAAATCAATCACCGGACATTGGCGATGCAGAACTATATCAACAATATGTTTACAGTTCCACATGATGGTAAGTGTATGTTGTGTAATGTTGATACTATGGAAGTAAACTCACCCATAATGACCGTGCTGGTGTCCTCCTCATCCTCCATCTCCTCCTCATTCTGTATCTTCGCCTCAGCCAGATTGAAGAATACTGGCTGGATTTTCTCATCCCAGTCCAAATCCACGGAGATGGGATCTGGATTAGAAGATCAATTCAATTCATAATATTTAATGATTTTAAAATATGAAATATAGTATAGTATAAGAATATTAGTAATAATAATAAAACTCAGATTCTTAACAAAAGGATTTATCAGCATTAATATTATACATTTAACCAGTAAGTGTACAGTAACACAACCAGACCGACATCATACATAATAATAACAATAATAATAACAATAATAATAATAATAATAATAATAATAATAATAGCGGTGTAACATTGCTGTTAAAGCTTAACATTGTCAGTATAAGACAACATCCAGACTACAAATAAATTGTGATTATCTCTCTATGACGTCACGATCAGAGCGCGCGCTCGAACGCTGGATTGTCCAATCACATTGCGTGAAAAATATAAACCTTTATTTTTTTGGATATGTTGTTATAATAAAATGTGTAATGTTGTAAATTATGATAAAAAATAAAAATAAAGCAAATTAAATAAAAATTAAATGAAAAAGGAAACGCCACAAGGCTTCAATACAACACGTGACCGTTTTATATCGGGTCACATGACGTACTAAACTTTATTTTATTATTTATTCTTTTAGGAGTCGTTTGATGAATGTTTTCTTTTCAATCTGTATCTTCTCATAAGACATAAGTGCATTTATTGGTTATATTTTAGTTGCATATAATGTTAATACATTTTCATTTAATTAAAGGCACATTATTATTTATTCTCATGTCGTGTTTTATTAATTTAATTTAAAATGAATTCGATAAGTTGCGTAAATAATGAAATATAGTTTATTTACAGACTCATTTAAGAAGTTGTAGTTGAAAAGGTGATGTAACCATGGAAACTCGAGCAGCAGTTTCATGAAGAGTCAGTGACTTGTGCAGCTTGTTTAGATGAAGAAATCAAACTAAAACTAGTTTCTTTATTTCATGTTCTTCAACATCATTATGGGAACATGTATGGATATAAACAACTATGTGTGAAATGTATTCAGGCTGGATTTGTTGTCAGTCAAAGGATAATTCCACATTGATGAAATATTGTGTATCTGTGATGAGTGAAACACAGAAAGCGAAATTAGGAGTTCTATGTTTGTACATCATGTCCCCATGCGGCATATTAAATAAACAGTTATATAATGTAAAACATATTTTAAAAACATTAACTGATTGTTTTTTTCAGTGGAAAATATATAACTAAAATTAATCTATTTTCTCTACATTTTCAGAGTTTTTTTAAGTTTATGTAATAAAATATAATAATTACATAACTAATACACACATTTTTGTTTAATAAAACAATATTTTCTACGAATTCTTAAGTTAATAAAATCTATTTTCTCTACATTTTCAGAGTTTTTTTAAGTGAAAATGATATCATATTTAATATTTCTAAGCATATTCTCAATCTTACTATTTATATAACATAGTTGAAACGCTTTATAATATATAATACATACTGCATATAAAGTGTTTTCTAACTGGGGTCCGGGGATCCTCAGAGGGCCTCCAAAAGATTCTATGGGTTCCCTAGAAAATCTTAAAGAAATAAAAACACATACTTATTTCAAAATGTTGTATTCATTTTTACTTGTTTTAAATTTTGTGATGAGTTTGTCTCACTGCAGTGCTGTTTGATCACAGAAAATGCTGCAGAATAAATAGTTTTTTAATATTTTTTCTCTAGAATCATACAACCAACATCACTCATATTATTAAATATTCAAGATGATACTTATCTCTATATTCTCTCACCCACGATTAATCTGACATAGTTTAAATTATTCTTTTTTTTAAATGTGTTATACTGTATATAGTGTTAGTTGAATATGTATTTAGAGAGGGGTCCTCACTAAAGGCCCTTCATATTTGGGGGTCCTCACTAAAGGCCCTTCATATTTGGGGGTCCTCATTAAACGTCCTTCCTATTTGGGGGTCCTCACTAAAGGCCCTTCATATTTGGGGTCCTCACTAAAGGCCCTTCATATTTGGGGGTCCTCACTAAAGGCCCTTCATATTTGGGGGTCCTCACTAAAGGCCCTTCATATTTGGGGGTCCTCACTAAAGGCCCTTCATATTTGGGGGTCCTCACTAAAGGCCCTTCATATTTGGGGGTCCTCACTAAAGGCCCTTCATATTTGGGGGTCCTCTCTAAAGGCCCTTCATATTTGGGGGTCCTCACTAAAGTTCCTTCATATTTGGGGGTCCTCACTAAAGGTCCTTCATATTTGGGGGTCCTCACTAAAGGTCCTTCATATTTGGGGGTCCTCTCTAAAGGCCCTTCATATTTGGGGGTCCTCACTAAAGTTCCTTCATATTTGGGGGTCCTCACTAAAGGTCCTTCATATTTGGGGGTCCTCACTAAAGTTCCTTCATATTTGGGGGTCCTCACTAAAGGTCCTTCATATTTGGGGGTCCTCACTAAAGGTCCTTCATATTTGGGTGTCCTCATTAAACGTCCTTCATATTTGGGGGTCCTCTCTAAAGGCCCTTCATATTTGGGGGTCCTCACTAAAGGTCCTTCATATTTGGGGGTCCTCACTAAAGGTCCTTCATATTTGGAGGTCCTCACTAAAGGCCTTTCATATTTGGGGGTCCTCATTAAAACCCCTTCATATTTGGGGGTCCTCACTAAAGGCCCTTCATATTTGGGGGTCATCACTAAAGGCCCTTCATATTTGGGGGTCCTCACTAAAGGTCCTTCATATTTGGGGGTCCTCACTAAAGGTCCTTCATATTTGGGGGTCCTCACTAAAGGTCCTTCATATTTGGGGGTCCTCACTAAAACCCCTTCATATTTGGTGGTCCTCACTAAAACCCCTTCATATTTGGGGGTCCTCACTAAAACCCCTTCATATTTGGGGGTCCTCACTAAACGTCCTTCATATTTGGGGGTCCTCACTAAAACCCCTTCATATTTGGAGGTCCTCACTAAAGGCCTTTCATATTTGGGGGTCCTCACTAAAGGTCCTTCATATTTGGGGGTCCTCACTAAAACCCCTTCATATTTGGGGGTCCTCACTAAAGACCCTTCATATTTGGGGGTCCTCACTAAAACCCCTTCATATTTGGGGGTCCTCACTAAAACCCCTTCATATTTGGGGGTCCTCACTAAAACCCCTTCATATTTGGGGGTCCTTACTAAAGACCCTTCATATTTGGGGGTCCTCACTAAAACCCCTTCATATTTGGGGGTCCTCACTAAAACCCCTTCATATTTGGGGGTCCTCACTAAAACCCCTTCATATTTGGGGGTCCTCACTAAAACCCCTTCATATTTGGGGGTCCTCACTAAAACCCCTTCATATTTGGGGGTCCTCACTAAAACCCCTTCATATTTGGAGGTCCTCACTAAAGGCCTTTCATATTTGGGGGTCCTCACTAAAACCCCTTCATATTTGGGGGTCCTCACTAAACGTCCTTCATATTTGGGGGTCCTCACTAAAGACCCTTCATATTTGGGGGTCCTCACTAAAACCCCTTCATATTTGGGGGTCCTCACTAAACGTCCTTCATATTTGGGGGTCCTCACTAAAGACCCTTCATATTTGGGGGTCCTCACTAAAACCCCTTCATATTTGTGGGTCCTCACTAAAACCCCTTCATATTTGGGGGTCCTCACTAAAACCCCTTCATATTTGGGGGTCCTCACTAAAACCCCTTCATATTTGGGGGTCCTCACTAAAACCCCTTCATATTTGGGGGTCCTCACTAAAACCCCTTCATATTTGGGGGTCCTCACTAAAACCCCTTCATATTTGGGGGTCCTCACTAAAACCCCTTCATATTTGGGGGTCCTCACTAAAACCCCTTCATATTTGGGGGTCCTCACTAAAACCCCTTCATATTTGGGGGTCCTCACTAAAACCCCTTCATATTTGGGGGTCCTCACTAAACGTCCTTCATATTTGGGGGTCCTCACTAAAACCCCTTCATATTTGGGGGTCCCTAGCATAGTAAAGTATTGAGAAGTGTTCTAGACATCTGCAGTTTCCCGTCATGTGTTAACCTGTTAGTGGGTGGAGTATACAGTGGGTGAGTAGTTCAGGTAAGCGTGTGCGTCAGACATGCGTTCTGAGCCCAGAAAGCTCAACATTGCGACACGTCTTGAAGACGCCTTTTCATGTATCAAGGAAAACGCATCCTGTGCCACTTTATAAATGCTTAAGAAAACGCAAGGCTCGGCCGACGTGGATGCGTCGCGCATTCTTGTGAAGGGACCTGAATTCCTGCGGAGACAGATTGAACGCGACGGGACTAAAGGACGCGTCAGCGCCGTGGAGAGACTGGCCGCCACCAAACCGCATTACGTCAGAAGCCCACAGGTACCCCAAGAGCCCGTCATCAACACCGGAAGCGGTCAAACCCAAAAGTCCTTTAGGGAAAACATCAGCGTTGGTGACGAACCCACGCGTCCGGATAGCGTCGTGAGACGGGTCAGCTCGAAAAAACGCGACTCGATTCTATTATACAGACAGAAGTGTGAACTCTTGCGAGGGTCACCGGCGGGGTGCAGAAGAATAACCCCAAATCCTCTGATCTCAGTTAAAGATCAAACCAACGCAAAAGCGCAAAGTGACGCTAAAGTCTGCTACAAAGTTGCAACAAAGTTGCCCCCCACACCACGTGGTCCCGACGCCCCGCCGGGCGCGCACCTGCGGGTCACCGACGCCCGGGAGCGCGAGGGCAGAAGGGGGGTGGTGCGGTCCAGCTCTGACATCAGTTCGCGCTACTCGAAGAACTTCGCGGACTTCGACGCGTTTTTCAAATACTGCGGACTCGATGGTGACATCATCGACTCTTTGGGCACAGAGAACTTCTCCGCGCGTTCCGACGACCTCAGGATTCGGAGCGTCAGCGTCGCGACGTCGGATGACGCGTCGTCGGAGAGCAGCGGTCACAGCGATGGACTTCAGGAAGATGAGATGCCGGAGTCTGTGCACCGAGGGACTTCCGTCGTGGAGCGCAACGCACGCGTCATCAAGTGGCTCTACAGCTGCAGAAACGCATCTGAGGCTGGCAAGACTCTCAGACACTTGGACTGAAGATGAGATGTCATGTAGACGTTAGAGAACATGCTGGTTTAGGTTGCCACTGGATGGCATGTTACTTCATACATGTGCCAGTGTTGCATTGTAGCTGTTCATCAGTGTTATTAAAGGGATGGTGTGACCTGAAATGAGAATTCTGTCATGCATTACCCGCCTTGGGTTGTTTGAAATCATTGCACCTTTACTTTGTTCAGACAAACACAGAGGGGTGTGAAAGAACGCTTAGAATGTAACACCATCGACTGTTATGGAGTGAATTGGTTTTTATTTCTGTTTAGCGCGTGATAAGATATTTTGTAGAAGCAGTGATCGGTGATGTGACATACAGCCAAGGAAGGTGACCTTGTGCTGAATTTGTGCTATGCATTTAACACACACAGTAGTGAACACACACACACACAGCGGTGAACACACACACACAAACAGCAGTGGACGCAAACACAGCAGTGAACACACACACAAACAGCTGTGAAAACAAACACATAGTAGTGAACACACACACAAACAGCAGTGAAAACAAACACACACACACACACACACACACACACACACACACACACACACACACACACTCACAGTAGTGAACACACACACACACACACACACACACACACACACACACACACACACACAGTAGTGAACACACACACTCACAGTAGTGAACAAACACACACACACTCACAGTAGTTAACACACACACACACCCACAGCAAGGAACACACTAAACACAAACAGCAGTGAAAACAAAAACACAGCAGTGAACACACACACAGTAGCGAACACACACACACATAGTAGCGAACACACACACACTCACAGTAGTGAACACACACACACATACACAGTAGCGAACACACACACACACACACACACACACACACACACACACACACACACACACACACACACACACAGAGTAGCGAACACACTCCCACATTCACAGTAGTGAACACACACACACAGTAGCGAACACACACACACACACTCACAGTAGTGAACACACACAGAGTAGCGAACACACACACATACACACACTCACAGTAGTGAACAAACAAACACACACACACACACACACACACACACACACACACACACACACACACACTCTCAGTAGTTAACACACACCCACAGCAATGAACACACTAAACACAAACAGCAGTGAAAACAAAAACACAGTAGTGAACACACACACAGTAGCGAACACACACACACACACACACACACACACACACACACACACACACACACACACACACACACACACACACACACACACACACACATATAGTAGCGAACACACACACACACTCACAGTAGTGAACACACACACACAGTAGCGAACACACACACACACCCACACACACCCACACACAGAGTAGCGAACACACACACACTCACAGTAGTGAACAAACACACACTCACAGTAGTTAACACACACACAGTAGTGAAGTCATGGTATTGCCGGCCCAGACTTGATCCCACAACCCTGGAAGAGTCAAACTCTCTAACCACTAGGCCATGATTTGCCTAGAAGTAAGAATGGAAAAACAGCACAAAATTCTGCAAAAAAAAAAAAAATGGTATAACGGGTTGTGTTATTCGCTACAACATTTTCATTTTTAGGAGAGTTATTCCTTTAAGTGTGGGATAGCACACATTTTATTTTGATGATAGTTTACGCAAACCTTCAAAGTTTGGTTTTAACAGGCCGTCATGAACACCTTCCAGCAATGGAATTCAAAAGATATAGCATCTGGCCTTGAGATATGGAATAACATGGCCTTAAACAAACACTTCGGTTCATTGCATAACATTGTGCACATTCACACCCTGTTTGGGTGTGTGACACTGCTACTATCACATCAGGTGGCTTAGACTCGATTGTCTCGTCATCATTTTCTTTACACACTTTACTGTAAAAATCACGTGAAGTAACATGATAACGTGTGTCATACAACCTGAAAACGCTCAACAACTACAAACACAGTAAAATGTTTGAATAAAAAGTTTCAATGCAAAAATTTTTGTATTGTGATTATTGTTCATAAACCAGACAATGAAGTTTAACGAGCATAAATGTAAAATGATGTTTAATAATCAAACCGAACACAGAAATTATTCCCCTCTGGCATGCAGACTGTTGGGCAGGTTTGATCTTGCAGTGGGAGTGTTTTTGGCCTTTGTGCTACTTTAAATCACAATTGAACATTTGAAAACTTTTTCAGATCTGCAGGGTTCAAGAGGGTTGGCAAAATCCTGTCTTGGCAAAAAGTAAAAGTGTCACATTGGGTTAGGATGTTTGCTGTTTATTTATACACATGCTTCTAAGTATATTTTAAGTATAAAATACTCCGTTTTGTTTCAGAAAATGTTGACAGTGTGCTTTTCTCTCGACTTTTATAATGGAGACCAGAGAGGATTATTAAATGCTTTGAGTCAATATACAATTCCATAAAGGCTTGAACATTGTGTTTTTTTTTTAGCTATTTTATAATACAATTTGTGTGCAATAATATCGTTTTAATGTGGTGAACTCTGCACTTATGCAACCACTCCGATATTTACATTTAGCAGACACTTTTATTCAAAGTGACAAATTGATTTTAATTAAACGCGAGTTCAAGTAGGAATATAATTTGGAATTATAATAAAAATTATAATATTAAATAATAAAATAAATGCAATTTATGTGCAGACAGTATTTGTAAAAGGTTATTATTTTACAAATATTTCCATTAGAATTCACCCAAATAGAAGGTGTAAATTAAAAATAAACTTGATGAAATAACTTTTTTAATGCATGAACTTAAAAGTCACAAGAAATGAATCGTAGGAATTTTAATTAATAATATTGACATTTTGAAAAAATATATTTTATATTTTTAAAAGATTTTATTATTTAAATATACCTGTTTATTTTAGGGTGATAGTATTTGTTTTAAAATGTGTAACTGTTACCAAATTTCGATGCACAAACACCCACCCGCACAAACACGCACACACATGCACGCACACACACAGTGACTCAATGACATATTTATTTGATGTATTTGATTTATTTGAGATATTTTAATATATAAATAATCCACAAGTCATTCAAGTGCTTATAAAATCTTCATAAAACACCTAAAAACTCATCTTTTCCGGCTACATCTAACTCACTAACTCACTTCTTTTCTAACTACTCACTCTATCAAAAAAAAAAAAAAAATTATATATATACTTTTTGTAACTTCTCTGTCTGTGTAACTTGGTAGCATTGTTGTAGCACTTGTTCACCTATTGTTGTATCGGCTATTTACCGCTTCATTGTCTCCTCGACTATTGTAAGTATCACATTTACATTTACATTTAGTCATTTAGCAGACGCTTTTATCCAAAGCGTCTGCTAAATGACTAAATGTAAATGTAAATGTGATAATCGACATATTTGTGCCTTATTAAAAGCAGAAGTATTATAAAAGTTTATTTTGTGATGTTATTATCCATCACTCATCCCCCCCCCACCCCCCCCCCCCCATTCCAAAATCAAAACACGACAACACGTGCAATGTCAGTGTCACGTGTAAGAAGCGGCCTTTACGGAGAGCTCAGGAGAGATTTCGAAATGATCGACACGTCATGCAACCAATCAGCTTCGGAATTCCGGGTAGCAACAAAATAAATTCGAGCGCTGTGACCAATCATAGACGACAGGGGGCGTGTCTTACAATCCGCTGTTCTGACTGTTTACTTCCGTCAATATTCAAAGACAAGCAGAAAATTATCAACACAACAAAGGAACCGCCGCAGATAAAGTAAATATATTTATTATTATTCACACAACCACCAAGTTATGCATTTAAAATGACAATAAATGAAGATATGTGAACTGTCTTTCATGTTTTGTCGACGTTTAGTGTGATATTATTTCTGACAGGCTTTTATTGCGATCATATTTGACACCTGTTGATGTGAATTGCCATATATATTTTATATTATTTTATATATATTTATATCTTTAGTTTTTGTAGCATAATAGATTTATTAGATTTTATCATGATGAAGTTGTTTCAGATTTGGACTTTTGTTTTGTCATGCTGTTTTCTAAGATAAGAGTCTTTTGTATTTAGGTCTTTGGATGAAGATGCCATTCTTGGGTCAAGACTGGAGGTCCCCAGGCTGGAGCTGGATCAAAACTGAGGATGGATGGAAACGCTTTGAATATTTTGGCCACAATTTGGGAGATAACATCAATGAACTTGGCTTGGATGAGTAAGAAATGCTACATAATGTATATATATATAATAAGTGTATATAATAATCAGATAATAACTGTACTGATTCTCCTATATATATATATACGCACACACACGCGCACACACACACACACACACACACACACATACACACACACACACACACACACACACACACACACACACACACACACACACACACACACACACACACACACACACACACACACACACATATAAGTGTAGATAATAATCAGATAATAACTGTACTGATTCTCCTATATATATACGCACACACACACACACACACACACACACACACACACACACACACACACACACACACACACACACACACACACACACACACACACACACATAAGTGTATATAATAATCAGATAATAACTGTACTGATTCTCGTATACACACACACACACACACACACACACACACACACACACACACACACACACACACACACACACACACACACACACATATATAAGTGTATATAATAATCAGATAATAACTGTACTGATTCTCCTATACACACACACACACACACACACACACACACACACACACACACACACACACACACACACACACACACATATAAGTGTATATAATAATCAGATAATAACTGTACTGATTATCGTATATACACACACACACACACACACACACACACACACACACACACACACATGAGAATCAGTACACTTACTATATGAAGTAGCCAGAGGTTATGTGGTTTTTTTTGTTACAATATGATCAACCCTACTGAGAATCAAATCTAAAACTGTTCAATACCAGCCTGGATCTTTCACCAGTAGTCTAGACTATGTATAGCACTCCTGGTGTATTTTTGTTCTTTTTTAGTGATGGAATGCATTATTTGGAGGAAGAGACAATAGAGGAAGTGTTTATGTGGCATGTGGGAAGTCAAGTATCTGTGTTTAGAACTGACGTGGTGGTTCTTATTTTGGGCGGTGCTCACAGCATGCTTGTTTTGTTTAAATACATATATGTTGTATAGATATTTATAGAGCGTAAAACATCTGTTTTAACTGGGTAGTCATGGGAACAGACCGGAGGTCAGGGTTGGGATTAAGGAAATGTGAACACAGTCTGTTTTGGCTTGTCTTTGCTCTTGTGTGTCTTTTTTATCAAAATGTCTGACACCCTAAATTTTCTTTACAGAGTTATAATTCTACTCAAATGATGTACTTTATAGGTTGGACAATGATAACAAGGAGAACGTTTTTGTGGGAGATGTGTGTGAAGTAGCTGCCAAGAAGAGAAAAAAGGACTTTTTCAACAACAACACAAAATCACAATGTAAATTGCATTACATTATATGCTTTATTGATGTCCTTTGATTATATGTTTTTAAATGTAATCAGATATTAAATAAATACTCAAAATTATCATTTAAAGACATTTGATATGACCTAATTTGTGTCATTCATTTTTAGGCATGAAACCAATTGTTCATGATGTAATTTTTGTATTATCGTTTCTTCAGTTTTGTTTCAGGAAAAATGGATTTATGTTCAGAAGGAGAGTACGCGAGAGGTGAGGGATTTCATCATCTTGTCAATACATGACATCATGAAAATCTACAATCTAGTCAATGGATACATGGATGAAATCTTTTTTCCACGTTGAATATCCTGTTTAATTTCTTCAATAAGCTAATTATGCTATAAAATACATTGCTTACAAATGACATCAAATTTCCTTAGTTCTTCACATTCTTATAGTTTAGTCCTCCCTTTAGGCCATTTTGGAAGTTTTTTTTTATTCAAATGTGGGGTTGTGTGTTGTTGCAGAGACATGGATACTGTACACTTGGCGAAGCCTTCAATCGTCTGGATTTTTCCAGTGCCATTCAAGATGTGCGCAGATTCAACTATGTGGTCAAAGTAAGAACTCATTCAAGGGTTGCTGGTGTCCATTCCTTTCTAACTCACTGCTCTGTTACTTCTACTTATCCTCTCTCCCTTTATTGTTGATTCGCATTTCGTAGCTTCTGCAGTTGATCGCCAAGTCCCAGCTGACCTCTTTAAGCGGAGCTGCCCAGAAGAACTATTTTAACGTCTTGGAGAAGATAGTGAGAAAAGGTGAAGTTAAAGAATTAATAACATTAAAGTCAAAGTTCACAGAAAATTGACATTTCAAATCTGTAAGACTTATTTTTTGCACTTCTTTCTTGCAAAGAACACAAAATATATTTTGAGGAATGTTGGAAACTGGCACCCATTAGCTGGAATTTGTTATCTTGTCTGAACTTGACAACATGAATAATTATTTTTCATTTCTATTATCAGTTCTAGATGACCATCAAAACCCACGACTGATCAAGGCATTACTGCAGGATCTCAGCTCCACCCTCTGCATCCTCATCCGAGAGGTCGGGAGGTCCGTGCTGGTCGGTAACATCAACATTTGGGCCTGCCGATTGGAAACCATCCTGAACTGGCAGCAGCAGCTCAACAATTTACAAATACCAAAGGTAACCTTATAACCGTGTTTGTATATGTCTGTCTTCTTAAACAACTAGCAAAAGTTACACCTCACAAATGTACATTTTCAGAATGTTGCTAAAGGGATGACACTCAGCGATCTCCCTCTGCACATGCAAAACAACATCCTGTACAAGTTTACTGATGCCTGTGACATCATCAACCTGGGACAAGCCACACCAACGCTCCACATGCTCAGTGAGGACCGACACCTGTGGAAGAAACTGTGCCAGTTTCACTTTGCAGAAAAACAGGTAAAGGTGTGAGACAAAGAATTTAAATTGGTTTATCTTAATTGAAATGATCTCGAATAATAAAAAAAGGCCAATAAATGTACTTCAAAAAAGCAGTTCCTAACTCTGCATTAACAAGAACAACCTGAAAGAAAATAATACTACAACAGTTCAAAAGTCCTTAAGTGACCTCAAGGTGGCAGCACAGGAGTGATATGCACAGGAGTGATATGCACAGGAGTGATATGCACAGGAGTGATATGCACAGGAGTGATATGCACAGGAGTGATATGCACAGGAGTGATATGCACAGGAGTGATATGCACATAAGCTCTTCTGAGGTCCTGTTGCTGAAACAAGCATGTACATAAGAGAGTTAAACAATGCTGTGTTTGTGTTTATTTAGTTCTGCAGGCACTTGATTTTATCAGAGAAGGGCCATGTGGACTGGAAGCTGATGTTTTTCACACTTCAGAAATATTACCCACAGAAAGAACATTATGGGGACACTCTGCAGTTCTGTAAACATTGTAGCATCCTCTTCTGGAAGGTATGCTATATGTCCTAATCTCATTTTAATTCGTTTCAAACTCATATGTTTTTTTTAAAAACCAAGTTTTAAGTTGAAATTCAACAAAAAAGAAATTTCAGTATAGTTAAGATGTAGATATATAGACCAATTTAGCATATTTGAAACGTGATTCTAATTTTAAAATATCAAGTCACTTTTACGAGTTTAAGACTCACTCTTCCATAATATTAGCCGTCTTCCTGAACCCTTTAACCTTTGGCCTTTTTTCCTTTCCCGTTCTCTTCCTGGTTCCTTGTCTCCTAAAGGACAGACACCTGGCTTTGATCTTTAAGGTACCTGCCGAACCTTTTATCAACATATCAGCGATTTTACTTTGTATCCATGTCATTGTTTTACTCAATCAATGATTTTTTTTGTTCTTTTGGATCTTCGTTGACTTTTTTCTTCCTTGCACTTTCAGTCATATTAACTTGTTTCATCATGTCTGTATTATTTGCTTTTGAGTGGATGAATGTCTGCTGTATGTTTTCTTATAAATGTCGTCCATGGGTTCCCAATCATCAATGTGAACTAATGTTACACACTATTGTGTATACTGTCTTTTAAGTCAAATATTCACATTCTGTGTTTGAATGCCATAAACATGTCTGATTCCTCAAACCATGTACATGGTGTTTATATTATTTTTTATCCATTAATTGTTGTGTGAAATAATGATAAAGTCACATACATTGAATGATATATGGAATAAATACCATCTTAAACAAAAAACAAACATCTCTTCAACAAAATTGTATTTTAAAGCACTACTCATATATTATAGAAAATGACCTCTATCTAATCATTCCTTCTGTTACAGGACTCGGGACATCCCTGCACAGCGATTGATCCAGACAGTTGCCTCACCTCCGTCTCACCCCAGCATTTCATAGACCTCTTCAAGTTCTGAAATTCCGAATGCTCATGGTCCTCAAACCTTATGATCTTTTTCTGGATCCGCTGCAAACAAAACCTCTAGACTTTAAAACTGAATAAATTTTCAACATTCTATTCCATTTTTACTCATTTAATTCTGTTTCAAATCATGTCTATCATCTTTCCTTTTTTGTCCGTTCTGATCTGACTGTTTTTCTGCTTCAAAAGCTTGAGAGTTTTTTGACAACGGAACAAATGATGACCCTTACTTAAGGGCTTTTAAAAAAAGATGTCATGATTTAAGTGTATTAGTGTTGTCCCCTTGTCTTTTATTACTCATTGTTTTCCTGGATTATTGATTTTGTTCAAGCACAGATGGAGTGGAGATGAGGGTAAAAAGAAGAAAATGCAAACTTTCGGGGATGAAAATGAAAACGTCTGGGAGATTCAGAGCAAACAGGATGTTGTCTTTTGCGTAAGCATATTTGTTTCAGTAGCTATGGAAAACGCGTCAGAAAAAGCTGTAGTTCAATGTTTACGTGAAATCTTGTGTTGATTCGTTGTGATGTGCGTATATATTGGATGTGTCGACACTAAAGTGTACATTTGCATTGCATTTTCTGCACAAAACTACTTTATACTATTCACTTTTTCAATCTGTCATAAGGGCAGAATAAAAATATAATGGAAGCTTTGCTATTTATAAACAAATGTATTTTATATCATTTCTCTGAACTTTGTAATATTCCTTTACTTTTCCAGTGATATATATGTCAATGACATGGCTGTAGGACGTGTTTGGTACTATCAAGCCTTTTCCAAAAACTTGACTACATAAAAAGATTAAATTTCTTTTGTTATAAAGACTTTTGTTTGGTTTATTTTTAGTTTTGAACACAGCTCTGTTTTTTATGTCCAAAAGAATACAGATCAATGGCTAGTTTACTGAATAAAAAGCTGGCAAAAGATCTTGACAACACTAGGCACAAAATATAACTTAAGAAACAACGACAAGGCCCGTCAATAAAGCACTGGATTTATTGCGATTTACAAGAAGAAATACTCTTTACACCTAAAACTATAACAGCTTAATCTCAACATATAAATTGTAAATTCATATAAATCACTCAGTAGTAAAATATCAAACCCAAAGGCCCCAAATATACAGAGCAACAAAACTAACAATTTGTAATTGCTTCAAATAATACATGTACAACTTAAAGGTTTAATTCCCCCAAAATATAAATTCTGTCATGAATGACTCAACCTCAAGTACTTCTAAACCTGTATAAATGTCTTTGTCCTGTTTAACATAACATATATTTAGAAGAATGTCAGTAACTGAGACTTATTGGGCACTATTGACTAGAGGAAAATGTTTTCTTTTAAGGTTAACACAAAAAACAATTATATATATATAAAATTTTTTACTATAGTAGTCAGTGGTGACTAAAAATCTCAGTTGCTAAAACTCTTCTAAATATCTCACTAATAAAGACATCACTACACATTTGGAACACCTTGATGGTTAGTTATTCAAGACAGTATTTTCATTCATCAGGGTAGACTAACCATCTTTATTTTAAATCAGCAATAAGATAACACAGGCATGTCAAGCATACCAGTTTCATGGCATCAGCCAAAAGTTTACAGATTTCATATAAGACATAAAAGGTTGATTGTCATTTTCCACATGTTGAGTATTTAGAAAGAACGGATAATTGGAAACATCTACAGATCACATTTCCTCGGTTGCACTATAATCAAGACAGCATGACTTGTTGAGGCACAGCAACCATAAAAACCAAAATGCTCTTCATGGTAAACCAGCACAGCGCTTCAGGTCGTATGAAAGGGTTTAAGGGGGATCTGTAAGACGGTGACCTCTGGGCACTTCAAACAGGTGCTTACCTTATTCCTCAAGGTCTGCTATAATGCACGATTATCAACTTGATCGGTTTGTGATTTACGCAAACTGACCGGTTCAGTTGTGTGTGTCCAAAGCTAGAACAGTTAATATCCAGTGACAGCCTTCACACTCTTTTCTTTTTGCCCCAAAAATCTTGCTGAATACCTTTGTTGGCACAAAATATTTAGGTTACAGTCAGGAGACTTGCATAGAGAAATCCATCAACAGTACAATATGATTGTTGCATTAAATCAGCAGCCAGTAGCAACTACACGTGCGTCACAGCATTTCTACATCATTTAACATTCAAGGTAAAAACTACATTATGAAATAAAATAACCTGAATATGAAGACTTTACATTTGGATATGAGACAATGGCTGCCTCTGTCTGTGAGTTTAGGTTTTGCAGCTACTTAACAATTGAGTAAATAAAACAAATTGAGTAAGGCCAAAGTTTATATTAAAGTCAACTATGTGAGATTTTGGTCATTGGTCACTGTGTTCAATTGAACTTCAATTTGGATTACAAGACTACCTAAAAAAATTGAACACACTCTCGGCTTCGTTAAGGCACTCCCCAAGCTCTCATAATTCATTGGCAGGCCAACCACAGTTGGCACACGAGGAGGCGTGGGTTGATCACAATCCTTTCCACATATCATTTAAGCCCTTCCCACGGGCTCTCAGACAAGCTTGCCGGGCTTCGCCTTCGTACAGCGGCTAATTTATCTCGAGCCCGTGCCGCCCACTGGGCAGGGCCTCCCTGATTCTGCGATTCCGTTAGACTGGCATAGCGAGACGAGTCCTCCTCCAAACCCAGCCCCACCCAGGACGGCATACCCAGAGAATTCGGGAGAGACAGAGACAGAGGAGAGGAAAGCGGGGAGGTGTCGATCTTCTTCTCAAGCTCACGCTTTTCTTCCTCCGTTCTGTTGGGCATCTGAGGAGGTTCCCAGCCCTCCATCTTATCCAGCTTCCTCGTAGGTGTGATCTGCTTCATCGTCATGGTGATGTTGTCCCACAGACAGTGGGCTTTGTGCTCAGGGTGTGCTTTGCTCTTCTCCTCGTCCCATACTTTCTTAGCAGACCTGAGGGAGAGAGTACATTAACAATGGGCTTCTAATAACTTTTAGACAGAATAGAATAATGTTAAATAGTCGTGTTAGTAAAAAACCTTAATAGACCAGCGAGTGTGTGAAAACAGCCTCAGGGCAAAATGTGCCCACAGAAGAACCAAGAAATGTTCCATCCAAACACTTTCTTGGCACATGGCAAATGAGTTACGCTAAACAAATTCCAAGATCTTTCAGAGAGCAGGCACGGAAAAATCATCTCCATTTATGTCTTTGATGAAATGTAGCAATAATGAAAGGGTACCAGCTAGATCTGCGGTTTATTCAAATGTCTGCACGATGTTTGGGCATGAAGCTGTAAATGGCAAGAGGCAGCCACACACGCTGCAGCAGGAAAGCCAAAAATTGGGCACAGGGCGCGGTCTCCATGTCAACAACACACTTGATGGTTGCATGGCTTGTTTAGAGGCACACTGTGTTTATATATAGCAGAACATACAGTTTTAACGCTACTGTGTGGACTTGATCTGTTGAAGAAGATATTTTAAAGAATGTTGGTAATTGACACTCATTTACTTGGATTGTTTTTTTTGTCTTTATGAATGCCACTACTGTTCGGTTACCAACTTTCTTCTAAATATCTTCTTTTGTTTTCTGCCGAAGAAAGTCAATACAGGTTTCAATTGAAAAGCGGGTGGGTAAATGATGACAGAGTCTTCATTTTCGGGTGAACTAATCGTGAGTTTGACTAATCAGAAGGCTTCCTGGATGTAAAAGGACAAACCTATGGGAGTTTGAGAACCTTCCCGTTTGGCAATAACATTTTACTCTGAAATTAGTACAAGACAGCACAAGATGCCAAGTGTATTTTTATTCCCCATAAAGTCAACAATTTGGACAATGAGAATTTTTTCCCACCAAGTACACACCTATTGTCTACGTTTCTATTAAGAGGCATTATCTGGACGGCATTTGATTCTATTTTAAGAATCTCTCTGCGTTCAAATGTCTGAAAAACATCTAGAAAGAAACCTTCTGTGTTATAAACCCTAACATCACATAATCCGCTTTTGAATTTCAATCTAACATCGGACTTGGCGCAATTTAAAGAGACACACAACGATGAAAATTCTGTAACCGAATTTGTATAAATTGTACTGTACCACTTAACACAAAAGAAGATATTTAGAGAAATGTTTGTAAATGAACAGTTCTGGGGCACTGTTGACTTCAACTCTAGCAAACTACTATGGTAGTGAAAGGTTATCCAAAATGTGGGTTTGATTACCAAGATGTTTTAGAAATATCTTATTTTCTGTTAAACGGAACTGAATTATATATACAGATTTAAGTAAATGATCGAATGTTTATTTTTGGATAAACAGTACCTTTAATATTTCCTATATAATTTACAAAACTTTCTAAGTACAGTAGACAACACTCTTCTTACCCTTTTCTAGGAGAGAGAGTAACCCCTGTAAGCAGGATGTGTTCATCGTCCTGTGATGGAAACAACTTCTTATCCCCTCTTTCTCGCTTTGATTTAACCTTCTTTGACTTTGAATCCTACAAAAGATGAACAACCAGGTCAGTCAAACAAACCACAAAAAACTGTTATTTCCCTTTTGAGGAATAGTTACAGTGAAAGTCAAATGCAGACAGTAAGATGATTGTCGGTTTAGAAATGGCGATAGAGATACTATCTAGTTGTATGTAAATGACAGAGGGCATATACCAGGAAAAACAGGAAAGGTCTCTGTTGATTATATAGATATCTCAGTAGATGTGCGTGTGCTGGCGTGCGGGGGGGTGGTCATTTGGCGAACTGACACATTCCTTGATATTTACTCCCATCTGGGTTCAGTATGACCCTCAGGATTTTAAATACCAGCCCGGCTTTGTAGCTTATTATACAAAACAGAACCTTTCACAGAATTAAGCGCACCCTTTCACAAGCCGTTCATTCTCTAGGGTTGGTTTCGCTGTGTTCTTCCCTTGACCGAAAAGCAAAAGATCTAATCTCGTGAAACTGGCCTGGTCATATTTCATTTCCACATCAACAGGGAACAATTTCATAGAGACTGTTAACTGACACATTTATATGCAATGTAAAAATAGCTGAATAATGTGAAATGATTTTGCTGGTAAAATCAAGAAATCATTTTTGAAACGTTAAATTATCTGGCTTTGCAAACAAACTGCTTATATATTAATGTATACGAAATCAATAATGTGTGTGTGTGTGTGTGTGTGTGTGTGTGCGTGCGTGCGTGCTTGACTATCATGTAAAAATGTTCATACATTTTTGATTGTCCTATAAAAAAACTTCATTGTTTCTATCATTAATATTTGAAGGAAAAATATACATAGTCATTAAACAAAGATTATAATCTTTTAATGAAACGACCTAAGCCAGCATCTTTCAAGTTTGTAAATGTGAAGGTTATGATGCATTTATCTTTGTGTTCTCCAATTATTGTGATGAACGGTTTACATGTTGCCACATGTCTGGATCACACCACAAATGTTCCAAACATCCGAGTGGAAAAGCACAAAGGTTATTTTATACTTGGCACTCCCTGCTTTGTTTCAAAGCAAAGACATTAGTGTTCAGTCACCCCTTGATCCTTAAGACACGTCCATCAGTCATGTACTAACACATTAACATAATCTTCTTTTTATGAGCAGTTTGGGGTTTAGGGCACATAAATCATTTTCATTGATAAACAGAGTGTAATGACGCTCATCTTTGTCTCGTCTCTGACCTCGGACAAAGTCAGAAACTGCATATTACCCTGCGTTCTGTTTCTTGGTATCAGCCTATGTTTCAATCCGTCTTGTCCTCCCTCTTCTCTCGGTCTGGTAAAACACGCAGCAGAAATAAACAGCTGCCATTATAACTTAAAGTCCTTGGCATGGCTGAAAGATCCGAAACTGGGAACTCACGGCATCTTTAAGCGGATTCATATAGTAGGAAATCTAATTTTCCTTCAGCTTTGAGATAAAGACCTCATTGTTCTGCAAAAATAACTGAACTCGATTTTCCCCGGATTGAAATGGAGCCTTTATTCAACATAACCTTACTGAATGATTGTTTTCAAACCTCTCATTTGATCCATTTACAATGAAACTACTAAAATGCCCAAAACATAATAGGCCGTTTTATAACCGTCTTCTGCGTCACATCCTGATGTCGTGGCTATGGTATTGTTTGGGACTCTCTCGGACACATAAGGATATAATGTGTGTGTGGAAGTGTGTTGGTGTGTGTTTACCTTTGTTGAGGGGCTCAAAACTTCCTCCGATCCTTCAGAGTCTTTATCCTGAAAAGCAAAAGCCAAGCGGTAAAACAATGAGAACATGCATGCTTAAACTCATTAATCCGTAAATTCATACACCCGCATGAAACCTCAAGAATATTTTTAGCCGCTTATGTAAACAAGGTCTCGCAGATTTTTGGACGGCCTTGGAGGTGATCGTGTAGTCTTTGTGCAAACGCACATGTCCTTACAAGGGCATGCTAGAAAAACTTCCTGATATCAAATATACCATAACATTTATTATCTTAAATAACGCTTCTATCATTTAATTTAAACATCCGTGGGTAAGCAGTTTGACATCCTATATAAATATTATTTTAAGTCCTGGTTCGACTTTATCAACATTCACAATTCTTAGGTGGTCAATAGATCATCAACTTCTCGCATGGAGTGGCCATTCACAATTGCCGTGACATTCAGCTTCCTGTCAGGGGTCTGACCTCTTCTCCTTCCTTCCTGCCCCACCAGCCCTATGAATCAGAGAAAGTGAGAGAGAAAGGTCTACTCTGATCTTCAATGTCTCCGGCTATGTTTAGCACAAAGTACCACCATAACCAAGCTGAAGCTGACCAGCCAAACACTGAACACTGTACAGTACACCATGTACCTGCATGGCACTCGAACTGCATTGCATTGTGCGGTACAACATTCCGATATGGCACATGGAACAGACTCGGTGTCAGTATTACACACACAAATCCATTTTTTGCTTGAAGTTGAACATCTCTCTTGTCAATTTAAACCTGTATTTCCACAGCACACAGAAGAAGATATTTTGAAGAAAGTTGGTAACCGAACAGCAAAGGTCGATATTAATGTGATTTGTGGTGAAAAAACGTTCCATTTCAACAAAATATTCAACACACACAAACGATTATAATAGAAACCTCTTAAATACAACATTCATCAAGTTGAAAAGCCATTGATCTGAGGACAATTAAGAATTAAGGTCCAGCACCTAAACAGATTTGGAGCTCCAAATTTAGGGTTCATTGTCCTCAGCTGGTGGCTTCCTGCCGTACATACAAAGTTCTGGATGAACGAACTTACTAACAGAACAATCGGATCTTACTAAAATATCCCCTTTGTAGAATGAGCAGAACATTCTTTACTGCCTGAGGCTAACATGAAATCTACAACCCCAGCACCACCACAGGAGGAACACCTTCAGGAGAGGAGCACGCCTCAAATCTAGGGTTAGGACTCAAACTCTCTAACCCCGACTAGGCCACGACTTTCCACAGTATTATCTTTGCACAAAACAGAAAATGTAACTAAATTTAATGGTGATGATGGGAATTGAATTGGTTTTAAAGGAAACTATTATGTTGCCCGCAAGACTAATACAATTCACTTAAAACCCGTACTACTTCTTTAATGGGTTGAATGTTTGTATAGCAAAGTTGTTATGTCTACTCATATTTGATGAATTATTTTGGTGGGTATCCATTAAAACCATAAAACATGTTATGGTTTTATTGTAAAAAAGTTCATGGTTCAAAATAAAAAACATTATACTATTGCATTATACATATTATACTATGCATTATACTATTTCTGTGATGGTTTCTATTTTTTTGACTTTTCAGCAGATTTGTAAATACAAAAGACAAGTATTAAAGCACATCTATGTTTTATTTCTCTTTATTATTTGATGTTTTAATAAATCCACATTATTAATTGTTATCAAATGTGTTCTCGGGATGAAACATGGTAGTACCAGGGTATTCTGTAAGCCGCCTTTATGGCGCAATTTTGAAACGAAAATGAGTCTGTGTTCCACAAAGAACAAACATTTTTGCTGAAAACTATTTCTTTTTCATTTCTTATTTAAAATTAATTTCCACTTACAGACCATTTCACGTCATTTTAAATCAGAAACCCAAAGATATTAAAAAAGTGACTGCAAACAATAGTGGATTACTATTATGCTCTGAAAAATTACTCAAGACCAATAACCCATATTCATGTTACCTATAAAAAGTTTCATTGTAGAATGATGCGTCTTACTCGAAACACTTGATATTTAGTATGAAGGCATGAAGGAACAAACAAACAAACAAACAAACAAACAAACATACAAACAAACAAACAAACAAACAAACTTTGAACTTATCCTTTATTTTTTTATCTGCATTTCTGTACCCAGACCACAAGCTATAGATTGCTGCTCGACTGCTATACCTCACGGGTATAGCGTTCGAAACGAAATATCTACTTTTAATAAGAAGAGTAGTCATCCGCCTTCTATTTGAAAGTTTTTGAGTTTGGTCTAGTAGCTTGACTCTATCAGAGGTTTTGGCTACGCTCTGTCTCTGCTGTCTCAGACACCAGGAACATGTTTGTAAAATGTATTCTGTAAAGAAGAATGTGCCTGTGCTCTTCTCAAGGCTGTCTGGGTTACAGGGTCACATTCACTTCAGAAGTGGGATCTTTCTGTGCATTTACTTAAAAAGAAAGGGGGGGGGGGGGGTTAGGAGAAGAACACTTATCTTCACTGAACTGTCTCCTGCTGTTACGCTGTGACGGCTTAATCTGACTCCAGCATTCTAACAGATGACTTAAACTTACATCACTACAGAAAGTGATGAATGTCATTAAGCTGCATGTAATGCCAGATGTTGTTTGTTAAATTGAATTAAAACGATACGTACATTTTGTTTTATGGTCAAGTCTGCATGTCAGAACATGATTTACACTTACGAGAAGCTTTAAAGGAGAGTTCACCCCAAACTACAAAATTAAGTCATGAATTGCTTACGTCGTTCCAAGCATGTATGAATTTCTTCGGTAGAACACAAAGGGAGATATTTGGTAGAATGCCGGCAACTGACAACGGCCCAATACCTATCATCAAACCTTGAGGAATTAATTATGGGTGAAATATCCCTTTAACACAGTTCATATGAAAACCACAAATCTTCTGCCCCTATTTTCATATATTATTATTTCTCTCAATAATATAAATCTCATTTTTATACTTTGATGTATTAGTGTTTGGCAGCAAAGGTCTTTTGATGAATGACGTCAACAGTTCTCCGCCAATGCTTATTTAAAAGCACACACACACACACACACACACACACACACACACGAGTCCTAATGCATGACATTGCATTCTATCACACACACGCTCAATCTAATAAAGTGAGATGTCACCAGAAAAATGAAAATGTGCTTTTATTTTACTCAACCTCAGGTATGTGACTTCGAGTTCACACAAAACTGAGCCTTTTTCATCATTTAGTTTCTTACCATCTTCTCATTCAAACCTGTATTTCTTTCTTTCACGAACTAAGCTATTTTGAAGAATGTTAATAATCAAACATCAGTGCACGCTCACTTCTACAGTATGAAAACAAAACCAATGCGAGTGAATATTTTCCAGCTCACAACATTCTTCCAAATACCTTCTTTTGTGTTCTGATATGCAAAAATACATGATTTTTCATCTCTTGATGAGTCTCTTTAAGATGTTCCATGTGTTCATTCTTCCAAATACCTTCTTTGGGATCTGCTATACAAACGTTCGAATACATGATTTTAATTTCTTGATGAGTCTCTTTAAGATGTTCCATGTGTTCATTCTTCCAAATACCTTCTTTTGGGATCTGCTATACTAAAGTTCGAATACATGATTTTTCACTTCTTGATGAGTCTCTTTAAGATGTTCCATGTGTTCATTCTTCCAATTCCCCATCATACACTTTCATTTTCATCATTTCTTTATATTCTCATGATGTCAAGCTCTCATTACAATCATGCAAAATGTCTTGAGTGTTCTGGAACATATCCAACTGGGATACACTGCCATTCCATTAGTGTCACATAACATCACAATCTGCATTTAAACCCTTCAAACACAAGCATTATCTTTTACACAACTTCACTTTGGTGTGCTGTCTTCCCCACAATGGCAGACAAAGGCACACGTGATCCCTTAAGTTTAAAGCCCACTCACCTTCCTCCCATGCTCCTGATGCCACGACACGTCATCCTCCTCCTCTGACTCTTCATCCACCAGGACTTTGCTCTTGCTCTTCTTGAACATCTCAAAGACAAAATGAACCCAAGCCCATCAGATGCCAGCAGGGCTGACCGAGGGAAAGCGAATGAGAACAATAAAGCGCCTGTGATGTCTGTGCCCTGCCCTTCGCCGACGGGGGATCACGACACCCCACACGCGTCCTCTCCTCCGGCCCAAACTCTGCTGCGTGTGACGCCGCTGGCTCGAGCACCTGGACCGGCGCTCCTCCCATCACGGATCCGGTTGCTGTGATCAGCTGGTTGTCATGGTGATGTGGGCGGGGCTGACTCCCCCTGGGACACTCCCACCTGGACAGGAGGACATGTGGACACCATGCTGGCTTTGGGGTGTTTTTATTCTGGATGTTTTATTGATGTGCATTAGTGTGCATATATACGTCCATACTGTAAAACTATCACTGAACTTCATTTGAGGTTCATTAGTTGGATTGGTATAGAAATGATTGTGTAGGGTTTGACATGATCATATATAAAGTACATTAAGTAAACATGCATGAATGAGAAAGTTGGATTTCACTCTCTTTTTAATCTTTGATGTGGCCATTCTCAGTCTCATGTCGAGATTATATTTTAAATCATGTTCTTTATTTTATTTAAATAAAAAAATGTATTTGGCAGGTGCACATGGGGTTAAATGTAATTGGAAAATAGTGAACTAAATAAACTCAACACATTTTTGAATGTCTAGGCTTATTTGTTTGCAAATGGCAAAGACATTTGTGATCAAATGTTGCGATTGTGTCCATTTATCATATGGGTTTAAGTTCTTATTGAAGACTCTATACATGATGATTTGCTATGCATAGAAAAATGTGTACATTTATGCACTCACAAAGATCCATTCTTTGCAATTCTTTGCAATTTTTAATTGTCCGTTTCATCAGCACTTCTATTGTATGGACAATATAAAGTGAATGGGTGCCAGTTGCCGACATTCTTCAAAATGTCTTCTTTGTGTTCTGCAATAGACGTAAAGGACAGCGAAAGTCACACAGGTTTAAAATGACACAGCATTGAACATCGCCAAAATGTCGATTAAATGATGCCGGAATGTTTATTTCTGGATGAAAAGTTTATCATTTTATGAGTATCCATTCCATTTTATCAGCTTTTGTCATGCATATCAGGAACCTACATATACATAACACAGAATGCGGCCTTCTCTTTTAAATGTATAATGCTTCACATGTAAAGAATGCCTTTTTTGTTAGCTTAACAGCCACGTGCACAGTATTTCTATGATCTCATCATAACCTGCAGTAAGTGGATTATAAGCTTGAAAAATATGAATGGTATAGTGCTAATGGAACAAATGGACATAATCTTCTATTCCACAGATGTCAATGGCTCTTTCTGTATTTCTCTGTGAGCAGTCGTTGATTTAACTTATACTGAATTTCATAGCTTCTTATGCTGCAATATTTCAATTTACACACAAAAGCAAAGCTTCTGTTGTTCTTGTAACTCAACTAGAAGCATTGCATATGCGACATCGAGTCATGTGCCATCCCCGGGCAACACACATATAATAAAAAAGTATTGATTGAATGCACTTTATGCTGCTTTGGATAAAAGCTTATTGTGGGAAAGTAGATGATGTTATCCGACAAAACAGATAACGAAAAGATCAGATGAGTCATCAGGAAACTTCTTATACAGGTACTGTATGTTTATAGTAAATATTTCACCAAATTTATGTTGATGTCAAGATAGATCTGATGATTAAGGATGTCTGTGTTAATTATCCGTGAACAGTAAAATGAAAAAATACTGAAGGTAATGATGCAGTAGAATCCAGTTGTTTATGTTTTTCAGCTTGACCTCCAAACACCTCCTAATATTTCCTGAAGGTTAAAGCTCCTTTTCACTGACACTAAGGACAAAAATTACATTTAAAAGCTTTGAAATAAAGTAAATATACTATTTATTTTTTTTGTATATGTAAGTAAACATTTAAGTAAATCTCATTAACTAGAATTGACCAAAAATAGGTTTATAATCCACCTTTTTTTTATTAAATATTTTTTTTTCATATGATAAACTTAGAAAGCCTTTGCAAATTTCTGAGGAATTTACTGTTGGATTTTTAATCATAAATTTAAACTTTCCACTATAAGCAAAACTAATAAATGTCTTTTCATATTTTTTTAATTAAATGTTTATTTTGTGATATTTACTAAGCCACATGAAATATATCTTACAGTGTTTCCTATTTTGAACGTCCTGTTTGATTTCTTTCCATTAGAGGTGCCATTGAATTAATTTTCAACCTACAGTTCATTGTGGGACCTTGGACAAAAACTACATTGTTCAGTTGTTAATGTCCCGTCCAGCCCCACCATACAGACTCCTAAAGATATTTACCTCTATTCATTTTTTCTGACCTGCATACACACCCATAATGATGGGATAGCAAACAGTAGGTTGATATTCATGAAAGTTGCACATCTAAACGTCAGACACAGTTATGCAATTGTGTCCATTACTGCATGCGAGGGTATGGTGGGATGTTTAAATAAGAAGTGATTCAGACAGGTTGATTCTGGTGAGGATTTATAAAGCTTAGCTTCTGAACCAGGTCAATCTCTTGCCACATATTAAAAACCGCAGGTAACTGCCTGGAAGTTCAAGTTCATAAATATACAAACTTGTGTATAGTTGTACTTATTATGGGTTTAAAGATTCCTTAAGGCCCCTAATGTTAATTATTATTTAAATACATATTTAGCTTTTGGAGGGTTTGGAGCAATAATGCCCTCTGCTGTGCACCAACATTTTTGTACTTTGGATTTTTGTGAAACAATTCACACTAAAAAGTGTTGCAAATAGTTAAGAGTAAACGGCAAAGCTTTGAAATTAAGTATAAATTCACTGTTTTGTGTATATGTAAGTAAAACAAGCAAATCCGATTAACTCAAATATTTCCATTAGAATTCACCCAAATAGAAGGTGTAAATTAAAAATAAACTTGATTAAATAACTTTTTTAATGCATGAACTTAAAAGTCACGAGAAATGAATCGTAGGAATTTTAATTCATAATATTGACATTTTGAAAAAAAAATTATATTTTTAAAAGATTTTATTATTTAAATATACCTGTTTATTTTGAGTGATAGTATTTGTTTTACAATGTGTAACTGTTACCAAATTTCGATGCACAAACACCCACCCGCCCACCCACAAACACACACACACACACACATGCACGCACACACACAGTGACTCAATGACATATTTATTTGATGTATTTGATTTATTTTAGATATTTTAATATTTAAATAATCCACAAGTCATTCAAGTGCTTATAAAATCTTCAAAAAACACCTAAAAACTCATCTTTTCCGGCTACATCTAACTCACTAACTCACTACTTTTCTAACTACTCACTCTATCAAAAAAAAAAATATATATATATATATATATACTTTTTGTAACTTCTCTCTCTGTGTAACTCGGTAACATTGTTGTAGCACTTGTTCACCTATTGTTGTATCGGCTATTTACCGCTTCATTGTCTCCTCGACTATTGTAAGTCGCTTTGGATAAAAGCGTCTGCTAAATGACTAAATGTAAATGTAAATGTATAAAACAGCAACACTTATCAATCAGACTGGTGATGCAAAAAACAGCTTGCATAAAGAAATCTCAACTATGATTGTAAAAATTGGATTTTCACAAGCTTTAGCCCTCTTAAGACACCCTGACGGATTAACCCAGAAAGTACCATACACAAACAAGCTTGAATAATTGTTAATACTCTGGTTCTCTCTGCTGTTTGCTGGCGAGGTTTCTAAATAAAGCTCTTTGACTTTACATTAGCAATCTAGTTTAACTGGATGAGAAGGGGACCAGATCAAGCAAGGAGGTAATCTCCACTTTCTTTAAGCAATCCTAATGAGAGATGGACACGAGGCGATTACTTCACTCAGCGTCAAATCCCCAGCAACCCAAGAAAAATTCACATTTCGCTATCAGTGAGATATTTACTACATAAAGCAATGTCTATACGTTGCTTAAAAGACATCACACGTATTACGTATTAGAGAGAGTCTGTAACAGGTCCGAGTTTTAAATGATTCTCGCTGGCGTTGTGTCCAGGATGAGACTTAACTTGCCAGGCCAAAGTATCAAGCCAAGTTGATAAAGCCAGCCAAGTTTTGTAATGCCCTCTGTGCTGAAGCTTGAGCCCATTTTAGAAACACTGCCCTACTGTCAAGAGCTACAGAATTATAGTGTATATTTGTATATGTGTATATATGTATATGTATATGCTACATTACAGTTTATGTACATAATAATAACACATACAAACACATACAAACACAAATATATACAAAAACATGCAAATAAACTTATTCATAAGATTGACATTGGAATTCCAAAACATGTTTTGAGAAAAATATACAATTATATCAGCATAAATGTAATAGTTTAGTTCATTTTATAAGAACAGATACACAGCAAACAAACACAGATCTGCAAAGCAAAAGTTCATTTTTTCTGACAAAAGAAACTTCCTAGACACAAATAGAGAGAAATGAATGAATATTACATGATAAGTGCCTTAAAATGATGCACTCTTGCTGTAACCTGCACAGGTTACCTTCTTATAAAACAGTTACGAATAAAGTTTGAGTCATATTTAATACACTTGCACAAGTGTTACCTGAAATTACAAATCTGTTATATTCATAATGTGAAATGTGCACTATGATGCACTAATGTAATCCTTAACATTGTATGTAACCATAACCTTTTTACTAGATATTAAGAATAAGTTGTTGTATAATCCTAAAAATTATAATTCATCCCAAAATAAACATTCTGTCATCATTTCCTCACCCTCTTATTATTTGAAAACATGATGACTTTCTTTCGTCTGCAGAATACAAAAGCACATAAAGACGCACACATTCACTTTGGTTCTGTGTTTTTACAATAGAAGTGAATGAGTGCCACAGCTGCTACAAACTTCCTTTTAAATTTATTATTTGTATTTTGCGGAAGAAAGAAAGTCATACATGTTTAAAATGTAGTGACACTTCTGTTTTCAAGAGATATCTGAATATGTAACTGTATATGTAACTCCTACTTTTAAATCCAATATAATTAAATACAGTTTTTTACCTTTTAAAACTAAAATACATAAATGTAGTTCTTTCTAATATATACAACATACTAATAAATGCAACCATTATTTCTGTGTAGTTCAACATAGATCCTTAAATCCTTAAATCTTTTTTTGCAAAGAGAAAAATTTTTTTGCACATTAAAAGTAAAAGTAGAAACAGTTCTTTCTTTGAGGAACCAAAAATAGGTCATATATGTATGGCCTCTCAGTAGAACCTTTGTAGCACCTTTATATACAAAAGTGTGTCTTGACTAACATAGAAAGTCGTACTGATCTAAAAGGAACTTTTAACTACATCGCTTCAGTGTCACCAAACTGCTCTGCCTGATGTTAAGCATTTTTTTTTAGAAAATAGTACGAAAAAACTTTGTTGGTGTGTCTTCCTATGGCACTAATTAGAAAACAAGTTTGGAAGAACATGTCTAAGGATGGGCCATCCTCACAACCATGAGCATGATGTGGCTGTAATGACAAACCTTGGATTGTGGGAATAAAAATAGATGTAGGAGTCTGTTTATGGACAAGCCCGGCTTAAAAGTGTACAGATGGTGGGTGTGTACCTTAAAACCAAAACTACTAAATTCATGTTTGCCGTTCTGGATTTATCGCAGAAGGTGTGCAGACGGCTTGTGGTACAGGGTCAGCTGGCGAGAGCTGTATCCAGACATTCCAATACCCGTGAGGCCGAGCAGCATGGCAAAGCGAGGTACAAAAGGGGCCTCTCTCTGTTGTCCCGCTCTTGCTGCCTGAGTCTACAACAGCGTATGAATAATAGTCAGCATCAGGTCCTCTAACTCAAGCACTGGTTTTGTTGTCTTTAAGTAATGACTTGTAAACAGATTAAGATTAGGCATTAAAAACACATTTACATTCATTCATTTGGCAGACTCTTTTATCCAAAGCGACTTAAAGTATTGTGCAGTGGCCAATTGTCACTGTAGAGTAAGCAGGGGTTGGATGTCTTGCTCAAGGACACTTCAGTCATTGTCTGCTGGCACTGGGATTGGAACCCGCAACCTTCCGCTTACAAGTCCACCTCTCTAACCACCAGACCAGGACTGACCCCTTTTAATTGTGGGTTTTAAGTTAGGAAGACAATTTAAAACATTTTGTTTGCATCTGATGAGAAGAAAACACAAAGCCCTCACCTGCAGGTATCGAATGTATCCAGGTGTCAGGAGAGGTATGCGGAAGAACATTTCAGCACTGTGGGTCTCTCGGACTTGATCCGCCCCTGTGGTCAGATATCCCAAAACCTCCTGGTCAGTGGCGTCCCAATAGACTCCGGCTCCGCACACAGTTTTAAAGCTTTGCGTGCTTATCTAACAGGTCACATGTCTGCTTGAAATCCTGTCTGGGTTTTTTAAAGGGACTGTGTGTGCACTCTTAATCTGTACTTCTAAAATATAGAGACAATAATTATTAGGTCAAGATAAGATTGATTGACTCGGTCTCTATCTTTAAAAAACTCCTAAAAACTCATCTTTTCCGGCTACACCTAACTCACTAACTCACTTCTTTTCTAACTACTCACTCTATCAAAAAAAAAAAAAAAAAACACTTTTGTAACTTCTCTCTCTGTGTAACTCGGTAACATTGTTGTAGCACTTGTTCACCTATTGTTGTATCGGCTATTTACCGCTTCATTGTCTCCTCTACTATTGTAAGTCGCTTTGGATAAAAGCGTCTGCTAAATGACTAAATGTAAATGTAAATGTAAAATAAGACATGCCATTTATTTTGGAAGATTCCCAATTCTGGGTCATTTTAAACCTGTTTGACTTGCATCTTCTCACAAAAGATATTTGGAAGAATGCTGATAACCAAAACCGTTGGTCTCCATTTATTTGGATTAAACAATCCAAATCAATATGGATGAATGGTTTCTTTTACAGACGTTTTTCAAAATATCTATTTTTGTGTTCTGCAGAAGTAAGTTTTAAAGGGTTAAAATGACAAGAGGGCGAGTGTATGACAACAGAATTATCATTTCGAGGTTGTATTCTTAAAACTGGATTTAACAATCCGTAAAGATGTTGTTTGTCAACTGATGATTCGATATTAAAACTGTTTTAGTTGTTCTTTAACAAATCAACAAAAGTAAGATGTCTAGAGGCATTTTGTTATCAGAACGTCCTAGGTATGAACACATGTGCACCACTGAGATTTCTTCAAGTAATCTCAGGACAAAGAACATTGGATGAAGTCAAATTCCCAATGTTTTGCTGTTTGATTTAATGACGTGAGCAGGGGTTTTAAAGCCTGTTAACACTGATTTAAAAGCAGAACATTCGCTTGATTAAGGCTTTGTGTGCTTCATTGATGCAATTAATGAGTTCAGGACAGATCTGCTTTTAATGAGAGGTGTAATGAGACATCTTAGTAAGGTTAAGTATAGCTTACACCATGCAGGGTACACGATACCCTAAACAAAACACAGATCCATCACTTAGTGTTTAGAAAGTTCTTTCTTGGATGGCATAACAAAACTTGAGACATCATGCAGGGTAAAGGGATAATTCGCCCAAAAATACAATCTCTGTCATCAATTCTTCACCTTTGAGTCATTCCAAAGCTGCATTCATTTCTTTGCCCTGAATACACAGGGAAGATATTTGGAAGAATGCTTATGACCAAACAGTTCTTGGACCGCAGAGACTACCATAGTAGTTAAAATGACTTAAAATTATTTTTTACGGTTGAACACAATAATTTTATTTTTTATAATAATGTAGGACAAGAATTTTGTCCAATAATCTTATCGTCCCAACTATGATAGGAAAGGAAGTCCAAGAACTGTATGGTCACAAGCAAATTGTGTTTATCAAAAAAAGAAAAATAGAATTTTTATAAAAAAATAATTTTTATTAACCTATCCTTTTAACCAGCTATTCATTTAAAAAACAAAAACCCACCATATATATTTTATGTTTATTTGACATGACAAAGTTATCTTGGCAAGAAATCAATATTTATGAGGTGGGCGGGGCAAAACCGTCATTACTGTCCGACCTTCAGATGACGTCATTACCGTGCGCCAGGATCGCGGTAGGACCCACTGAAAGAGTAACGCGGGCCAGATTTGACATTTGAAAAACAACATAAAGGAGAAATTGTGAAGTTATGCACAGCGAAAACAAACATGAGCTTTTATTTTAGAAGCGTTTCAGACTCATAGCTGCATGTTTCCTTTAGGTATGTTGACAAATGTCGCAGTCTCATTTTGTTGAAATCGAAACCTAAAGCTGAGTGTTGTTTTCTTGTCAGCTTGTTGCGTTATGATTGTGTTTGTCAACTACATAAATACTAATATTAATGTGCATGTGTAACAGTGAAGAGCTTTGTATTTAATACGTTTTATACTGTTACATAAGAATCACATTTACCTGAATGGAATTTAAACGTGGAAGGAAGAATTTGATTATTTGCATTGTAGCATTTGCAAAATCGAAACCGAAAGCTAGGTGTCAATGCTAGCATTATTATTTTTCTCTTCATTTTATAATTGCTTTTAATGCTAATTTCAGTTTAAGCATTTCTATAACAATTGATTTATTTAACTCTTATTATATATATGATGTGCTATGTAAATAAACATTGTCTATAGGCTCATTTGTCTGTAGGTTCATTTGTCTACAGGCTCATTTGTCTATAGGTTCATTTGTCTGTAGGTTCATTTGTCTACAGGCTCATTTGTCTGTAGGCTCATTTGTCTGTAGGTTCATTTGTCTGTAGGTTCATTTGTCTATAGGCTCATTTGTCTATAGGCTCACTTGTCTATAGGTTCATTTGTCTGTAGGTTCATTTGCCTATAGGTTCATTTGTCTGTAGGTTCATTTGTCTATAGGCTCATTTGTCTATAGGCTCACTTGTCTATAGGCTCATTTGTCTGTAGGCTCATTTGTCTGTAGGCTCACTTGTCTGTAGGCTCACTTGTCTGTAGGCTCACTTGTCTGTAGGCTCACTTGTCTGTAGGCTCACTTGTCTGTAGGCTCACTTGTCTGTAGGCTCACTTGTCTGTAGGCTCACTTGTCTGTAGGCTCACTTGTCTGTAGGCTCACTTGTCTGTAGGCTCACTTGTCTGTAGGCTCACTTGTCTGTAGGTTCACTTGTCTGTAGGTTCTTTTGTCTGTAGGCTCATTTGTCTATAGGCTCATTTGTCTATAGGTTCATTTGTCTATAGGCTCATTTGTCTATAGGCTCATTTGTCTATAGGTTCACTTGTCTATAGGCTCACTTGTCCGTAGGCTCACTTGTCCGTAGGTTCACTTGTCCGTATGTTCACTTGTCCGTATGTTCATTTGTCCGTAGGTTCATTTGTCTATAGGTTCATTTGTCTGTAGGCTTATTTGTCTGTAGGTTCATTTGTCAATAGGTTCATTTGTCTGTAGGTTCATTTTTTTGTAGGCTTATTTGTCTGTAGGTTCATTTGTCTATAGGTTCATTTGTCTATAGGTTCATTTGTCTATAGGTTCATTTGTCTATAGGCTCTTTTGTCTATAGGTTCATTTGTCTATAGGTTCATTTGTCTATAGGTTCATTTGTCTACAGGTTCATTTGTCTACAGGTTCATTTGTCGACAGGTTCTTTTGTCTATAGGTTCATTTGTCTATAGGTTCATTTGTCTATAGGTTCATTTGTCCGTAGGCTCATTTGTCCGTAGGCTCATTTGTCCGTAGGCTCATTTGTCCGTAGGCTCATTTGTCCATAGATTCACTTGTCTACAGGCTCACTTGTCTGTAGGTTTATTTGTCTGTAGGCTTATTTGTCTGTAGGTTCATTTGTCTATAGGCTCACTTGTCTATAGGTTCACTTCTCTATAGGTTCTTTTGTCTGTAGGTTCATTTGTCTATAGGCTTATTTGTCTATAGGTTCATTTGTCTGTAGGTTCATTTGTCCGTAGGTTCATTTGTCCGTAGGTTCATTTGTCCGTAGGTTCATTTGTCCGTAGGTTCATTTGTCCGTAGGTTCATTTGTCTATAGGTTCATGATCAACCTGTTCATGTGTGGTCTGGTTTCATATTGAATGCAGGTTCTTGGTCCTCTTGAATTCACTATGAAGAGAAGAACAGAAGCATCAGGTGAGCCTATCAAGAAGAGGAAGAGTCACCGTGATGACTCTTCTGATGAAGATGAGGAGTCTTCTCACAGAACCACCAGTCAAGGTAAGAGAGATCTGCTGAAGTTAAGACGAGATCGTGTTATTTTTAGCTTTCGTTTATTGATGTTTGTGGTCACTTTCTCAGACTCCAGTGAGTCTCTCAGTGATGTTGAAGATCACAAACCCAGTTTCTCCAGACCCTCCGATTTCCAGAATGACCAGAACAGCGATGCCACCGATCAGAGCTCTTCCACATTTTCCATGTACAATAGCGTCTCTCAGAAACTCATGGTAACCTAAGTTTTTCCAGTAATTGCCTTTTGTGTTTAATCCTACTTTTTGTAGCATATAATCTGCTATGTCACATACTACCTGTTTTAAAATTTGTCACCCTCTCTGTTTCACAGGCCAAAATGGGTTTCAGAGTAGGAGAGGGTTTGGGAAAATACGGTCAAGGGCGGAAAGAAATTGTAGAGGCGTCAACTCAGCGAGGAAGACGAGGTTTGGGTCTTACCCTGAAGGGCTTTCAGGGTGACCTTAACGTAGACTGGCAAGATGAGCCAGAGGTACTTAAACATCTTCAGTATGTTTGTATAGTTAAAGCATTTATAAATTCATATAAAAGTTTAATGGATAATTTCATTGGTTTTGTCTACTTTGTCTGCCTCAGCCTAGTGCTATAGAGCAGTTGACATGGTTTCCGGAATGTTCGACAGAAAGCCCAGATGCAGATGAACTGAGAGACTGGATGGCTGTGGGGCAGGTATGGAAATACGAGCATGATTAATGAATATGTTTGGCAGGTATTAATGGGAATTATATTGTACTGTAAAATTATATCAAGTTTATTGTACCTGTTTATTTGGCATAATTTAATCTTAGGTATTTTCTCTATATAGTCAAATGCAAAAATTAAAAAAAAAATTGCGAAATGTTAATATATGGAGGAAGAAAGAAAACTTTTAAGCATTATAGCATCTAAAAATACAAAGAAAAGGAACTCAATGAGTAAAATGAAGTGACCAATTTCTATACGCCTAAACTATATCTTTGTATAGACCATATCCCATTTGTATTAACATGTCCTTTTTTATTTTCAGAGGAAGCTTAAAATTGAGGATGAAACAGAATTTTGCTCTGAGAATTTACTGCACTTACTTCTTCGCTGTAAGGTGTGTGTTGGTCATCCTTACTAAATTTGCCCTAAGTTTTGTGTTGGACCAAGATGCATTGAACCTTGTAGTTTATGTTATTTATGTGTTATTTGTTTGACGTCTATCTAGTCTGTATTCGATGACTTGGAGGGGGAAGAAATGAGGCGAGCTCGCACACGATCAAACCCCTACGAGACTATACGAGGGGCTTTTTTTCTTAACAGGTAGGGTGTTTTCGTACATGAGCTATAAACATAATAGCAAACGTTTTCTAAATTTCTGCATCTGTATCTATGTTCTCAGAGCTGCCATGAAGATGGCAAACATGGATCATGTTTTTGACTATATGTTCACTAATCCAAAGGACTCTCAAGGGGTGAGACCATTATTACGTCTACACCATCATGCTGTGAATTATGTGTCGTCGAAACATTTCTGAAGTGGTTTCCTGTGTTTGTAGAAGCCCCAGACACGTGATAAGGAAGGAGAATTGTTGTATTTTGGAGATGTGTGTGCGGGCCCGGGAGGATTTTCCGAGTACGTGCTGTGGCGGAGACGCTGGCACGCGAAAGGTTTTGGGATGACTCTTAAAGGAGCCAATGATTTCAAACTGGAGGATTTCTTTGCTGCTCCCAGTGAGCTGTTTGAGCCTTACTATGGTATGTCAGTGTATTCCTCCACTCTTACTGTTAATTAAAGAAGTAAGCTTCCTTCCGTTAAATATTTCTTACCTGGTTTATCAGGCGAGGGTGGGATAGATGGCGATGGTGACATCACACTGCCAGAGAACATCAGCGCATTCCGTAACTTTGTCCTAGACAGCACTGAGGGGCGGGGCTTGCACTTCTTAATGGCTGATGGGGTAAGAAAGATACATTGCTTGTACTCGAGTGAATTTTAGATATACTGATCGTGTGTTTCTTCTTCAGGGGTTTTCTGTGGAGGGTCAGGAGAACATTCAAGAGATTCTTAGTAAACAACTTCTGCTATGCCAGTTTCTCGTGGCCATGTCTGTTGTCAGACCAGGTATTTTGTGTTTTTTCTTGAGTGCAGATAAATGTAATGCTCTTGGCCATTTTGGACATATATTGTCATGATAATAACAATAAAAATGATTGAGTAGTGAAATTCTGAAATCGTAACAGCCCTAATTTATGTGTACATATTTACATTTCAATTAAATAACAGTGAAATTAAATATGATGTTGTATAATTTAAAAATATTATTTTATATTTCTTTTTATAATTTAAAGTAGTTCACAGCTTAGCCATGAATCACATAAATCACTTCCATTAAAGTGAGTCACAGTAGGTGAAAGGTTGAGACAATCGCATTTAAGTTTTTGTTTTTCAGCCTTTTGGTGTCATGTTTATTTTTCTTCATCATACTGTTGTGCCCTATTTCTATCATCTCCCTAATGAGTTTCCATGGCACTTATACAGATAATTATTAGCAAAATCTCCTACTGCCACCACGACACTTTACTCAGGGGATAGTAAAACAAAACTAGTATGCTTTCTATCCTTGTCAAGGATTAATGTATTGTTTTTGCGTTTAATCTCTTGTTTTTTTCTATTATCTTGCACAGACATTCAGTTTCAGGAAAGGCTGAATGTTGTTATCTGTTTGTTGATGGATTTTGCTTCGTTGTTTTTCGAATATATATGATATTGTCATTTAACCATGTCATGATCTGTTCAGAATGGATCTCGAGTCTCTTCCAGGCACAGATCTTTATCAGTTTTGAAATAATGAATAGAATGAATAGATCTGTATTTCTCAGATTATTTGAGGGTAATTTAATTTCTATGTTTGTGTTTTCAGGTGGACATTTTTTGTGTAAAACGTTTGACCTGTTCACCCCCTTCAGCGTGGGCTTGATCTATTTGCTGTACCTCTGCTTCGACAGGATCTCACTCTTCAAACCCCTCACCAGCCGTCCTGCCAATTCAGAGAGGTGTGTGTTTTTTGTATTGATATGTAAGACATCCTTAAAAAAAAGGAACAATCAGGATTGTACGTAACCTAAATATCTATGTTTGAATGTGAATGACTAGAGACGTGAATCATGTTTTTCTAATAAATAATAAAAAAAAATAAAAAAACATTAACCAATTTTTTGCACACAGATATGTGGTGTGTAAGGGTTTAAAGCCAGGCACAGATGCAGTGAGAGACTATATGTTCACCATCAACCTGAAGTTAAATCAGTTTAGAAATTCGGACAGAGATGTCACCGAAGTGGTCCCTTTGGAAATCATTAAGGGAGACACGGATTTCTTCCAGTACATGATCAACTCCAATGAAAGGTATGACCCCTCTCTCACTCTCTCTGGCTCTCTCGGAAACACACACACTCGCTTGTTTTTGATAGCGCTCTGATCTCTGTCTTGCAGCCATTGTGTGGTGCAGATCAAAGCGCTGGCTAAGATTCACGCATACGTCAGAGATACGTGAGTCATACTTTTGGTCTAGTGTGTTTCAAAGTGATCATTTCATACTCTCTTCTATTTGTATGTGTTTGTGAGAACGAGCACTTCTATGAAGTTTATGTCTGTTTTTAACTAGGAGTCTTATGGAAGCCAGGCAAGCAGATATCCGTAAGGAATGTCTGAAACTGTGGGGCGTGAGTGATGTTGTTTATACCATTGCTTTTGAGTTTCATAAGATTATTTATAACAAAACAGTGATAAGTTTCTGTTTGTTTTTCTCAGATTCCTGATAAGGCGAGGGTTACTCCATCATCATCAGATCCAAAAGCAAAATTCCATGAGCTTGTGAAGGTAAGAATGGGTGTCTGTTTGTGCTTGGGTGCTTGTGTGTGCCTGTGTGTGCTTGCGTGCATGTATTTGTGCACATTTGCACTTACACAGTTCACTAAGCAATTTGCACTTATACTTTTGCATACTTCCAGGGATCAGACATGGACAGTTTTAATACCAGACCAACTGCGCTGAACTCAGAAAATCTGGATAAACTACAACATGTTCTGGACTACAGGTGCATTGTGGGAGGGGGAGAACAGGTCTTTCTCTTGGGACTTGGGGTAAGTAATATTACTACGTATGTGATACTTATAGTTGACAGATTATGTGATCATGTTGAATTCTACGTTCTTACTGCATTGAGGACATGCATGTTTAAATTGTTAACTGTGTGTTTGTATGTGTAGAAATCTCAGATCTACACTTGGGACAGTAAAGCACCGTTACGCTGGAAAAAGTTGGAGAACTTCAAACTGGAGCTGCCCAGAGAAACATTGCTGAGTGTGGAGATTGTTCAGGAGCTGAAAGGAGAGGTGAAGTGGGAAAAACTACTGAAAAATGATAGAATGACAAGATGTATGAAAGATTACTGTCATGGAAAGGAGCTTTATTCCATTTCAAAGTGATAGTTTAACAAAAAATGAAAATTCTGTCATCATTATCTCACCCTTTTGACATTTTCAACATGTATGACTTTCTACATTTTTTTTGAAGAATGTTGGTTACTGGCCCTCCCTGACCAACTTTCTTCAAAATATTGTCTTTTGTTTTGTTTTTGTTTTTGTGGAAGACAGTCATACAGTTTGGAATCATAAGAATTTGATAAAATGATGACAGAATTTTAATTTCTGAACTCTCCCTTTATTGCTAACTGAATGAAGGATCATTTTTACATTTTATGAATACTCACTAAGAAACTCTCATCCTTTCTATGATTGTCTTATGTTGCAGTTTAATTTATCTGATAAACCAGTGAAAGCCAGCTTGTACCTAAATTGATCAACTTCTGGATTCTGTGCGTACACAAAGCATACATTTGATTTTAATTTGGTTTCAAAATGTGAACTTGCAGGGAAAAGCTCAGCGAAGGATCAATGCTGTTCATATATTGGATGCTCTTGTTCTCAACGGTACTGATGTCAGAGTTCAGCACTTTAACCAGAGGTCTGAATAATTGCAGGACATGTTCCGTCATGATTCTTTCATTTTTCTTCTACAACGAAGTTATAACGTTAAGATAAAGTTATGTATCTTGTTAATGGTATACAGTTTTTTTTTGTATAATAGGAATTATTTTATTTATTTTTGGCATGGTTGTAATACTGTTTCAAAATGTTAAACCACAACAATCTAGTTTTATCACTTTCAATGATTTGATATTGGTTTAATATGCATGAATGTGTAATTTTCAAGCACTTCTATCAACATAATTGAGGGGTTTTGTTTACGTGTTGCTAATATTTTTTGATGCAGAATCCAAATGGCAGAGAAGTTTGTAAAAGCTGTGTCCAAACCTAGCAGACCTGACATGAACCCGATCAGGTTATTCCTCTCTCTCTCTCTCTTTGTGGTGGTTTTAATTACCATGTTAATGTGTCAGTTATTGCCCTGGGGGGCAGGATGTCCTATGAGCACAGCGGTGTGCTGTATGTAAAATTAATGAAGATACTGTGTTTTACCAGGGCCTACACAGGACCTTTCATGTTTTACGGTGATATTGCACATCAGTACGCTTGATGTTGGCTCGATCACTCAATCATTCTCTCTCTCTTTCTTTCTCACAGGGTGAAGGAGGTGTATAGGCTAGAGGAGATGGAGAAGATCTTTGTAAGGTGGGTTCCATCAATCATAAATGTGAAGAATGATTTTTAAATTGGAGGATGAGTTTCAAATTGGTGGTTTCACAAGAATTATTTGCTTTTAAAGTATAGAAAAGTGTAGTTAATCTCAAATTGTGCTATTATGATATGGCGTCAACCTATTTTTCTGATAACATTAAACAGTATTAAAATGCTTAAGTGAACCCTACTAAATGATGTCCCTACCTCAGGTTGGAAATGAAGATAACTAAGAGTTCAGGCGGGATGCCAAGACTGTCTTACACAGGCAGAGACGATCGCCATTTCCTCCCCAGCGGCCTTTATATTATCAAAACTGTCAATGGTAAGAGATAGAGGTGAGATTTACATTAGAAATTGTCACTTGTCATTAATATTTTTGTTACCTTTTGTGTTCAATCAGATCCATGGACAATGGCATTCAGTAAAAGTTCTAAAAGGAAGTTTTTCTACAATAAACAAACCAAAGAATCCACTTATGATTTGCCGCCAAGTTCTGTTGCCCCTTTTCAGTAAGTAGAACAGTCCTGATGTACAGTCACAGATTTAACATCTCCATTAAGCACTTTTGGATTGTTGTTGTTACAAAACCTACAAAATCGAACCAAAATGTCTTTGTTCTGAATGAAGAAAAGATATTTGGATGAATACTTGTAACTGATTCCATTTACTACCATAGTAGGAAAAGATTTCAGTGGTAATAATAAATACCCCAGGATGTTCTACAGCCTTCAAAATGTCTTATTTTGTGTTCATAGTAGGAACAAATTTGTGTTTTCCTACTATTATAGTCAGTGGGGTCCAAGAACTGTTTTGTAATAAGCATTCTTTCAAATATCTTTCTCAACTCAAAGGTGAGTACATGATGACTGAATAATTGAATTGGTGTGAACTATCCCACACAGAAATAAAAACTAACATCATTTAATCATTCTTTGTCACTTTAAACTTGTATGCCTCTCTTTCTTTTGCAGAACATAAAAAGAAGATATTTTGAAAAATATTGGTCACCGAACAATGGCAGTACCAATTGTCATAGATTTTGTATTTAGTAAATGGGTACAGGAGTTGTTCGATAACCAACATTCTTCAAAATATCTTATTTTGGCACAGACATACAGATTTAAAATGACTAGTGGGTGAGTAAATGATGGAATAATTTGGGAGAACACGTGGTTTGTTTGCTTTTACAAAATAAAGAGACAATAAAAATAATTTTCTTGAACCCAGAATATTCCTTTAAATTGTTTCTACTATAGAAAAATGTTTAATTTAATATGAAATGATCTGTACTCCTTTCTCTCTCTCCTCTTAGTGCATGCCATAAGGACAGGCTTTTTTGGGCCTGGGAGGAAGGCGTCAGAGTCCACGACTCCCAGACACGGGTCAACCCTGACAAACTTTCGAAAGACGACGTGCTCTCCTTCATCCAACAGCACTGTCAAAATTAACACACACGTCAAGGTCACACACACACGCAAGTCTTCAGGACATAGCCTAGACTGTACGTTCTCCTCACCACCAGATGACACTGTAGCCTCTATAAGAGTCAGCCGAGACCCTTTGAAACATAAAAACTTCCTTCTTTCACACGTCAAGACTCTCGTTGAAAGATGCCGATCAGTGTGTATCTGCTTGTTCGCTATCTTCACCTGTCTGAAGTTAGTTTCCCCCTCATCCATGAGTTTTCTCCTTAGCTTCATAACTTTTGCTTCTTTAGAAGTGACACGCAGTCGACAAATCAAAGGTTTGTCAGAACCTGAAACCTTGTTGATACTAAAGCCTTCAATAAAGACTGTAGCCATATTCCCCCATCATCAGTACAAACCAGTAAGACAACCACATTAAACAGCATGATCGCTTGGATCTGGTTTCTGTGCATGTGTTGGACTTGCTTTGGGTCATTCTGGTTTGGATGTTGGATGTTTTTCACTGCCTAAAAATATAAGAGCCTCTATTACATTCATCTTCGGATTGTTTCGGAAAAGCATTGCAACGTCTGTTTATGATAACATTAAACTACTGAGGAAATTAAATTCTTAATAAAGATGGTCAGTTTCATTTATCTTCGGTAAGGTTTTATGTGTTGGCGTGAAAAGGACTGATTTTGATAAATTTACATATTTATCAAAAGATAATTAGTGCAAAAACTTAAAGACCAAGAGGAACATAATGTTGATTTTATGCTCTATTGTGTTAGGAGAAAGCGGTGACGGAGGGTTTGGAGCTCTGCTGATAAGGCACTATTTGTTTCTGCTTGTGTTGAGAATCCACACAATCTGGAGGAACAGACGGTTTGAATGAAGCGCTTGAACAATGAAAACAAACGCCAGAAGCGAATTTGATTTTTTTTTATGTGAACAAACGCACGTCTGTTTAAAAAGTTGGCAGCATGCTGCCAGGGTGTTGGTGGTGGGTGTTGAGTTCTGAGTGATTGTTAGGATATTACTTGGCTAGCTCACCTTAAAATAGTCCCTAGAAATAGCCCTCTAGTCTCGCCTTTAATGTAAGTCTGAGGGATTTTTGGGCGTTTTTCAAGGTGACAATCATATGTCTGATCATGAAGAGAGTTAATGGCACACCTCCCCTTAGCAAAGCTCAGGATGTATACTCGAGGAAATAAAAGTGAAGAGAATCTTTCAATGACATCTAATTCTTAATAGTGAACGTTTTTCATATGTGTATTTTTCACAGTCCCTACGTGACAGGTTAATCATTGTTTTGTGTATCTCGCTGTGTGTTTTCATTTCCTCTTTGATGCTTCAGGGTTCCGGCATCTCAAGGACAGCGGGACACAGGCAGTCTTTTGTATGCAGGTGTAATGAGGCTCTTCCACACCCTGTTTCGCTATCCATCTCCAGCTTTGAGTTTGTGACTGGAAAGCTAAGCAGAGATTCACCTTATAGGACAATTAAATTTCCCCGTAGATGGGTCCAGGTAAAGAGAATCCTCTCATCTGAGGATGTGCCTGAGTAACCACACCGGGGACGTGTGAAAACTCTTCATCTTTCTCTCTCTCTCTCATCTCTCTCTCTCTCTCTCTCTCTCTCCCTCTCTCTCTCTCTCTCTCTCTCTCTCTCTCTCTCTCTCTCTCTCTCTCTCTCTCTCTCTCTCTCTCTCTCTCTCTCTCTCTCTCTCTCTCTCTCTCTCTCTCTCTCTCTCTCTCTCTCTCTCTCTCTCACACTCTCTCACTCTCTCACCCACTCCTATGGCCAGACTTTCAATATTCCATCTACTAAAAGCTATTGTGCCCCAGCAATGCTGCCAATCACAAGCGGTTAGAGAGAGTGTCTAGAAGATATAACAGTATTATATCTTACCGCAGGGCTTCAAACTTTTATTAAAATTAAGGTCAAAATTCTGGTCACTTGAAAGATGGCTGGAAGAAAGTAAAATCTAATTCACCAGAAGACTGTGGCGAAACACCTTCCATGGCGCAGGTGCCACAGTTGTGTATAACCTTGGCGCTAGGGGTAGGCAATATATCGGCAGCCTTATCGATATCGGCCAATAAATGCTATTTTTTAGTAATATTGATATCGGTCTCATAATAAAATTAGTTCAATATCTTAAGGCTGATATATTAAGTATTATATCTGCTTGCTTGACCAATTCTCATGCTTGCTACAGATCACTGGATTTGATCGTCACTTTGGTTTGTTTTAATTTTGTCAAGCAATACATTTTATGCAAAAAAAGTCGGCTGTAGAAATGCATAGTAAATAGTTTAGAGATCAGTTAAAACTTTTCTGAAGTTTTAAATAAAATTAGTCACTTTGTGTGTTTGCCCATTGTTTCATGCTTGGATTTTTTTTCAGCCTATATATCGGCTATCGACCTCCAAATATAAAGAGTTATCGGCTATCGCTTTATCCCTACATGGCACTCTTTAAAGTCTACTTGCAATGTCTAGGAATCAAACCGATGATCGTGGCATAGTGAGCTCCAGAAATGGATGATTGTTTTGCGGGTTCAGTCGTGATCTAGTGATTAGAAAGTTGGACTTGTAAGCAGAAGGTTGTGGGTTTGAATCCCAGGGCAAACAGACCGGCTCAAGTGTCTTTGAGCATGACATCTTACCCCTGTTTGCTCTACAGTATTATGACTTCTGCATAACACCGTAAGTCACTTTGGATAAAAGCGTCTGCCAAATGAATAAATGCAAATGTAAATGTCTTCTCATTGCCTACAAGACCACCACCGGTTCAGCACCCACTTACCTTAACTCACTAATGCAAAGATATAGGCCCTCAAGATCTCTGCGCTCCGCAAATGAGCCGAGACTTGTGGTGCCAGCTCAAAAGGGTAAGAAATCTCTCTCTCGAATGTTCTCTGCTTCAGTTCCTCGATGGTGGAACGATCTGCCTCTGGCTTGTAAGAGGGGCTTGTCAGACTCGTCTCTATCTTTAAAAAACACCTAAAAACTCATCTTTTCCGGCTACATCTAACTCACTAACTCACTTCTTTTCTAACTACTCACTCTATCAAAAAACATTTTTTTTATTATATATATACTTTTTGTAACTTCTCTCTCTGTGTAACTCGGTAGCATTGTTGTAGCACTTGTTCACCTATTGTTGTATCGGCTATTTACCGCTTCATTGTCTCCTCGACTATTGTAAGTCGCTTTGGATAAAAGCGTCTGCTAAATGACTAAATGCAAATGTAAATGCAATGTCTAATACAGCCTGAGGAACTTTTGGGGGCAATTTAAATATGTAAATTCACATTTCTTCCACATGTTTTCCTCAATGCTCCTGGTGTGATGTGAGATGTTTGATGTATTCATCTCAAGTCCCCCCAAAAATGCAATTAAGTCTAAAAAACCCCATCAGCAGCAACCCATTCACTTGTGTTTATTTAAGGATTTGTGCCACACAGATGCCTTTTAAAATCTGCCAATCGTTTCCTCACATCAAAAGAAGGAACGTCCCCAAAGGTTTCAGATCCATATCTGACACCCCATCTCATGCATATTGGATGGCTTCTGTAAAATGAAAAATTGATGTTTTCAATGTAAGTTTGGAGAGAGGGGGGCGGGGTCGCTCCTCATCTGTACCTGTCGCGCGCATCCCTCAGTCCGTCCAGGTGCGCGAGGGGCTCATAACGTCCTGATGAGACTCAAGCTCGTCACATTATACACAAACACACAAACACTCACAAGTTTGCTTCTCGAGACATTTAAACTCTTGTTTTAACTCCGGAGGAGCTGCAATGGCATCGATCGGGGAGTTTGATCCGTTGAACACCACCGTACCTGCCACCAAAATAGAGATCACAGTGTCCTGCAGGTAAGAGGGGCTTTGCTGGGTTTTTAGGGCACATTTGGGTTAAACATTTGCTGTTGTTTGTTTATCTTATTGTTGTTTGTCAGTGGACACATAGTTCACTGATGGACGGGCATTTGCGTTACGCTTTTAAACCGACCGAGTGTGT
>CM065671.1:578760-666182 GCA_033220385.1 Triplophysa yarkandensis | reverse complement strand
ATTACATATTCAGATGATACTATAATTAAAACTTCTGTCACCTCAAGAATGAACTTTTGGTTAAGATATGTTAATGGTTTTGTTGCATTATACTACAGACAACAGTAATGTTTGGTCTAATGCTTTTATTATAATTCCTCCATACTTTGAAGACTTTTTCAAACTCTCATCACCGTGAACGCTGCAGCAGTATGTGTGAGATAGAAAAGAGAAAGAATGAGCCTATTTGAGACATACATTAAATGTTTTGATAGTTTCTTTACATTTTGATTGTGAAATAAACTTTCTACTAAGCTGAAAGTTGGTCAGGAGAACCGGGTGAAAAGTTGAAAAGTTTGCAAAAGTCACTGACATGAATGGCCTTGAAATGGTAAAAAACTGTTTCCTTTACATTTCTGTTTGTTTCTAGACTACATTACATCACTTTCACTGTGAAACATATTGCAACATATGCTGAAATATAGATAGAAGCCTAAAGTCTTCAGGCCAGGTCTGAATTTAAAGTATATTATATTCAGACCTATATTATATTGTGTACATTAAATTATAATGTGATTTTTTTTTGCATTTTTGTGTGGGGCATTTTACACGTGTTTGCTTGTCCCAATTTAGAGGTAAAAAGTTAAGTAAATAATTAAAAGTTAATTCAAAGTTGTCCGGCGTTTTCCACCAGATGGCACTAAACGTATACAGTAAAAGCACAACGCGTATGATCCATTTAAACGCGATAAAATAAACATAATAAAATATATCTAAGTTTAATTTGGCATCCCACATTTTTAAAACTTAGATAAATAAAGTTCCAAACTTTTTTATGTGATTTTCTTAAAAGCATTTTTCTCAAAAGTTTGACATTGAGTCCGTGTCATCATAAAGTTAAACAAACTTTTCTTATTCTTTCCACACCATGCCAGAAGTTTCGAGTTGCGTGCGGGCGGGCATCGGCTGGTGACGTCACGATCTCGCCCGTAGGCTGCGCTGAACCCGGGCGTGCGTGACGTCACGGGCCAACTCTGCGACTGTGCCCTCCATGTTAAGAGGAAGTTGACAACGGCAACATGTGACGGAGAAAAAGCCGAAGTTTGGGAGTTTCTCTGCACTCTTCCCGTTAAAGTTCTGCGGCTGGTCGAACGTCTCGTACGAAACTATACGTTAGAAATGAGGAAGTCCCTATATCGGTACTTTTAAGCCCGTTCAGCCCTCCTCGGTCCTCATCTGCCGGGCGAGAGTCGGGCATTGTCCGTTATACCAGAATGATAAAGCCGAAAGCGGGCCGGATGGTTTTGGCGACGTGCGTCGGGTCGTTTTTTATTCTTATTCTATACTTTCAGAACATCTCGAGATCAGGTGAGTTCCACCAAACACATTCAGAATTTAAATTCTTTTCAAAGTTTTTTTTAACTTTTGTGAAGTACAGAATAATTTGTTTTAATTGAAAATTTTAACTTGACAGCTTTTGGTTATTTCCTATCACTATGGAAACCACATCCTTAATCCACGACTCCTCCTAGGTCTATACATCCTATGCAATGGACATTATGGGCTATTACATTTACATTTAGTCATTTAGCAGACGCTTTTATCCAAAGCGACTTACAATAGTCGAGGAGACGATGAAGCGGTAAATAGCCGATACAATTTAAGGAATTCACTTAGAGGAATTCACCAAACAATGAATATTCTGTCATTGTTTCCTCGCTTCTGTGTCGTTAAGAACTGTCCGACGGGTTTTTTGTCTGCAAAACTCAAAAAAAGATATTTCGAAGAATGTCGGTTACCATACCGTGGCGGCGCTCGTTCACTTCTCGGCATTGACCAAAAAGCGATGAATGAGTCGCCCCGGTTCGAATAACATTCTTTAAAACATCTTGTGTTCCTCGCTTGAAAGTAAGACGTAAAGGTTTTAAATAACAGTAAAGTTGTCTCCTCGACTATTGTAAGTCGCTTTGGATAAAAGCGTCTGCTAAATGACTAAATGTAAATGTAAGTTAAATGAAGATCTAATGTTCGTTATGGGTGCTTGGTTTGGCTTTTATTGCCCTCCTGTGTTGTTTAACAAATTAAAGAAACTGGCATTAAGTTTAAAAGCCCGGAGACACATTTAATAGGGACATCATGGTTGAAATCCTTGGCATTTGTCAAGGTTCGGTAGATAAGGTTCAGCAGTGGAAGGGACGCCACGTACCCACGGTTCCCCTCCTCTACAGACCGAAAAGGACACAAGTCTGTCCTCGGAGTGCACATGTGGACGTTAGCCTGTCTAGAGTAAAAGAACAAAAAAACACTGTTTAAACCCACTGGGAACAAAGCAGAGAGGGAGGAAAAGTGCCCCTGGAATGTTTGGAAAACCCCCCTGAGAGAATCCCGGGCATTCCAAATCCTTTTAAACCCTTCGCTGATGCCCATGGTCGCCTCACCTTGACAATGGTTTGTACGAGATAGAGATGAAGGTAGAGGAAAAGTCAGTCGGGATGATTCTTGTTTTGCTGATGTATATAAAAAGCACCTGTATATGTTGAGAGGCCGTAGGAAAGGTCACTTGTCTCCATGGTGGTCTAATCTTGCTTATGATCAGATAAAACACAAACAGAGAATTTGGACAAGTTCATCTTATTTAACCAACAAATCATCAATTGTCCTTCCCTGTGCCCTGGCATGACAGCCAACTTCAGATGATACAAAGAGTTTTTGTGAGCGTCGTATTATACGGCCAAGACACATTTGAATATATGGGCCATGGATTCTTGCCTAGACTTGTTGATGTGGAGTTCAAGAGCTTTACGATTCATACTGCTCTGAATTGGTTCAGGATATGACTCAGAACGTTGTGAAGCCTGGGGCAAAAACTTTAACAGCATGCGTTTCTGTTGATCAGGTGTGCGTTGAACACAGATTGTGCTGCTGCCAATAAACACATTTAAAATCGACCACGTTTAAGTGTCAAGATTCGTATTGGTGTTTGTGCGTGGTCTCGAAATCTTTTATGACGCGTTTCTTATTGTAAGCAATAGTGCACTGTGTTCACTAAAGGTCACCGGGTCACGCTTTACAGATGTATGATGTATATACTGCACGTTGTGTAGACATGAAGGAATTTCCGATGTATACAATGCACGGCAAACATTTGGACACTTACACTGTTTTGACGCTATACAGTACACATCGAAAAGATTAAAAACTATACAAAGTGTTGTGCTTTATATTTGAACATCTTTAAAGTAGCCAGCCTTTAATACAGTGTTAAACTTTGCTGTTTAATAAACTATTTTATCTATTTTTTCTGTTTATTTAAATACAATTTAAATGATAGTTAACCTACAATAAGTATATTCTGTTATGAATTTTTAAGTTGTTCCAAACCTATATTAATAGCTTTGTTTAAGCGAAAGATGTTTGGACGAATGCTTGGATCCCTATTAACTACCATAGTAGCAGAAATAACAGAGTGCCCCAGTATTTTTAATCTCCTACATTCTTAAAAATGTCGAATTTTTTTGCAACAGAACAAAACAATAAAGTTATTTTTTATTACTATAGTGGTCCGTAGGTTCCGATGTCTTTTATAAGCATTCTACTAAATATCTTTCCGTGTTCATCAGTACAAAGAGATTTCTACAGATTTGGAACAACTCCAAATGTTTGTTTTTCTGTACACTAGGCCATTTAAAGAAATAATTATTATATTATTATTATTATTATATTTAAATATTTATATTTTGCAAAAATCAAAGCCTTTAAGGGATAATTCACCCCAAATAAAATTCTGTGTATATTTACTCACCATCTTGTCATTTTTTAACTGTATAACTTTTTTTCCTTCAAAAACACAAAATAAGATACCTGCACATTTATGTTGGAGACCCAAAGGCTCCCATACGGGTTTGAAATGACTAGAGAGTAAGAAAATCATGACAGAATTTAAATTTTAAGGTAGATAAGCCCTTTCGGTTAAGATATTTTTTCCTTTCGACCTCCAAACAAAGTTATATACATAAATCTTAAGATCTTTAATGTTATGTTATCTTTAAAAAACCCTTCTTGTAACCATCCTCGTGTGCAGCATTTGTTCAGATGTTTGTAATCAAGTTCACCATAGGAAGGTGTTTAGATACACTTTCTTCTTCCTTTCTGCTGATAAAGTTAAAACTTTAAGGGGGCAAGCGAGAAACAGCCAATAAACTTGTAACAGTTTGTCCATGGGAACCATATGAGTCTTCTTCTCCTTTTAAGGGTGAGAGATCATATTAGTAACTGGACCGTCTTGAAAGAGATTTTTTTACTATTTCCAGTAAGCTTGGTCCTCAGATACATTAGTGAAGTCTTTTGACTAAACGGTGGTCTGTTAGTTCTTGTATCAATAGTAAAAAATGTTCAACTGTGTGAGTAAAATTGTCGGTTCAGATAGAAACTCTGATACCTGTACTATAAGTCAGTTTAGATAAAATAATGTTATTTCAAATGTTATTCTCTCGGCATCATTTTAGACATCTACCGTATTTTCGTTCTCCATTAAAAAGGCTATTATTGTATTTGCCGAATGTGCACGGAGTGTCATTGCTTATCTCAGCACCATCAGTTTCTTCTCGTGTTTGCAGATGCAGAGATGCTGACTGTGCCACACGTTACACTTCTCTGCTTATTTGGTTTGACATTTCACCAGCCAGGCGTAGTTTTGCTGAGCTCTCTCACAGTTTCCTCTGATAAAACTGCCTATTCAAGGGTGATTGTAAAACTATGAAGGCTTTCTTGACTTTGATATTCTCATAAAGGCTTATCTTAGTTCAAATATTTATTCTGTAACTGGAGAAATTAAAGTGACATTAATGGGAAATGAGGCACGACCGTCTTTTCGTAGAAGCTCTCCGTGCATCTGGACAACTCCAGCATTACGGATGTGACAAATATACAGTAGATTTTTAGAGAATGTATTTAATACTGATATATTAAACCATTTGTTAAGATGTTTCAATACCTCCCATGGTAGAGTCCAGACAGACATCAGGAAATTATCGGTCTATGCTTGAGCTTTAACATTATTTCGAGGTATTGCTCATTGTGATAAAAAGTTACGTATCGTAGCGTTATGGCAATACTTGTTTAGATTTTGTTAATCTATCATTTTTTGTACATTTTTATGGTTCACATTGTTTTCATCTTATAGTTTTCATTTGCATGGAATTGTCCATCTTGATTGATTTGATTGTTGTAGATCTTTGGATATTATGCAAAAGCTCATGATTTCTTAAATGCCCTTTGAATGTTTCATGTAGTTAAATGAAAGAAAATGCAACTCTCTCGTGCAAACTACAAGCTAAAGGCACTTCTTTTAAACATGAGCTCATCGTCATGAAAACTCGTACACGAACCTGACGGAAAACTTTATTAGGACCATTGCGCAAAAAACCCCGAAGCAAAGCCGTCAGTGATCCTGAAAGGTTTAGTCACATTATACGGTGCCAAAAAAACCCAAAGTGGAACTGTTGAATTCCTTAAGAGAAGTTTTCCATTTTTGGTAGACCCAAATAATTTACATGTTTTCTACCCGTTTATGCTCTAGTTGTAAATGAGGTGATTGATTGTACAGGTTTCCATTAACCTCGCTGATATTTGAGCTGTGAACCACCCAAGTTGCTCTAATCCGAGACTTCACGCTGAAAGAGATTTGTTGGGAGCACGTAAAGGCTAACTTAATGTCTATATGACGTTAGATACTATGTGCCAAAGGTACAAATGATCAGTCGGTCAGCCGATTCTTTGACAAATACGCAAACATCCTGCAGTCTTGAAGCACTTTGTGATTGGCCCTACAGGCATATGAGCTTGGTAATGGCGTCATCAGCATTGCTAGTATTTTTTCCAACCATTACGCTTCCCATAAAGTTGCATAACTCCATACGCTGCTGCTCTCCACAAGGCCAAGTTTGCCGACTGACCTGTTTTATATTTTCAGAGGAACCGTACACAAGATGGTTTGATTTATGATGCTGGTGAAATGTTCGGGCATTGCAAAGGATCTCTGCTGCTCGATCTTCTTCATGGACATCCCAGACTCGACTTCCAGTTGTAACTTAAGCAAAGAGAGATCTGGTGGTCTGATTTAATTCATTTACGTGAGCTGACTTTATCTGATTGCTTAATAGCCAAACCCTGTGGTGGATTTGGATGTTGGCAACGCTCCGATTAAGCAAGGCTTGAGCGTCACATGTTGTGTTTTCACTTGGTTTTGATATGGTTTTGGAACTTGGAAAAAACAACGCCCTTTCAACAAATAGTGTTTAAACGCCAGATTTGAATAAATGTTTGTCATTTGGGATAAACAATCATGATTTTATGTTATTCGGGGTTTTAGTAACTCCCTTGCACAGTCTTTCAACACCACCTCATATCACATGCAAGCTAAAGTACAATTGTACATTTCTCTTTGTGTCTTCTTTAAATTGTCTCTGGAGTCATGAGAGTAAAACTGATGCTATGAATGGAGGGCTTTATAGTACCGCTGTACCACTCTGAATGGATGTAACTCTATCCAAATCTCTGATAAGCACATTCTTCATTCTCTAGTGGATTTTGGTATATGACATACAAGACGTAATCCTTTCTTAAGAACAGGCTTTGAAAAATGAGCATTTTATTAAATAAACTATTTCCTTCTGTGCTTAAAACACTTTTAAGTACTTTACCAAGATTTTAACCAAGGCATGAAAATGTCAAATTAATTAAAATCTTAGATATAGATATTGATTGTATATATTTCCATCAATAAGGCTCCATGATCGAGAGGACAAAGCGGATGAGAGTTTTTGATAAATAAAGGTTTAATGAAGGTCTTCATTTAATATAAGTGGTCTTGTACTTTATTGTTGTGCCCTTTTTTGTTTAAAATAATAAAAAATCACAAACTATCTGACTGATCAACAATCATACCAATTATCAAAATAATATATGTATTTCTATATAGAATATAGAAATAATGTATAGAAATGTATTATATAATATATTGTGTTGTGTCTTTCCAAAAATAATCCTATTTTTCGTTTTCATAAATGAAGCTTCTTTGGGAAATGTGTAGTCAAGACAACAGTGTTAATGAAAATTTGATGTATGAAGAAAAAGAAAATATGTCTGTAAATAGATATTTTCTGTTACTTTGTTCTTCATATACAATCTCTATATAAATATATTTTAATACTGATGTCAACTTTTAATTTCTGTTCTATTATTTACTTTTTTAAATGTATAAAACGTGCTTTCACCACACACATCTGACCTTATCATGGCATCCAGGAAGCAAGAGCTCCCATGCATAAATTTCTATCTGTTGTTTCAAGAATTTCCTGTTAGCTAGAGGAATAGAATCCAAAGCTGTTACTGTATTCGTTTAAGCATTCGAGTGTATCAAAGTCTAGTATATTCAGACTATAGTGGCGAGAACACCAGCTGTTAAGACAAGTGAGTCAATAAATCCTTTAATTTCAGGAGTAAAGCAAGTTCAAAAGCCACAGCGTTGAACAAAGACTCTCTCTGCCCACCAAGTCTGAGCAGAATTCGATTAGGAAGCGATCAGCTGCAGGCCAGCAGGAGAGCTTCCTGTCCTGTTACCTTGCGAATCGGCGATTGAAGCCTGCTGATTTGTGCGATGTCCTTGCAAAACCCTCTCGAGCCGGCATAAGCGCCCATGTGCCCGCGAAGCATTCCAGCAACCAACCTTTGTCATCGCCGCTGGGCGACTTGAGGAAACTCACTCATAGTGCATACTAACAAGGTTCAAAAATGGGCCTCATTGTTCTCCACCTTTTGAATCTCGCTCTTTGTCCATAGCTTAGTATTGTTTAAAGGGAAATAATTTCATGTTTGTTCATTTAATAACCTTTTTTCTCCTTTATGTGATTTTCTCTGGTAACGTTCCTGAAATAAACTGATAGAGTCTAAAGAGGAAGTTAGCTGTCATTCAAGATGTTCTGTGGTAAGACAGCTTGTAACGGTTTCTTTCGCAGGGTTTAAGACTTCCTCTTAAAAAGAGATTCTCATCTGCAGATTTTTAATAGGAAGTTCTTGCGAAAAAGCATAGATTTGTTATGACAAGTCTGATATGTATTAGATTGTGCCGTTGTTTTTATAATGTTATGTTTTCATAAGTGCCAAGCCATGGTTGAATGGTTTAAAATCATAATAAAGACACTCGAGACTGTCATATCTTCCAAGGATATAAAACCGCCGTGTTTATTTTTGGGATAAAGTAACACAAATGATAAAATAATATTTTCAATTGATTTTCAAGTTAAATAAATGGCTTATTTCCAGTTGATTTGACATTTAAGTTAATTTATACAAGTGTAAACATTACTTTAGTGGTGGGTTTGATGGGTTATGTCAACATCTGGCTTTACCAATGTAATCCAGATTAATCTAACCAGTCTGTTTGGCATTCGTTTTAAAATGACAGGCTGTTTTTTGTGTTCTATTTGTTGTGGTCTTTCTTGTGATTTTATAGGGAGGGTGCAGAACACATTTTTTTTCCTGCAGAAACCAAAAGAAGAAATGTTACCCTTGGTGTACATTTGAGTTGCATTTGTTTTTTCATTCATACAATAGTCAATAGGGACCACTGGTTTCGTTTAGAAACATTCTTCAACATATCTTCTCTAGTGTTTTGCAACAGACAGAATGTTTGTTTTTTGGGTGAACTACCCCTTTAGTGCGATACAGAAGCCATAAAACTATGCAAACGGGTATAATTCGTTATTTATCAAGTCCCGTAATGCAGTTTAAAATGGTTTCAAATAAAGCAAATGAAACTGCATAAAACTAATTTCAACCACAATTGTGTTATTCTGAATTACCCGTCGTATGTATGTATGTATGTATATGCCCATATATAAAGACTAGGGAAGTGCTTGGCACCACTCAGTTAACACATTTCAGACTGTATATATTCTTAACCCCCTCACTGCTTCCTTCTTTCCACTATTTCATCTGTTTTCCTCATATGGCTTCTTATATGATCCATTGCACCTACTTATCTCAGTTTAACTAGATCGGCTGTGCTTTTAACACTCTTGTTCACTTTCAACGTAATGGTTTCCTAGATTGTGTCCTCACGCTCTCTAGAGCAGTAAAGGATCCCTTTGACATAGCTGGCACATGTGCAAAACCAATCATTTACGTTTGCCAGCGAGGGCCCCAGCGCAGCAAGGAGGGGGGGGCATGTGCGCGTGCGTGCCGGGTGGGAAGGGTAGTAAAGGGGGAGATTTACTTGGAGTGAAGTGAACACAGTGTTCCTATAGAGAATGTAAAGTCAGGGTTGAATTTTAAAGCACATCAGGAGAATGCTATGTGGTCAGAATTAACTTACATTTATAGCTTGATAAGGCATTCATTTAGCATAACAAATTAAATCTCTACACAAGTCAAAAGAATTGAATCCCAAAGTTTGAGTGTGTAAAAATATATTAAATTATAATATATTAAATAATTCACTTTAGCTCCCCAAAAAAATCAATAACATTGGTTATGTGGCATAGTTTAAGGTGGAAGCCAGATTGATTGCATATCATGCTAAATCAATTTGTTCCATGTTTTTTTTTATATCAAATATCATGATCTTAAGAAATAACATAATAATATTACTCTTGTATCTTGCAGTTTTGTGTTGGGTCATAGGAAATATTTTACACTTTATTTATTTAACATAAGAGTTTCTTCAAAATACAGAAATTTTAAAAGTGATGCTTCCTACATTTTTATAATTTAAAGTTGTTTTAATTTTTTTCTTGCTATTTCTTTTTCTTCGCTATTATTGTAGTTTCCGAACAGGTTTCGGGTCAAACCAGTTTCCCAGTTAAATCAGGAAGAAGTCCTCTCCAAACACTGCAGGAAAATGATCAGGTATGTATTAAGATGGTCTTGAGCTTTCATCCAGTTAATAAATATGGTTAAAAGAAACTTGAAGGATATTTCGGTGGCAGTCCTGGTTAACAGACGACCGTTTGCATTCCTCTTCTGTCGAAGGAAGAGATTTGTAACTGCAGGGGAAATCGGATTACTAAAATAACAACCTAACATTCCTGCAGACTAATTTCACACACCTTATATAGATTATACAGATACATGTTTAGACACTCCAAAAAAAAAAAAAATGAAACTCAATGTATTGTATTTTTCCAGCAGGTTTCAAAACGGGTTTTTTATTGGACAAAGCAATGATCTTTTCTGCTAAAACCATATGCTTTTTCTTCATAACTGCATTTATGGGAACCAATTTATTGTAGCACATGCAAACAAAATGTCATAATGTGACATGACGGTTTCTCTGTTTTGAGGAAGTCTATGGGGAGACATGAGACGGACAGCAGTATTGAAAGGGAAACATTTGGCTACAGGGAAAATCCACAGATGGGTTTGATACAGAAAATAATAACAACATTTGAATTTGGAAGCCTTTTTTACAGAGGCCTTCATACAATTCTTTGCATAAAATAAGTTTCCTTTATCTCTTTATTTTTTCTTAGAAAAGACATTTTGAACATTAAACTCTGAATGAGAAATCTTTATGCGGTTTTAGTGTTTTTTCCATTACAAAATGCACTGAACTATTATTCGTCGCGAAACATGTTTTTCTCTTCAGGTCAGTTTTACTTTATTCAAGTACTGATTAATACGCAGAGTAATTTAATTTTTATAATTTAGTTTTAATTTAATTTTTATAATGTAGCTTTAATTTAGATTTTCACTTTTTGACTTTCCTGTAGCTCAGTGGTTAGAGCATGGGGCTAGAAACACAGAGGTCATGGGTTTCATACCCGGGATTGCACAAACTCCGAAAGAAGTGTATTGTATAATGCAATGCAAGCCAAATCAATTAATATAAATGTAAATGTAATATTAATATGCATTGATTTAAGTTAAAAATGACCCGCCACCATAGACTTCCAATGTTTAGGCACAAAACAACAGACATTTCTAAAAAGTATTATTTTTCCATAGGGAAAGAATCATATGGAAGTTTGTATGACATGAGGATAAATACTTGATGATTAAAGTTTTATACGCACTGACTATTTATATCGCAAGCTGTGCATTTTTAAAGATGTACGTGGATAAGTCGACTAGTTTTAAAAATGAATCCTTATCAGATCGCTTATTTTATATTTTTCTCCTTTAGCTGGATCATTCTGCAGTTCAAGCCAATCTGCAGGGTAGACGGGAACTCTTGGAGGAGACCTGTCGAACCCACACTTATAAAAGACGTGTGCTAAGCCCGGAGGATCTCCGTCACCTCATAGTGGATGATAAACACAAGTTACTCTACTGCTATGTGCCCAAAGTGGCGTGCACGAACTGGAAACGTGTGATGATGGTGCTTACAGGCAGTGGCCGTTACCGAGAGCCGCTTGCCATTCCGGCCAATGAGGCTCACATAGCTGGCAACCTCCGCTCACTTTCTGAGTATTCCACATCCGAGATCAACAAGCGCCTTCGGACGTACCTGAAGTTCATCTTTGTACGCGAGCCTTTCGAGAGGCTCGTCTCGGCTTATCGAAACAAGTTCACACGTAGCTACAACACAGCGTTTCATAAACGTTACGGAACCAAAATCATCCAGAGGCATCGCCAGGACCCCCAGTCTGAGGCTTTGGAAAAAGGCAACGACGTCTCATTTGAAGAGTTTGTGTATTATTTAGTAGACCCACAGACCCAGAGAGAGGAACCATTTAATGAACATTGGGAACGGGTTCACTCACTTTGCCACCCTTGTCTTATTCATTACGATGTGGTGGGAAAATACGAAACGCTTGAGCAGGATTCACATTACGTGCTGAAGCTTGCAGATGCAGAAGGAGAGGTCAAGTTCCCGACTAGCTCCAAAAGCACCAGGACCACGGGTGACATGGCCGCCAAATTCTTTGACAACATCAGTCCATTTTACCAGAAGAAACTCTTTAACCTTTACAGAATGGACTTCCTTCTTTTTAACTACTCTGTGCCAGCATACTTGAAGTTGAGTTGAGGTTTTGCTCAATATGCCCAAATCGATTTTGTTTGCACATGAATGTGTCTTTGGGTGACGTATCACTCTGGAGTGACCGCCTTTACAGAACTTAAAATGGAAGAGCCTTAAGCATCAGACCCTGAGTAACTTAAGGCAAATTTCAGTGCTGTGAATAAGTTACTGCTGGCACAGGTGTTGACTCCCATGGGAGATCGCAAAATACTGTCTGTAATTTCTTTGGCTTTGTTATAGCTGATGACTGAGTTCCCAGTATGTGCTTTTGTCCTTAAAGTTGATAAGTGAAGCGGGATTCTTCATCAACAGACAAATGCAGTGAATGATTCACCTTCTTCAATCTTCATCATCCAAAAGATATTTATGGTATTGTTTACATAGCGTATTTATTGTAGCTTTTGCTCTTGAACTGGAACCAGCCTTGACATTAATCTTGAATAAATTCCTTAAAGTATTGCAGCTGATGTCAAAGCTTCCTGTCTAGCATTGCTTGGATATAATTTCATAACATGATGCAAGAGTTCACCTGGATACATTATCTTCTTACATGTGTAGTTCTTAGGGTAAATCATAGTGGGTCTTTTCAACCTTGGTTAAGATAGCAGTGTCTAGGTTGCGAAATAAATTTGGACTTCTCAAAACTAGCCTGGGCTTTCCATATTGGCCAGTTTAACATTTTCACAGAGTCACTCTTTTATTTAGCACGTGTAAGGCTGGGTAAACAGTGCATAGCTGTGGTTGGGGAAAGGTGAACCCTCATCACTGCTCCTCTTGTTGAGTTATGGATGCAGGGAGAGGTGCAGAGTACCCACTGTGCATTGCAGGTCAAACATCAGTAGGGTCTTGGAAAGAATCACTCGTCTTATGAATCTTTAATCGTAAAGGGGTTCAAGTGCAATAAATGTTTGTACGGGGGTATCAGCATCGTTTTTTTCAATAATGCTTTGTTAGAAGCTGTAATGTTATCTAAACTTTAAATGTTTAAAAGAAAAATCGTATGTATAAGTGCACTATAGCAATGGTTCCCAACGCTGTTCCTTGAGGAACCCCTATGAATATTGGATTGTTTTTTCATCAAAGACAGCTGATTTAACTTGTTGTTAGTTAATTATGAAATTACTCCAATACCTTATTAGCAAGTAAGGTAGACATTCACAATGTTGATTGTTGGGGAATCTCCAAGAATGGGTTTGGAACCTTTATGCTATGGTATGGTTAGGTCCTGCTATAACTGGGGTACTAAAACAGTCACACTATTAAATATTCTTTTTGTGCAGTTGTATTTCCTGGCTCAGAACTACACATTTAATTGAAAGATTTTTTTTAAGTTTTTGTAGAGTGTGACTAATTTTTACAGCTGAAATGATGCAAATCTTATGAGAAAACAGTTATCTGACTAATATCCGGTCGACCGATAGACAGGAATAGCTTTGGGTAAAACTCATAGTCTGGTGTACAGCGGGTAGCTTTTGGGCAACATTGCATAACCTTTCAATTTCAAACGGAAAAGTTTTCAAGCTTTTTCTACTTTTTCACAATTTTAAGGCTTGTTGAAGGGTACAAGACTCTTTCGTATCAAAATGTTGATCGATTCTGATTTAAAATATATGAATGTATTATAGCAGAACAGGTTGAGTCACATGACAAAAGTTGTGCATGTGGTAACAAACCGTTCTTTTCCTCTGTGATGTAACTAACAGTTTGCACCTGTTTTGAAAGCTTGTGGTAATATCCTGCAAAACTGTGAATGCTAATGTGCACTAGTCAGTATGAAATCTTGCATTGAGAGGTGAAGAAACAGTTTTCAGTTGTTACAACAAATTGGTCATCATGAGGTTTTGTTACATCAAATGTTATGACTTGTCTGGTACTAGCTCCAGTGACATGTCTGGACATTTATTTACAATTTACTGTATTAAAAGCTACAACACCAACTATGGAGGAAAGTATGTGAATAATTATGATTCAGTCTCGGAGTTAAGCTTTTACAATGTCTTGAATAAAACTGCCACATTTTCACTGTTGTTGTCAAAAGTTAATTTGAAAAATGTCACAGGTACTAGTATAATGTAGTAGAAGTATGTATATTTGACCCAAAAAAATACAAAATGCATATTGTGAGACATCCATATATTTGTTGCATTTAGTAAAAATATCCAGCAGCATTTTTGACTTTAATATGCATTATGTAAAACAGCAAAGGAATGACTTCCATCAAAGTTTTGAGGCTTTACCACGTGCCTTAAAATAAATCCTGATTTAGTTTTAAAAACACTTAAGAAAATTTCACAAGAATAAAACTCCAGGAACATGATAGCCCAGAATTCTTCTGGGTTTTTAAATCTTGTAAACTTTAACTTAACTTAAACATGGCACATTTAAAATATGGTTATACATTTGTGATGTTCAATACCCAAAGTAACAGCAGATCTTAACATGAACATGATCAGAACGCATAAAGTTAAGGTTAACTATAACAGACTGTTTAATTTCAGTTTCCTGTCAATTCAGAAACAAAGTCTTCATCTTTCTTTAAAGCCACTCCAGCCAGCCTGGGCAACCGCGGCCCTAAAGATACCATGTTTCTATGATAATAGAAAAGTCTAGCATCTTACAGACCAAGCCCCTCCACTGACATGACCAGACGGAAGCACAAGGCGAGAAAACCAGTGCCCAACAGATCTCCAAACGCAGTCAAGTATGGGATGGAGAAGTTATCCGGGTCTAGACCTTTCCTCCACATGAAACGTACAATTAAGTCAGCTGTATAAAGAAGAATCCCAACCTGAAATGATAAAGAATTTCAGTTGCATGTCCATAATGTATTTTAGAAATTTGCTTCAAAACTTTTGACTTATAACTACGTGGGTCAAATGTTTATTAAATTTAGCATTACTTCTGAGTACTTGAGACTTCTAAATGTTACTTAATCTACTTATCTATAACAGAATTACTGTCCCTCCTGAAAATAATGTAAAACCCACAGAAATTCTTATGGTTTCTGTTAAAATACTACTAAAAAAACATGTCAAAACTTTTTTTTGTGTGTGTCTCAGGCATTTTTTCAACACCCAGCAAATAGACTCCGTCAAATACCATCTGATATTTTTGTTTCCATTAAAATAAACATCAATTTGATGTCAAACCACTGAATCAATTCATTTTCCATTGTTTGGTGCAAGGTAGTGCATATTTGTAAACACATCGCTAACACTCTCACCTGAAGCAGAGCGGCACTCAGGTAACAGCAGATGAATGCGGGAGTGATGGCAGTGTGACCTCCTTGTAGCATATTAATGGCAAAGAGAAACAAGATATGACCTGGCACCACCAGCAAGAACAGCACTCGAGCTGACTTAGAGTTTACTCCTAAAAAAAAATGACAGAGACGTTCCAATTTAAATCATCCCAAAGCGATTGAAAATAATTTAAATGAATACATTTATCACAAACATCCAACCCAACCTGAGGAGAAAAATGTGATGCAGGGATTGGGCCAGTGCTGTCTAATCTTATAGGGCAAAACTCCAGGTACGCTCCAGAGATGAAGATAGGTGGAGATCCGACTAGCCTGGATGGCCACCAGATTTCCCCCCACACCTGAAAATAAAGAGCAAAGAATTTCACACCCATCCAATCGACCATTGCAATTCTCTAAGTGACCTCGAAAAAACAAACAGAAGTACGAAAGTGACAAATATGAAGTTGTAAGTATGCAAGCTGACATAAATATGCATTTTTAACATAGTCCACCACCATCTGAGTATTATATGCACAATTAATAGCTTTTCCACATTTCAACTCAAGCTCAGAATGCTAAATGTCTGACAGCCTGAATACAGGAGAGAATTCCTCCATGAGAATATCAAAACCATTTAATCAAGTATTGAATTGGTCTTCTTGAATAGCAGCCATCTAGTGTTCCTCATTAAGAGTGGTTTGCAACAGGATTGAGCTGGAAAAATTGTCAGATGGTTGCAAGACTCAGAGTATTGAGAGACGTTTCCCACTGAGATAAGGAAAGGTTTTTTATTTTTAATACTTGATTAGACAGTTTTTCACAAATACTATTCTCAATAAGGTTTAGTCAAAAGGATCAAATATTGATGGTGCACATATGCAGCTGGAAAAAAATGAGACCATACATGATATATCTAAACCAGACAGTCTCTACTAATGATAATTTATGAAAAACCAAACAAGTTTAACCTCAGCTGGGGTTTCCAGACTGACTATTTAAACTCCATCAAAATACTCGCGTTCATTTAAGTAAAATAGAAAACGGCAAAGAGATCCAGAGCCATTATTTATTGTGATGATTTGGCATGAAACTCATTTTATTTTGGCAGTTTTTGGACTTTAACAGCTCTATCCATGTGTAATTTAACCTGGGGAGAAAAAGAGAGATGAGATCAATTCTGCTTGGATGAGGGAAGAAGGGAGAAAAGTCTTAAATGAAGCAAATGTTTGAAACTGTTTTTCAATGTCTTTCTGTATTATAAAGTGTGTCTTTTGAGAATACCTTGCTCGTGAAAAATAAAAATGGTAAATGACGAAGACTCACCATTAATGACCGGAGTGAAGACCGCCATGCCCTCGAAGTTTGGATCGCTTACAGTCTTATCAAGAATGAGACCACCGAAACTTTAATAGAAAGAGGTTTATTAAGTAAAAAAGTCAGTTCAACACCTATAGTATGAATGGTTCACTTAGAGCTGTGTTTGCAAACTACGCACATTATAAAACACAAATGTTGTGTGTGTGTGTGTGTGTGTGTGTGTGTGTGTGTGTGTGTGTGTGTGTGTGTGTGTGTGTGTGTGTGTGTGTGTGTGTGTGTGTGTGTGTGTGTGTGTGTGTGTGTGTGTGTACCTGCTGATTGACATGGCCACTATTACAGGCTGCCATCCTGACTTCAGAACCTCTTTGATCTGTGGACTCTTTCTGGCGATGATCACCCACAGTGGGATGAGCAGAAGAAAGAACATACACACCAGCGGGGACAAATACCACACATCTACACACACAAATGATTTATATTACACTGATGCCACATGCCAGCAACACAGACTTAACTTTAGGCTGGCTTGAGTTTTTAAATAACTCCAGGTTGTTATGAACTCAATAGTAACACTTTGTGTATCTGGAAAATTGTGTATGTTACAACCTTTTTAGAATTTCTATATTCTAATCTTTATTCTTAACGTAAAACCTTTTATTAACATAAAGTAGATAGTCAATGCAGATCATAAGAGATATTTAAGTGTATTGCTGCTGCCCTCTTCTGATACCTCAATGTAAGAACCATCAACTTGCTTTAAATTTACTGCAAACTGCAGTAAAAACGGTATAGTATAATGCAATGCAAGTCGCTTTGGATAAAAGAATCTGCTAAATGCGCAAATGTAATGTAAATGTTATCTCTATCTAGTAATTCATACTGTGTAGTCAAACAAAAATAAAGAAAATATAAACATGTACATAATGTACTATAAATAATATAGTGCTGTCATGCACAATTAATTAGATCCAGAATAACAGTTTGTGTGTACATAATATATGTATACTGTGCGTGTTGTAAGTACATACATTAAGAAAAATATCAAATACAAAATAATTATACAAATTTACCTATAGATTATATAAAAAATGTAACCTAAGAACTTTCTTATTATAAGTGCATCAATTTAACTTGAATGACAGCCCCTCTTTTATATTAAAGTAATAAGAAAATAAATGCATTATTTAAATAAATTCTCATATGCATTATTTAAAGCAACCATGATTCTAAAAGTAGCAGTGATTGGGTTATATAATGCTCAAAATGACCTCATGAGCAGATGGTCTTCTCACCTCTGTACTTGAACAGCGTGCTGCTCACTCCAGCAAGCAGAGAAAGTGTGATGAGATCGCCCAGACTGGCTGCTATCGGAGTGGCCACGTTATCAGGGTTGATACCCACTTTCCTGGAACAAATGATCACACCGATCATCACCAGACCTAAAGAAAGAGAGCAAGACCCAGTATTGTGTTAAGCACCACACTACACAGAAATATAAAGAGTATGTACTGTACAGTTCCATTGAGATATCAAATTCAAGTGATGAAGACTGGTGAACCTAAAGATAGTGCAGCTACAAACGCAGTGGTGACGCTGCTGGCACACAGGACAGCCGCCTGATCCATCTTAACACCCCCACGAGACACAGCCCCCAGAGCAACAGCTGCCACAGCTGCCAGAAAGCCCACCACAGTGGCCTGAACCTGTGAAACAGAACCCGAGCTTTTTTTATGAATTTTGATATTCAAGAGAAATATTTCAGAGTGAAGTCTCTAATTGCTTATATTAGTCTGTATTTGATGAATGTTTATGTTTGTATGCCTGGGTTACCAAATTATTTCAAAATGACAAAATGAGTAATTCTAAATAACACAAAACTTAATTTCCTTTAATGTCATTTCAAACCTGTGAAAGATTAATTTGTAGAACACAAAAAGATAATTTGAAGAACGTTTGTAGAAGGTGTGTGCGATACCGGCAAAAAATATGATCTGGATGTAATCTGTCATTTTGCTGATTACAATAATCAAATATTTAAATTTTATGTAAGATTTATATTGGACTACTAGCTTTACTTAACAACATGATAACAGAATATTGATTAGTCATAAAAAGAATATAATGAAGGCAAAAATTTAAGAGAGATCTTTTGATTTACAGCACACAGTGAACATGGGGAAAGTAAATGCAGGTTTTTGATTGGTTATTGAAAGTTTGTAACATCCTCAATAATGTGATTTCACACATCGTTAAAACCACATTTACGATGTTATAGCACATGCAATATCTTGTATACCTCTAATAATGGTACATTAACAACATTGGCCCATATGACAATGTATGGACACAAAACATTTATAAAAAAATCTTACGTTTTCAACAACAATATTAGATGTATCTTATTTTTACTATGTAACACGTACTTAAAGTAGAACAAAATGTAACTTTGCTTTTACTAAGCAAGACTTAAACTCACCTGAATAAGGGCAAGATTACATGTTACCATTATCCACTGCTGTTTGGGGTCATCCATCTGCCCAGTGTTAGCCTTTAGAAAAAAATAATGAGTCCTACTTGCTCTTCTCTAGCCTATGAAATCAGTTACAGCTTTATAAAAGTCATATATACATATATATATGCGCACACGCACACAAACACACACGCGCACACACACGCGCACACACACGCGCACACACACACACACACACACACACACACCACACACACACACACACACACACACACACACACACACACACACACACACACAGTAGTAAATATATTATTAAGTTGAAAGCGTTTATTTTACATACAGCAGTAGAGAGACGAGATGCCAGTGTCATTTCTAGGTTTCCCTTAAGCCCGACCAGAGCAGGTACCAGGATGAAGACTTCTTTGATAACTTTAAACACCTCCCAATGCTGAAACACACATGAACAGACAATATTCAGATAAATGCGCGGTTATTGCGTTGTACTGTGGTTGACTCAGGAATTTTACACATCAGAAAGGTAAAAGGTAGAGGAACAGTTTGCGCTAGTATTAAGCATCAACATGTATTCCATTCAAACGTACAATTTTTCTACAAAACAGAATCACCAGAGCCAATCTCAAAAAAAGAAAGCATAATATTTTGCATTCTGACATACTATATTCCATACTGTAATACACAATACAGTGGCGAAACGCATTACTGGACATTTTTCAAGTAATAGTTGAAAGTTTGTGAAAATTATGTCTACAGTTCCTCGGCCTTTTGGTAATGTAAGACCCAGTTGATAATGTTCTTCAAACAAACTTTTATTTTGTTCAGCAGAAGAAAGAAAATCACACAGATTTGAAATGACAAGAGGCTTAGTAAATGATGTCAAGATTTCCCTTTTTGGGTGAACTTTCACTAAAAGCACTTTGATTTGAATAATCTATATTATTACAAACACAGCATGTCACGCAGATTTTTCTAACATGACAAACCTGAACATTCTAATGTTTTATTCATTTTTTACATTTTAATGTGATATCTGAATGTTCCATCCACAAAAACTAGCTCTACATCATCTTCTTTAACCCAAAGGTAAAAGCAATTATATGTATATTCATCAGCAAGATCATAAACCATATAATGTTCAAACTATGACAATAACCTTGAAGTGACTCTGAAAATGAATGGCTTGTTCGTGTCGCACCATATTAAGTATGTGTCAGTCTGCGAGTTGAGTCCCCACTCAAGCATCTAAAAATAACTCTGATGTTTAAATGAACAGATAAGAGACCGGTGCCAGCCAGCCAGGAACCGGTATTTTTACCACACATGCGGTAAAAGCGGGGCAGTCCTGGGAACTCGCCCATTTCTGTTGCTCTCTTTCAGCCTTCTAGAAACAAGAGCTGTTATTCTCTTGCTTCTAACTCGGTCACCCCCTTTAGACTTCAATAAATAGACACAAAACACAGTCCATGCCAGAAAAGTATAAAAAGCCTGGAAGACATTACAGCCAAGCTTTCCAAACTTCAGAGGGGTTGGGCATCCTAGAAACCCAGCAAAAGCTTTAAGGGCCACGTTTTGTTTTTTGTCTTGGTAATGAAAGAGGCATCAATTTATGAATTATGCAGGTATGCACTCCAACATTAAAAACTGTAATCTTTGCTCTAGTAAAATGTTTTCCTAGTTAATAGAGATGCTCAGAACGATCGGCCAGAGATCAGTTTCTGGCGATAATCACTTGATAGGTATTCACAAAACTTGCGTATTATTTTCTGATTCTTATGATTTATACTAAGGGTGAGTCAATGTAGTTGAAACATATTCAGACAGTTGCAACAAAACAAGTTAAGACGTCTTTCATACTTGAACAATGTCCATGACAATGCCCGCCGCCACCATTCCAAGACCGCCCAGCAGGTATGGCAGCAAAACCTGAGCCATGATGGCACACGAACTCTCCGGCAGAAAGCCATGAGCCGAGCGTGTGAGTTTGCAGGTGAAACCTCGAAGCTTCTTTCCCTGATAACAGAGCTCCAGTTCTAACTGTGTGACAACCATCTCTGTTACCCCATTCCAGATAAGCGAGGGTTGTTAGCGGAAGCAGGCGGGTTCAATGAGCTTCTTCTGAGTTCCTGGAAAGTTTACCACCCTCTCGAGTGGCGTGAGAGTCTTTTTACGAGAAAGAGTTCAGTTTACTCCAGAAAGAGTATATGAAACAATTCAGTTTTGATAAAAATTTTGATGTAAAATACATTTGCTGATGCACTCATAAGGCCTTCAAGTGAATCTATTATCCATCATCTCCGTGTGCTCTCTGAACCACATCTTCAGCAGCTTTGTAACTTGAAGAATTTCTTGAGATCCGTCTGTAAAACAAAACATCAAGCACTTTTTGACAGACACTCTTAAAGCTATTTTTAAATGGTTCCTTTCAGGTTGTTGTAAGATCCGTGAGAAGCACAATGTCAAGAACATGTGCGTGTGGTCCCCAGCTTCACTTCCAGTCTCCCACCGTCTTCGAAAGACACTTTGTCACCCGGCTTACTCCAACAGGTCCAGACCGTGACAGAAACACGTTTTTTTGCACTTGTTTATGTGGGCAGTCCTCTTCGGTCCCCTCTCCTCATTGGTGCATCAGGTCGTGCCGTCTGAGTCTTTTTCTCTCTTATAACCTCCTGCTTCTGTCCCCGTTCTTCCTGTCTGCTTCTGCCTCCTCTGACGTAAGGTACCGCTGAACTCTTATCAGTTTTATCAGCTGTAAATGAGCCGAGCGCTCGCCAGCCCGAGAGGAAAAAGACAAGCGGTGAGTGCGTGTATGAGAAACAAAGACAGAATGAGAACCCATGGGGTTGTAAAAGCAGCGTTGTTTGATTACTCATCAGCGTAATGGTTGCCAGGACGTTAAAAGAGCGAGAAGCATGATTCAGCTCGAGAAAAACGGCCCGGTCGTGAACAACACTATGACGCAGCAAAATCGCATCCTTCAAAAACGTCCCGCGTGAACTCATGAATTTAAGACTTTAATGGACCGTCAATTTTTCCCAAATGTTTAAGCACAGAATCTAATATTCACTTTTACATGTTTTAAAGTGACATTGCAATATTTTTATTTAGATGACAATTAAATAGCCTCTTTGTATCTTTTCCTCATTTTACATTCCTTTGGCGTTTGTGTGTTAGTGCGTTCTCTGATGTTTCAAAAGAATGTGCATCTCTACTAGAAATCAGATGTCTTGGACTACAGTAAACGCCATGGTTGTCGACCTCCAGTTACTTTCGTAACGAGTCAGTGACGACACGTCATACATTTGCATAATGTCTACCCCATCGCTCACGATGATGCTGTAGCTGAAACCTGCGTGTGGTCCTGGGCGTTACATTTCCCATACGCACTGAACACAGTTGACCAATAACAGTAAACTAGGCTGAACGACCAGTCACAGTACACAGAATATAAGGGTAAAACTCGGGTAGTGAATAATATTCAGAGTGTTAAATAAGTTTGTTTTAACATATTCAATAACCTTTTTTGCTCTCTGCAGAAGAAATGTATACAGGTTTAGAATGACATGAGGGGGAGTATATATCCATGTATAATTGTATAATATATATAATTATATGTGGACAGTACACATATAAACTAAATTAATGCCTGGCAATGTGAAATAATACAGTCTATTTAAAACTACTTTAAAACGCCTTTTTCAAGTGTCACTGCAGAAACTTTTGGTTGTCATGAATATTATTAGTACTAATATTTAGCCTGGTTGTAGAATACTGCATATTTCAATTAATAACACATTTTATCAGTTATTATGTGGGACTTGAAATTAAACCGCAATAATTAAATGCAAACACTCAAAGAAAACTTTTTATCAATAAATTGGTTACCTTTCAGGGTGAGTTGATCTATTCCCTAATACTTATTCATAGGGCATTCCATTCTTTACTTTAAAAATGATTCCATTCATTTTCCCCACACTCTTTGTCACTGACTGTGGGCCATGAATGTCACATCTGACTCACTGGATAATTAAAAGACTCACATTAGCTGCCAGCCGGGCATGAAATACACCGAGAGCAAACAGTAACAATCATTAGGACTCTTTGTTAACAACAGGTATACTTACAAAACTCCAATGCTATTATTCAAAGCAACTTTCAGTGCATTCTGTATTTGTATCCAAACCCCCGACGAACAATAAGAACATGATAAAAGGCTGATAACCGCATAAAGATAATAAAGAATGTTAACCAAAGAACAAACAAAAAATCTGTAAAGAAAATTCAAAGGCCAGAGCGGTCTCACCTGAACGCTGTCTAGTACCATGCCGGCCATCACCATGCCCATCCCGGCCAGCAGGTAGGGCAACACTACCTGCAGACAGATAGAGATGCCAGACTCATCTTCTATCCTCGCCTGGGCCGTTTTGGGCTTCTCCTCCACAAGCTTCTTAGGTGGTGTGGAAGGAGTGGATAAGAGCAAGTCATTTTGCTCATCTAGACTGCTGGTCCGATCCAGGCCACCGTGCCCCTTCCCTTTACCCTTCTTGGACTTTTTGCGGCCTCCTCCTTTCCTCTGTCGAGCTTCGTCTGCTGGCATGGCGGAGTCTCCGATCCACCGCCTCTGAGAAACGTCAGACAAAGTTTAAGCAAATAAACATTTGCATTTACATTTAGTCATTTAGCAGACGCTTTTATCCAAAGTGACTTACATTTACATTTACATTTAGTCATTTAGCAGACGCTTTTATCCAAAGCGACTTACATTTACATTTACATTTAGTCATTTAGCAGACGCTTTTATCCAAAGCGACTTACAATAGTCGAGGAGACAATGAAGCGGTAAATAGCCGATACAACAATAGGTGAACAAGTGCTACAACAATGTTACCGAGTTACACAGAGAGAGAAGTTACAAAAGATTTTTTTTTTATTTAAACGCCTTTATCATCATCATCTCTCACGTAATTCAAACCTGACTTCCATCTGTGTACTACGAAAGAAGATATTTGGAGATATGTGGTTGGGTGACCACAACGGAAGTCAATTAAGGCCAGTTTTGGCTGACTGTGACATTCTTCGAAATATCTTATTTTGATTTCTGCAGAAGACTATTAAAATATCATGGTTAGAATGTTGCATTTGAGTTATTATGGTTTTATCTGTGGTTAATTTGCATAATGGAAACTTATACTTTTATTGCACCACGATGCTTCACAATGGACTCATCAGTGTTAACCGGAAGTCCAATCATAGGTAAGGATTCGTGTCTGGAAAACACGTTGCCATGGCAATCTCAAATCCTTTCCAAAGATATCATGCAGCCCTTAAAACTTAAAACGCTGTTTTAAACATAAAATGCACGTTTATGATTAACAATACACAATTTAACTTTACAAATAAAGATTAGACATTAATTTATATCATATTTATAAAACAGTGTCATGCTTCGACATCAACAAAAGAAAACCACGTAAACGTCCGCCTACCGTCTTAATTTAGACGTTGTTTGTGTTTATTTTCATGATCTTAAGACATCGCCATCATTATCGTTCACTATAACGTTTAAACGCGTTCAATCACTACTAGAGATGTTTAACTTCCGAGTTAGGACGCGGATCCTCCAATCACGTCCAGCGACGGATCAACTCATGAATATTAATCAAGCACGTGACCAGATGCGACGAATCACCGTCCGCAGCTTAATGAATATTCATAAGTGGTCATTTCATACAGTCCTGCTTATGTACTGCACACATTATTTAAAAGGACTTCTTTTATTGTGTGTATACATCAAAATATATACACAATATGTTCAAATAGTTATTTTTAAAAGTTAGTTTGATTTCAACATTTCAATCTGAACTTTAGACAATAAAATAACATTTAATAATTATCTGTGTAAATAAGACATTGTTGTGAGGTTGTAAGATCCCTAGCAATTACTAGACTACATTTAATGTGTAATAAAAATAAATGTTATTCTTATTAATTTTTTTGAACATTTGACATATTGCATTTGGTTCAGCTGTTCATGCATCTAACCTTTGAATGTCAAGATGCACGACAGGCAAACAAGCTAAGAGTGAAAATATGATTGACACAAATATAGAATTTAAACAAGCATACATAAAGTTATATCCAATACATCCCAAATCCTGCTGCAAGTGTGACACTGATTCTACATTTACATTTGCATTTAGTCATTTAGCAGACGCTTTTATCCAAAGCGACTTACAATGGTCGAGGAGACAATGAAGCGGTAAATAGCCGATACAACAATAGATGAACAAGTGACACAACAATGCTACCAAGTTACACAGAGAGAGAAGTTACAAAAAGTATATATATACATTTATTTATTTATTTTTTATTTATTTTTTTGATAGAGTGAGTAGTTAGAAAAGAAGTGAGTTAGTGAGTTAGATGTAGGCGGAAAAGATGAGTTTTTACGTGTTATTTGAATATAGAGATCGAGTCTGACAAGCGTGAAGCCAGAGGCAGATCGTTCCACCATCGAGGATTCTGTCAAGCAGATCAATTCTGTCATGCAGATCAATTCTGTCATGCAGATCAATTCTGTCATGCAGATCTAACACATAGGTCTTACCTATCACAGTGGTGTAAAGCGAAGGAAAGATCGGTTTAAAGCGTACAAATCTGGAGGACACCAAGAATAACCACGTGAGTTGGGATTGGAAGGTTCACAGATGGGTGTCGGGGGTGTTGGGGGCTTGTAGGGTGTCTTATATTTCATCCTGTTGGCAGTTTCAAATGCCCTCCTCCTGTCTGACCTCATCTGCCATTGAGAAGACAGTGTTGACAGGGAAACCCACTCCTCAATTTCCTTCAAAGAACATCCAATTGAACTCTTTCCATACACATCACAGTCACTTTACAGCCGGTCAATTGGAAATGACAGCGCCTGCTACAACAGGGGTTGTGCCCTCGTTTGTTCGTGTAATTATGCAAATGTTTGTTAGGCCACAACATAACACCTGGTCACTCCGATAAAACTATTCAACTAGTAATGGTTTCTATTTCGAATGCCACAAACCATCAACTTTCCTTATGCAGCGTGTGTTTGAATGTAATTGTGCTTCATTGTTTTCGATCCGTCACCAAAAGAGCCAAACATAAAAGCGACACACATTACTATTTGCATTAAAACTTCCAACCATAATATCTCTTCCAAAATAAGGTCATGCATTATATGTAGTTACGTTTACATATAATGATAAAGTGATAGTTCACACAAATACAATTTGTGTAATATATCGTTTCAAGCCTTACGTACACAATAGATATTTGGAAGAATGTTGGAAACATCCACTCGCATTTGTGTCCTTAAAATAGAAGTAAATCTTTGCCAATCCGGTTGGTTTTCCAACTTTCTTCCAAACGTCTTCTTTGGTGTTCTGTGAACAAAACAAAGTCATACATAAGAGGCTATTTTAATTTTACTTTCAGTTCAACTTTGATATAATTTTGTTCTTTTGTTTGTCAATAAGATTTTTCTTTTATTTCTGATTTTGTATCTGAACTGTTCCAATTATCTTATAGAAATTAGATACTAAATAAAATACATTGTGTTCTTTGAAAATAAATAAAAATGACTTTTAATACTCAAAATATTTCAAACTGTTTTATTTTTACGTGGCTTCTTCCAATAAATTGGACTTTGTTATAAAAAAATCAAAACATTGTACTTCATTCGTGTTTTTTCTTCTAAATAAAAGCTCAAGTGTCTTACATTAGACAAAGTATACTGCATTAGTGAACTTGTTCTATAACATCTTATGACACATTTTAAAAATGGTGTCGTCTTTGCATTGAGAAATAATGTATTCATACTGCATTTAATGTAAATACTGTACATTGTAACTATAGTGGCACTATAATAAACATCTGACCAAGTGTTGTCTCCCTGTAATGCTGACTGTAACACACCAGATGGAAGTCAAGTTCAGGATACCGTACACCTCTTGTCTGTATGGAAATCAGCCCTGTGAATGTTACTGAGGAAACAGACCAAAATGTGTTATGGTAATTATCATGGAAATGAATCAGGGTCAGAATGACCGTTTTAATGAATTACAGGGTTAGCATCATAATTAAGAAACACAAAGAACCCCAAATAGAAGCAGGAGGCACAACAACGGGTTGTTAGATGAGTTACAGACATAACAAGAACTCCCACAACTCCCCTCATGGACCTCTGTCGTTAAAATACACGATTAATGCCATCCTTCTGGGTAAAATACAAACCCACTCGCACCGTGTAATTATGGGTATGCGGTCGCTTGACAGGAGCGATGGAAACTTGTCAAAGGTGCTATATTTAGCTGCTGTCCCTTTCCATTGAGACACAGCGGACACCTGTCACACACACACACACACACACACACACACACACACGCACGCAAACACTTACCCACAATGCCTAACTTTCACTTTACACACACTCTTCCTCTGGATTCAGACACCTACAGCTGTTTGTTCTTTCATCACGAACATCAAAGCCAAGAGCAGCCTATAAATCCAGCTAACCTCACCATCGAGATCTCTTCAATGTCTCAATTCCGTCTCATACTAAATAAGATTGAATAAAAATTAGATTCAGATTTTTCTTCTAAAACTCAAAGTGATAGTCAACCCTCTGGACATTTCTTTCATTCTTCAGCAGAACACAAACATGAAGAATGTTTGTAACAGGCCCCACATTCATTGATTTTGTATCCATACAATAGAAATAAACGAGTGCCAATGCTACCCACTTTCCTCAAAATATCGTTTTTGTGTTCTGCTGAAAAAAAGGCCATAAAGCTTTAAAATGACAAGAGGGGGAATGAATGATGAAAGAATTTGGGTGAATTATCACTTTAGATTAGATTAGATTAGATTAGATTCAACTTTATTGTCATTGCACATGTAGGATACAAGGCAACGAAATGCAGTTAGCATCTAACCAGAAGTGCAATAAGCAGTAAATACAGGATATATATGTAATATATACAATAATTATACAGAATATATGTGTCTTGCGCACTTTAAGAAACGTATGAATTTCAGAGAGCTCAGCAATTTGCTCAGATCTGCGCAAGACACAAGGTCAACCATCAGTTTGTTTGACAATGAACGGAGAGAAGCAAACGCGAGATGACGCTCTCTACTGCAAAAGTGCTCATCAACGATTCAAAAAGAGAAATACGGTATGCATACTGTACACTTAAAACCCACGTATGCCCATCGAAGTAATGAATTCAAACATTGACAAGTGGCTTCTCCCCACTTTTAAAGCAGGAAAAGATGGATAATTGCTTCCTTTAAGCGGATTGCCTCAAACATACCCCATAAAGTTGTCACATCAAAAGGCATCACAGTAACAAGTAAACAGGGCCGGCTTCCACAAAAATTACAAGGCAAGATGCAGAGAAGCTTTTACTGAAAACAAAAGCGCACGTGTTTATTCTTTAGTGTCCTGAAAAGACAGAGAACATTGAGTACGAGCAGAGCAGATGACCTTTGAACTTTCCTGAAATGCGGTACCTCCGCACGTGTTAACAGAGTCTGTGAAACAGATGAATCTGAACACTTCATGGTTTAATAGACATTACCGAACTATGGCAACTATGGCATGTTAAATAATATACAATATGGCAATAGTAAAGAATATATATTGGAACTGATTATACAGGCACTTTTGTTTTATATTATTTTAAGGGACTATGCTAGGGCCTTCAAACATTGAGATATTTTATTAAGTTGTGGACATTAATTCACCGGCATGTTTCTACAGTAGCCCTAAACGGAAAAGGTGCTATACAGAGCGTGAAGAACATATATGATCCTTTTCGGGAGTAAAGCCATAACATGAACACCGCAGTGTTTCAAATGGAGGGGTGAGCAGAGTTGTTGGTTGCCATTTTAACCACACCACTAGCTGTCTCTGTTTTTAAGAAACTAGACCTTTGTGTAATACTTGTTGTAACAATTAATTTTGCGATTTAGGCGAAAGGTGACAATTCAGTGCCTATAATGTGAACCTGTGCTCAGTGCTAATAACAGGTTCTCGAATGAACCAAGTTCAGACTGTGGTGATCAAACGGATCTCATTTCAGACCTCTGAGGTCAAGTGCTGGATGTGGATGTCAGGTGTATTACTGACAGAGAGTCTTACTTAAGCTACAAATCTACAAGACACGCATCTTGCACTAGTGTTGATTTTATAAGGGGTAAATGACGGACGTCTCTAAATATAATTATTCACTACAGTACATGTAGCCATTTAATAATTACATTTAGATTTATTCTTGCGGCAGACGTTTTATATCCAAAGTATTATGTAGTCACAATCATCACAGGGGTAAGATGACTTGCTCAAATGCACTTCATTTAGGAAGTGATTCTCATATCTCCTTTGTGCATCATCCTTGTCTCCTTTCCTTGCTTTTAAGCTCCATCCCTCCAGGATGAGATGGAAGGCCGCAAGGAAAAGACACGAGGACGGAGCGATTGAATCGAGTGAAATGATGTATCCTGGCTTCCTTTAGTATCACTTGAAAGCATTGTCAGTTAATGATGACTCGGCATCGCTGGATTTGGCTGTCACGTGGTTGAATTGTTGAACATTAAAGAGAATTATTTATTTGTAATGGTTACAACACAAGACTACTTTCTCTATTCTATATTAATCGATATAAGAGGAATTCATTTGATAATTAATAATCGTGTTTAAAAAGTACACATTATACACATTTTTCCATGGTTTGCACTGGATGCAGATGAAAAGTGGGAGGTTAGTGTGTGCTTTAACTTTAATTCAGCCTTATGCCGTTTAAAAACTGTTGTCATTCTACTGATGAACGCAAAAACCACAGTCTGAATGTCACGGCATATGCTAAATGAAAATAATCTTGGCATACAACTCTCATTGTTGCTGTCGAAAGAGAAATCTGCACGTTAAAACTTGTTTGAGATGTACTCGTAAGATGGGTATAACAGATTGTCTTAAAATAGAAAGAAGTCTTGTTTTTATCTTCAAACAATCAACGCAAGTGATTTTATATCACAATAATGTCACTAGTAGTCACATTTATTCCATGAAAACCAGAGAGTGTGCCATGTGGTGAATGGCCCAAAAAATGAAAATTGTGTCAGCATTTATTTACCCTCTTTTCATTTCTAACACGTGTGATTTTCTTTCTGCAGGACACAAAAGAAGATATTTTGAAGAATGTTGGTAACTGGCATGCATTCATATGCATTGGTTTGTCTCAATACAATAGATGATCAGGTTACTCTTTTCAACTTTTCTCAAATATTTTGTGGAAGAAAGTCATATAGGTTTGTAATGATAAGAGGGGGAGTAAATGATGACATTGGTGAACTATCATTTTCAGGTATTAACTGCTTTGGTTTGAAAGTGTTTTTAGGGCCTTCAAACTTGAAGGAACGCATTCTAATGTGGCGTTGAGGTACACCAAGACAAAAAGTTTGGTAAAGGCAATATAATACAACCAACAATTCATTCTAATATGAAAATCCTTCAGAGTTTGCCATTCCTGATGTTAGCCGCAGGATAAATGCAGCGTAACTGTTTTCCGCCCCACTCCCACATTTCTTTGCTTTCCCACAGCGCCGCCTTCTCCTTCTTAGCGTGCTCAGATCAGCCGCAGCTGTTCGTGTGGATCTCCACCCTCTCCAACTGAGCTCTATTACATAACACTATACAGTGATTGATGAACTGCTCACATTTCTCACCACTGCCAAGTGTCCATTCTCTCTCTCTCTTTAGCATTGACTTCTTCGCTCTGTACAAACCTGCTGGTGTCCTGCTGTATTCATTTCTGCTCTCTTTTCCAGACCTGGAAAGAAACAAATGGTGCAGATAAGACTTTCAGCAATCTGCTGGCGGGACGGTGCAAATCGGAGTCATCCGGTTTTATGAGTCTAATCTCTTTCATGTCATAACACGCTGATGATGAAACGACACACACTGCACTTGTAGCACATTGCATTGATAAAAGTCTCCTGATGAAGTTTTTTCTGATTTCAAACTAATGTTAAAGTTTGCCATCAATCTTTAACCAGTGTCTTACTCTATTCAATGATTCAAGGATTTATGGGCATCAAATTGAATCTTTTTTAACCGTATTATCATTAAAACATCCAAAGGTTTATGCTTTAAACAACACAAAAACACATTCTTCTAGTTGGATATGAATATTTTACCTATATTAAATTAAATTGTTGAATTTGCTCCCGCCATGGGAAAAACCAGGCCAAACTTACAAGACAACACGAGAAAGAAACGATTTAAAGAAATATAAGTTGTTTTTTATGTCATGCACTCAATATGCTTTTGTTCGTGCAGTAATTCACTTGGGAAGTGAGGATGAAAAACTTGTCTGCAGTTTATTTCCCTGAGACAGAGCAGTTCATTGACGTCATGGCATTGAATAGGAGCTCACAGAGCGAGCCTTGAGCTTTCAGCGAGCATTACAGCACCGTATTCACAGGTGCAGACAGACAGTTTAACCGTCAATCAAACTCTTAGAGAACCCTCGAGCTTTGCTTAGACAAACGAACAATTACTGTTGCTTATATTTACAGTACAGCATTCAAACAAACTGCTGTCACAGTCACATACCCATCTTGGAAAAATCTTGACGATTTAATGTTAATTACGGTTATTCATAAACTACGCAGGTTTTGGTTCAGTAGCAAATCATTTAACTATTTATATATATTTCACTATGTTATAACGGTTATAATCGGCATGGATTATATTCTTCACATTCACACTTTTAAACATTTACATTTAGTCATTTAGCAGACGCTTTTATCCAAAGCGACTTACAATAGTCGAGGAGACAATGAAGCGGTAAATAGCCGATACAACAATAGGTCAACAAGTGCTACAACAATGCTACCAAGTTACACAAAGAGAGAAGTTACAAAAAGTATATACATACATTTATTTATTTATTTTTGTGATAGAGTGAGTAGTTAGAAAAGTAATGAGTTAGTGAGTTTAAACTAAATTTATTTGGAAATATCCATCAAATTGATTTATAATGGATAAATGTTAAAGTACACAAAATGTAATTTCTAGTTTTAGTCATGTTGGTGCATGGGTGAATAATGATGAAGTAGTATTTAAAGGAAATTAGGACTAGAAGATCATCTGCACTGCTGACCTCGGATACTAATGACATCATAAAAGATAAAAGCTTCCTTACTGAAAAATCTTTGCTGTGTTGGAGAGGAACCAAACAAGAACAGAAAGGACTGGTAATGCTCATCTGGAACATCTTTTCGCTGTGAAATGACTCGGGAGACTTTGGGAGTTTAGTTCTGCTCTTCATTAATGCTTGAATTTTTGAAGTGACTTCATTCTTAATATCTTAAAAGAGTATATGCCTCATTGCGCAAATTTTATTGAGCACTCCATTTTTATATAGCAGTGGGATCAAATTATGGAACGAAACATCGAGGCCGCGTAACATAAACAAACCAATTTATTTTCTTTAGTTGTGCCATAAATCCAGACGGAGTGCTTTGGTTCTTAATAACAAGCATTGTATTCATGTCCGTTTTTGGGATGCCAAAAGGGGTGCAAATAATTATAACTTTACACTCGTGCACACAAACACACACATGCAAAACATTCTGCTCGCATTTTATAAATTCAATCGCTTCGATTAGCGTCTTTTTAAATGTGTTGTATTGTTTTGCTAAAACAATTTGAAGTGTGCTCAGGGGGTCTCTTCTGCATGATTCTTAGCTGAATACATTGCAAAGTGGGCCTTTAAATCAAAGGTCTGGCTGTATGGGACTACTGGAACACTCAAGGAAATGTTTTGTGATTCCGTTTGCCGACACTGGAGGCAACATCTCATTATTTTCAGCTTTTGCCAAGAAATTCTTTTTTCTGGATATTTGATGTACCTAGAATTAAAGGTTTAACAAATACGCACTATACAGGTCCCAACTCAAACGTTTTTTTTATTGTAGGCATCGGCATGTACTCTATCCTAACACAACAGGTCAGACCAGCTCTGTCATCTACTCTAAGGTCCTGTCTGTTATCACAGAAAAAATCTACATATTGTAAAACCTTTCATCACACTTCAGGGTTGCTATTATTTCTCAGGTGATGTCTTAAGTCACTACGGGAAAACCTGCTCCTCACTTGTTAAACGGGCCCAGGCTAGCCGAAGAATACATGTTCTCCGATTCACCTGCGTAAATTAAAGATTAAGAGTTTTGGATCAGAGTAAATACCAAGTTCTAATCCTAAAAATAACAAGAGCAAATGTTTTTTCAAGTCTTGTCTTTACCAAAGCAAGCCATGTGTGTGTGCAATATCTACCTTCTTCGCCCTATTCTGAAAAAATGATCTATATACATGCATGAACACAGCCAATCATGGGTGAGCTCGGTGAATGGCATTCTCCTCCATCTTCTGGTTGTGATTTGCTGCAGTCATTATAGTATTACAGCAGACTGAAGGTTTGGCCCGGCCTTTCTTGGAAAGACAACACCGTCATCACGACACTTTTAAAATGGAGGGGAGAGGGAGAGAGGAATATTGGGAGTAACATTAACCATGATATGCAAGATGATGATGGTCATTGGAATGGTATTTCTGGCTTCATTCAAGGACTATTACATAAGATACTCTGAGTGCTGTCTTCGAGCGGTTTTTGTCCAAAACCACCCAAACTATTTCTTCAAAATAGTAAAGCTACTTTTTTTAGATGATTTATTTTGGGGCTAAATGAAGAAAACCTTAATTGCTTTCATAGTTCTGGAGTTTTTGTGTGTTTTATTGAAGTGTCTATATAGATGTTTCTCTTAAAATTGCTTTAGGGAGATATAAATAAGACAACTGAGACAATCGCTGATGAAGTTGTAAAATATATATAGATTGTCAGTGCTGTGGTGAAGTGTTTAGATTTGGGAATCTAACCTCTGAGAATTGTTTGAGTTCTTATGTAGATCTTCAATAGTAATTAATAATTAATAATTTCCGACTTGACAATTTTGATATCAGTATTTTCTCATGTGAAACAATAGAGGTATTGTGATAGTTCTGGGTGTTTTCCTCAGGAGCAATATTGAATATACAAAAAAGACTTTCCATCTGCTTTCCATTTAATTTAATTGATGAAATAATTGAGAAATTCCTCTGTGATTCATTGTAATTTTCCTTTCCTATATTTACATATAGTAACAACATTAAAATACAATTTAGTTTTTGCAGGGGCAAGCTTTAAATCAATTACAAACCTTCAGATTTTCCATCCGAAAAGTTTATACGCCACAACAAGACCATTCAGAAGGTCCAGCTCAACGAAAGCACAAACATGTTTCGATAACATTTATTAACCTTTTTTATTTTTTTACAGTGTATCAATGGCGTGGTTGTAATAAGAACAAATAATGGGTTTCTGTTAATAAAACCTTTTTTTCATGACCTTCTTGCCTGCTCTTCGGGATGAAATCAACAAACTCTCTGTCCTTGACCTTCATCCGTAATGGCTGTATGTGTTTGGAATCCGTAGGATCAGCATGCAAGCAATCAGCCTCGTTCGAATCCCCTACAATCGCTCCAAACCATCAGTGTTGGACAACAAAATTACGTACAATCTGGTCTAGTTTCAGTCCAAGAGCAGCCAATGTTGGCTCTCCTCATACATACACATCTGGGCTTCATCACAATTCTCTGCTGGCCATGTGGTAATGTTTAATTTTCTCCTTCTATCTTTTCTCTCTCTCTCTCTCAGAAAGTCCCACTAGATGCACCACTTCCAACTACAGTAAGATGATCTCTCTGAGAGCAGAGCTGCCATTGACCGTAGTGAAGGTCCTGGTGTTTTAAAATCCACAAGAACTGACTCAACGAGTCACGTTTGGCCTTTTTTAAAACACATCACTCTTGAATTGTCTAATAACAATGACCGACATTGGGTGGTAGCTGTGTTGCCATTGTTTTGAAGCGCGACGAATATTTCCATTATGCATTGTGTTTGACATTCACATGTATCATACTTTATCTCAAGCATGCTCTTGAAATTCTTGGTAACCAAGTGCACCAGCTTTGTATTTGTTTGACGGACAGAAATGGCTCAGCATTAACGGATGCCTCGATGAGTGGTTCTCATTGGTCAACGCAAACCTGGAGGACATCTCTCGTTGATGCATTTCTTAAGTTCAAAAGGTTGTGCGTTCTTTGAAAACAGACCTCATACAGGACTCACACGGGTCATATGCACAGTCACTGATACATTGTTTTGCCTTGTCGTGCAGAAGTCGTGCTGGGAACAGCAAGCTGAATGCGATCGCTGTGCTAAAAACTCAAACATTATTGAGTTTTCTCACAACTCAGGCTCTTACGTTCTGCGACTTCAGGTTGCGATGGCATTTCCCAAGAGCCGGACCTGCTGCGCAAACCTACGTAAGGGGATTAAATAGCCTTTGACCATAGAACCGGATTTTCGACTGTGAAAACAAGCACACTAGAGTGATATTAGTGCAGAAAGCACAGCCATGCCCCAGTCCAAGCTAAACAAACTTCCAAAATAATGAGGCGCAGAAGCCCAAAACGCCGACGTTTAACGAATGAGGGAAGAGAGAGGTAAATGGAGGAGATGAAAGATGCAGGAGAAAGATAAAACGCAAAACTCAAAGGGCGAGTGTCCAGTCGTGTTGAAGCCAAGACAAGTTGTACACTTCTGGAAGCTGAATAATGTCACCTTTCAGAAGACTGATGAGAAAAACAACTGTTCGGAATCAGTGAGGCGGCATTTGAATTAAATGCCAAATAAAGAAGCATTCAGATTGGTTTTGTGTGGGGGGGGGGGGAGGGGGGAGGGATTTACATTAATGTATTTGGCAGATGCTTTTATTTGAAGCGAACATTTTAAATAAACATTGCCTGGGAATCAAGCCCATGATCTTGGCATTCAAAGCATTCCCCTTAACCACTAAGATACAGAACAATTAGAGGGAACATGTCAAAAAAAATCAATCGAAAATAAATAAAATGTAAATGTTTAAAATAAAAAATAGAGCACATATTGTATCGTAAAGGTGCTCAAATAGGGTAAAACAGTAAAGTTAATAAAGAGATTATTAAAGAGAAAAATAATTAAAGAGGCCCAAAGAGAAAAATTATTTTAGAGGCCCAAAAGTTTATACCTCTTTGCCTTCGGAACATGACTTTCTTTATTGGAAGAGATCAATGTTAACAATTTTCCTTAAAACTGCAAATTATAACTGTTTCCTCTCCATCATCATCACTTTTTGTAACATTATATAGCAGGATACTGTACATGGGTTAAAGCAGTGGTTTTTAAATGGGGGAGGGCGCACAGGCACTCCAGGGGGGATGCAAACCATCAGCAAAGAAACAAAAAAGGAAAAAAGGAAACAGCCAAAAGACATAGAGTAAAAGATGGATTGGTTTGCAAATGGGAAAAGATAAGCATTTATTAAACACAGCATTTATTTTTAATTATGTATTGTGAAATTATTTAGAAGTCGGATGTGTGGTAGATGTTTGGGGGGCTTCATTAGGGGGGAATGAGATTCTTTTGAAGGCTTGATGGGGGCATGACCCAAAAAGTTAAGGACCCACCTCAACCTCCTTTCATACTGAAGTATATCATACAAGTTTGGAACAACATCATGGTGAATAAACTGCTTGGCTCTTGTGATGCTGTAAAAAAAAAAAGTGCAGTTTAAAACGATATTCCCATGCAGAATGTAAAGAAATAAAACAAAGAAGCATTAGAGAAACTCTAAAGCCATTATTGTATGACTCATGCTTGACGGAACAGGTCTGCATTCCTTTGACTTTTCACTTACGACTGTTCCTAGAGACGTCTTTCCAGGAAACGCTTACCAGTCGGTGGCTTGTGACCTAATGCAAACAGTGTTTAGATTATGCTGTGTCTTTAGTGCAGTGTTGTGAAGTTTTAAATGTAGTTGTGTTCTTTTATAGTGATTTATGGACAATATATAAAAAAGTAAGAAAGAGAGAGACAAAGCACAGTAAACTTCTTAAGTTGCCTGACATTCATTGTTTAAACAAGGATCTGTTGTTCTCCTGTCACCATCTCAGGTATCACTAAAACTGCACACACTTTCCTTCCCTTTTCATTTTCACAGTTTGACTAAAACTGTCAAAACCACAATTTTTAAGACAGGCATTGTCAAAATCCAATTCAAATGAAATGTGTGTGCGTGTATGAGTCTGTATTTTCTTTAAATGAATGGATGGGAGACTCTGGCACCATATCAGCCCTGGACTGCCAGCTTTAGTTCTTTTTTGCAGCAGACAATTCACTTTCTGTATCTCTGTAATGTCCATTAGTATCACCATTACAAAATACGGTACATTCATTTCTTATTAAAAAACCAAGGCTTTGTTGAATGCGTTTAAGGGCGCTGTTGCGTGACTGGAAACACATTCTGGGCCGATAGAGACACATGGTGGATATCTGGCGGGGATCATTTCATGTTGACCAGCCAGACAGACGAAGCTCAGAAAGAATATTCCGATATATTAAGTGTAAACAGCTCGACTTGAATATTTTATAATAATGATCCAATGTGGGTTGCTGTGATGCAAAGAAATGCATCTTTCGTAAGTAAAATCATATGTGTCTGTCAACTGATCAAAGGAAAATTGACACCATCCATCTGCACGCACGCAAAACTTCAATGTTGTTCAAGATGGATCAGGCTTTAAAGATGCTGTCGTGGCATTTTAGCTGACAAAATGATATGTTTCAATGGTGCATGAAAACATCTCTACTTGATGATGAACGAAATCTGCTCCTTATAAATTATAACATTCATCCCAGAACACAGAGCAGAGCTTGAAACTATTTGCAATAACACACAAGAAGGCCTGTGAGCAGAAAAATACAAGAGTTTGAAGAATGTATAGAGTATAAAGAACAAAAAAACTGTGGTTGCTGGCAATAATCTTTGCTGTTGGAGAAGGCCAGACTTTGTTTGGACTTCTTTACTTTTTGGAACTGAAGAATACGTTAATTCAGAATTTCACAGAATGTATGAGAACACTAGATAAATAAGCACATGGAATTTAGTAGTTCTATGGTGCATGGTGGTTTAAAATAGACATATTTTGTGAAAAGTTGTACAATGCAAAGCCTTATTGTTAATCCAAATGTTAGACTGCTGACAGTTTTTGCTGAAAACTAATCTGCAAAATCGGATATCAAGTTCCCAGCCTTGGCTCTAGAAGTATTTTCCTAGTAATTTCCTTTTCACCGTTTAAAAAAAACGTTTTAATTAAACCACCTAGGCATTAAACCAAAACAACAAGCATTCAATGAGACACTACAATAAATGCAATATTTAAAGGGACAGTTCACTCAAAAATACAAATTCCCTTACCATTTTAACCCCCATGTTGTTAAAAATCCTTCACCTGTGAAGTCAATTTCTATTGAACAAATGTTCTATATTTTCTGAGAATGCTATATTGGAGACATTCGCAGATTTTTTAAGTAAAATTAAAATAAATGTTTGTGCCATACAATGGGAGTCAACGAGGGCCCTGATTGTCCATTTTTCGTAATATGTTTATTTATTCTATCATGAAACAGCAGCCCTGTTAACTACTGTAATCGAAAGTATATCCAGTCAAATACATAAACATCTTACAGACACAGTAGAAAAATAACCTTACACTTCCTGTTACTTTGTGTCCGAGAGAAAGTGTACACCTATATTGTGACTTTTTAGTGCAGGAACCATTTGATGTAAGATTAACATGCTATAAAAAAGCAAGAAACTTTTAATGAACGCTAGATTGAAGTCCATTCTTAGGTCTTATAGTGTGTGATATTGTTTCAATTAAGCCTTAATGACACCAAGTCCAATGAGTCTAAATTAAACTCCTGCCATTGCTCAATGCTCTACATGGAACCACATACAGTGAATATAAGTGGGTAAATGGGGCCGGCGTGTTTGTGGGGTAGAATCCCTGCCTGCTCAGGAAACAGCGTTTCTGCCTCAGGCCGCGCTAAGAAAACATGTAATGAAGTTTTGCAGCCGTAATGTTTTTGAGGACTGCGAGCTTTCAAACCACAACTCCGTTCCTGTGACTGCCGCCTGGAATCCAGATGGATACAGTAAAACACAGAACTCATGCACCGCAAATCAGAATTTAAAACCCCATCAAGATAAATGACCATGTTTACAAGGTAAGATAATCCCGGGTTACAGAAAAAGTCCGTCCCTCTGTTTTAACCAGAGCCAGATCATTTTAAACTTGGCATTGTGGATAAAGCAAAGTCATTCAATAATGTTTGTGGAGTGTTCGATGAATTTTGCTATAACTGTTTCACAAATGTTGGGCAGTAACAGATGAAAAATGAATCTTAAACAATCCAATACATCCTTTCACGGTTTGTGAATAGATGCAGATGCCCAATGTAACGTTTTGTGTACATTTTTTTTCTGTGCTGCACACACATAAAGGGATTCATTTTGATGAAAGTCATAGCTGATAAGCATTTACTGCCAAAGCTGGACAAAAAAACATACGTAAATCTTCAGTTGTGCAGGGCAAAATAAAAAATATATACAGATTTGAAACAACTGGATGGTAAGCGTATGATGCCAACCTTTACATTTTTGGGTGAACTATTCCTTTAATGCAATCTGGTTTGCAAGGCAATATAAGAAACCTCTTGCAAACGTCCTTGGAGAGCCACATGGCTTAAGAATTTGCATGCTTAATAAAAACCACAGAGATCACACAATTCCTCAGACCGTAATCACATGCTTTTACAATTACACAAACTGTCCTCATCCATCTTTGAAGGAAAACTGCAGCTGCGCTTTTCTGTACAGTACAAAAGAGCAAATACTACATGACTAGACCTCAAGAAGTAAACGCAACTCTGCAAAATCAGCAGACAGAGTTCGTGTCTCAATCACCGAACCGATGCCAACTCTATCTGTGAGGTTTCAAATGGTCGGATGCTTGCCGGGTTGGTTTGAGTCCCTGTGATTCTGGCACAGTATCAGAAAGTTGTGGAAACACTGGGTGGGGGGGGTTCTGGAATTCCACCATTAATATCAGCTGACGGTCACACCACTGTGACCCAGCCGTGCGTGTGTCCACATACTGTACATTGGTCAAGTACTAAACACACGCGACAGCACCTGTCAAACTTAAGTATGTCTTCTTCATTCTCCAACACAGAAAACCTGAAGTCAAGCTAGTTTTACACTTTGATCGTTAAGTGTGAACCCAAGTTTGATTTTACCTCTCTCTTTAAACAAAGTCTCTTGTTACGTTGTATTTTTGGTTCAAATACGTTTGCTCATCAATGTGAAGACCTCCATGAGCAGCAGATGTTAAGTATTGTTACAGGCTGAAGAAGTTCTGTGGCAATTGAGACGTTATTCAAGAATATTAACACTCTTGGTCTTGTCTCAGTCTTGACTATCTCTGGTCTTGAATTTATCTTAGTCTCAGACTTAGGAGTATTGGAATTTTGTTTCAAGGCCGATCAAGACCACAACTATGGGAATCAAAGTAAATCAATGAATAACTTTTTAGAAAGAAACTCATTTTGATTACCTTTTTGTTGACGGATGTCTAAAAAAAACCACACACATACATTGTTCATTTCTATCTGTAAACATCTTATGAACTTCCATGCCATGTTTCTAGAGTAGCCTTTAATACTTTATAAACATTACATCTTTGTCCTCCGACAGCCCTCATAGAACTTCGACACAACTAACTAGCAATAAAACCAAAACAGTGTTTAAAAGTTTGTTTTGTTTTGGTTGAGTTATTCTCATGCACAGTCATGTGTATTACCTGATTTATGAGTCTTTCTTGCTTTTAAATAAATAATAAAATGTCTGTATATTAAATGTATAAATGCCACTGTTCAAGACTGCAACCTCACAATAACTGTTATATAAAATATGTTGCCATTATGCTGTTGGTTAAATGGTTTTAAAATGTTAAGGTTGAAAAATAAATAATAGAAACAAACACTGAACTTGCAAACAATCTGCTTGTTGTAGTTATACTATTTCTTTCACAAAAAACAAACGATCATAAGATGTTTTTTTGCAAAGCTGTGGTTCCATTTAGAAACCTTCCACATCCTAAGAACTGTTTTTAGGTTATGTGGTGCATAAGTATTTTTAAAAAAATTTAATGGTATGGTTTTCCTGTAGCACTATTCTAACCAACCCTCTCAGCATATTTATTTTAAAGAATATCTCCATAATATTGGTTTGATACTCATATACCCTAGATTATTAATAATGACCATTTTGATCCATACAGTTAGTTTTATTACTTTTTAATTGGTCTCATACTGACTGCTGAGGCTTAAAGGCTGTTTTACCAAAGCACACTTCTGTCAGCCAAGAGCAATTAATGCATGGACAGTTCAGGCCGCAAGGACGCAGTGGGGAACGATGGGGTACTTAGAGATCCCTCAGCTTTTAATTTAGGCTATACAAATGTTCAGAGAAATTAGATTCTTTTGCACCACAGGATGTAGAAACTTAGCATCATAATGATTATTCAAGATTTTCACGGGTGCAATAAATCAATGCCAGTCAAGTTTATTGAAATTTTGTCTTTTTTATTACCATATTGTAATTTTGAAGGGATAGTTTTTTGAAAACAGTTAAAAAATTTGCTCTGTTTAACACAAAGGAAGACATATAGAAAGATGTTCAGGTAGATCTTCTGGGTAACATTTTTCCAAATATCATTTTTGTGTTTAGAATCAGAAAGGAACATATCCATGTTTGAAACAACGTATGTGTGAGTAAATCACAGCAGAATTTTCTTTTTTGGGTTAACCATCACTCTGACCTTACAGGAAATCTTTATTTTTTCTATATATCTTCATGAAATAAAGATCAATAACGGTCAGTTCTAGTCCGTGATACTAATTGGTTAAGCCGAGTTCTAAGCCCGTATGAAATATTCCAATTCATAACTGCTGATCACATTACATAGCAAAAATATTTTAAACACTTTATTTACTTTATTTAGGAAATCTTACAAAGCATATGGAATAACCATTTAATAAAAGAAATAAGCCAATCAAAACAGTGGGTTACAAGTGCATTTTATAACATCTAAGAGGCTATTAGGGATTCCTCAATGCCATTAGCTTTCATAAAATGCACTGTAATCCGCTGCTTTAATATTTATACAGTATATATTTTTATATATATATATATATATATATATATATATATATATATATATATATATAAATATATAGCTTTCTTATTCTTCACAAAAAAAAGAAGTAATGTTTTTGCTTTGCGATTTGACTTGGCCGGACATTCTGTCAAATAAGGAATGTCAATGAACTGCATTTCAAAAGGTGTGATTTGGTGAGCGATTGTTCTTTCTCAAGGTGGATTGTGGGACTGAGAGATGCATTAAAGCACAGTACTCACTGTTTAAGGCAAACCGTGAGACTCTTTAACATCAGAAATTATAAGTGTGAAATAGAAATTGGTTATTGCATATATAGAACATATATTATACCTCATGCATAATTGCAAAAATATAGTGATTTGATGGTTAGATTGGACCACATATTTTATGTTGACACGTTCTGTTTGTACAGTATGCTTACATACATTTCTCATTTTTTCCTGAGAAATACATAACCTTGGTTTGAATGTTATTTCAGTTTCAATTTTAAAAAAGTTTGTGCCGCCCCGTCGTCACCAGGGATCCGTGCGTGTGCCCCACTTTAGCCACCACTAAAGTAAACCATTCATAGGCTGGTTTACCCCAAAAAAAGGTAAACACTGTGACTCTGTGTTCATATCAAAACATTGCTGTATTTGTTCGAACGTATGCTATCTTTGAGACTAAAGAGCTCCCTGTGGCACCTTGAGAAGATGTCATTAGGTGTGAAGAACTCATAAAAAGAGCTATAAAAACACTGACACCTTCTTAGGAGCTGTGAAGTCTATTGTAACATGATTTCAGAAACACGGCATAGTCCATATGCAACTCACATCGGGCTGTCCTTTACAAACCTCAGAACCGAACAAGAAGGGCAATTGTCTGAGAAGTGACCAAGTGCCCAGAGCTCTTTGGCTGAAGTGGTAGAAACTCTGAATGTCTGGACAATCTCTTTAACATGTCATAGATTTGGCCTCTACTGTATAAAGGGTGGCCTAAAGTAGTGAAATGGGAGAACATTATGTCACTCCAAGTGTTTACCAGAAATCCTATTAAAAATAAATCAGTCTTATGAATCTACATTTAACTCTTTGTTTTGAAAGGAAACAACGACATGCATGAATTCAAATACAGTACACGTCCCGATAACATCATCTATGTTTGGCGAAAGATGTAGTGTTATGGATTTGCCCAATCTGTTTAAGATAAAGTACAACACGGATATATTACCATACTTAGCCTGGCATAGAGGTCAGTTCTCTGAGGACCCATAAGCTTCTGTAAGACTGATAGAGGTTCTTCTAGTAACTCCATCATAAACCTGAGGCAAAAGCAAACTATAAAGTTCACCGAGGTTATGCTATTTTTTTCAGTCTAGGAATCTAAAGAGCCCCAAATGATGCCTCAGGTATCTTTTCATTTGAAGCCAGTCCTACAGCTCTTGGGTCGTTGAGGCAATTCTTATGTATTGAGATATTCAACCAGGGTTGCCAGATATTAGCAACAAAACACACCAAATCAAATCTTGCCCAAAACTAGATCAATGGCCAGTTAAACTAGACCCAAAAACCGAAGAAACACCACACCTCACACGCAAAACACAGTCACTGTGCTGCATTAGACACGTCAATGAATCAATGAAAATCATTCTATTGTAGTACCTGTTGGCATTATAGATCAATAATATTATGTCGCCTTGACATTGACAGTTGATGATCAAAATTATTTAGCAGAAACAAGCATGACGAGACATGACGAACCGTTGCAATGGAAATGAACGCCAATGTCCCCTGACATAAATTAAGTTAAATTGTATAACACCCCACTTTTATAATTCTAAGAAGGATTATGTAGAGTATTTTAGTTCAATCCATGCATTTTGGGTCAACTACATAAATCGGGTAAACCTTTAAATATGTCAAATATGCCAGAAACCAAGAAATCCGATTAGAACTATTATGCAGAAAAAATGCATAGTTTGTAACCCTGCACTTTACTGTACATACTTTAATAAAAAATGAAATAAAAACTTTTTTCAAGCTTAAAAAATAATCAAATAATGTCAAAATAATTGCAATTGAAGAAATGTAATGAATTGAACATTATAATACAATACAAATATTACATAACAATATAAACATACTGTATCATTCTTTATTTTTTGGGGAACCTTAGCCATATTTTACATTAAAACCCAGAGAGATTTTAATCGTTCTGGGAGACTCCGAAGGAGTGGTTTCTTCCAACGAATCAAACAACGAAACATTTACACTAAAAAAGTATTTTTGTTAAAATGAGGTTTAATGTATCTGGTATTGACGTCAAGCTTAAAGACGTCTGTCTGTCTTAGACCAGCAGACCTGCGTTTCCTCAAAGCCGTTGATGATGGGTGTGACTGTCGACTAGCAGAGATCTGCCTGGGGTGTTAAAGAGACACTCACTCACAGCACACAACTCTTTTAAAGGGTTTAACATTCCATTAATGTGTAATTCAGATCACACAATGCAACGTTTCATCTATGTGACTGTGAAGCTTTTAGGACGTGTGAAAGTGTGCGTGCGTGTGCAAGCGAGTGCGTGCGTGTAATCTTTGCTCACTATCATTAATAGGACACACGCTGTTGAGTCACATTGAGTACTTTGGATATTTCCACTCATCTTTAGACACTGTCATGTGTGTAAACTCAGAACAGCATACCCTGCAAGAAGAATGCCACATACCTACTATTTTTTCACACCTGTGTACCCCAGAGCACAGGAAAGGCTTTTAAAGTCTCGGTTAAATATCCACAGAGCATACGCCTGACATAATTAAATCTATTTCAACTCTTGCATAAACTCTTGTGACCGTGTTTTTTGCCTTTTTGTGTTTGTTTGCCAAAAGTCAGATAACCTCAAGGTCAGGTTCAAATGCAAACACTAGGTAAGCACTTTCGTCAAATCAAACACTTGTGGCTTGCAAAGTCAGAAATATAAGGAGTATTCCATTTACAGGGTTATTACGCATGAATACTGGGTTATACAGTGCTTGCCCTGTAGAACGGTATTGAATGTATAGTATGGGCTATACTGCACTTGCCATATAAAACAGTATTGTGTGTATAGTATGGGCTATACTTCGCTTGCCATATAAAACAGTATTGTGGGTATAGTATGGGCTATACTTCACTTGCCATATAAAACAGTATTGTGTGTATAGTATGGGCTATACTTCGCTTGCCATATAAAACAGTATTGTGTGTATAGTATGGGCTATACTGCACATGCCATATAAAACAGTATTGTGTGTATAGTATGGGCTATACTGCACTTGCCATATAAAACAGTATTGTGTGTATAGTATGGGCTATACTGCACTTGCCATATAAAACAGTATTGTGTGTATAGTATGGGCTATACTGCACTTGCCATATAAAACAGTATTGTGTGTATAGTATGGGCTATACTGCACTTGCCATATAAAACAGTATTGTGTGTATAGTATGGGCTATACTTCGCTAGCCATATAAAACAGTATTGCATGTAAAGTATGGGCTATATTGCACTTGCCATTTAAAACAGTATTGTATGCATAGTATGGGCTATACTTCGCTTGCCATATAAAACAGTATTGCATGTAAAGTATGGGCTATATTGCACTTGCCATTTAAAACAGTATTGTATATATAGTATGGGCTATATTGCACTTGCCATATAAAACAGTATTGCATGTATAGTATGGGCTATACTTCGCTTGCCATATAAAACAGTATTGCATGTAAAGTATGGGCTATATTGCACTTGCCATTTAAAACAGTATTGTATGCATAGTATGGGCTATATTGCACTTGCCATTTAAAACAGTATTGTGTATATATAGTATGGGCTATACTTCACTTGCCATATAAAACAGTATTGCATGTATAGTATGGGCTATACTGCACTTGCCATATAAAACAGTATTGTGTGTATAGTATGGACTATACTTTGCTTGCCATATAAAACAGTATTGTGTGTATAGTATGGGCTATACTTCGCTTGCCATATAAAACAGTATTGCATGTAAAGTATGGGCTATACTTCGCTTGCCATATAAAACAGTATTGTGTGTATAGTATGGGCTATACTTCGCTTGCCATATAAAACAGTATTGCATGTAAAGTATGGGCTATACTTCGCTTGCCATATAAAACAGTATTGCATGTAAAGTATGGGCTATACTTCGCTTGCCATATAAAACAGTATTGCATGTATAGTATGGGCTATACTTCGCTTGCCATATAAAACAGTATTGCATGTATAGTATGAGCTATATTTCGCTTGCCATATAAAACAGTATTGCATGTAAAGTATGGGCTATACTGCACTTGCCATATAAAACAGTATTGCATGTATAGTATGGGCTATACTTCGCTTACCATATAAAACAGTATTGTGTGTATAGTATGGGCTATATAGCACTTGCCATTTAAAACAGTATTGTGTGTATAGTATGGGCTATATTGCACTTGCCATATAAAACAGTATTGCATGTATAGTATGGGCTATACTTCGCTTACCATATAAAACAGTATTGTGTGTATAGTATGGGCTATACTTCGCTAGCCATATAAAACAGTATTGTGTGTATAGTATGGGCTATACTGCACTTGCCATATAAAACAGTATTGTGTGTATAGTGTGGGCTATACTGCACTTGCCATATAAAACAGTATTGCATGTATAGCGTGGGCTATACTGCACTTGCCATATAAAACAGTATTGCATGTAAAGTCTGGGCTATATTGCACTTGCCATTTAAAACAGTATTGTATATATAGTATGGGCTATATTGCACTTGCCATATAAAACAGTATTGCATGTATAGTATGGGCTATACTTCGCTTGCCATATAAAACAGTATTGCATGTAAAGTATGGGCTATATTGCACTTGCCATTTAAAACAGTATTGTATGCATAGTATGGGCTATATTGCACTTGCCATTTAAAACAGTATTGTGTATATATAGTATGGGCTATACTTCACTTGCCATATAAAACAGTATTGCATGTATAGTATGGGCTATACTGCACTTGCCATATAAAACAGTATTGTGTGTATAGTATGGACTATACTTTGCTTGCCATATAAAACAGTATTGTGTGTATAGTATGGGCTATACTTCGCTTGCCATATAAAACAGTATTGCATGTAAAGTATGGGCTATACTTCGCTTGCCATATAAAACAGTATTGTGTGTATAGTATGGGCTATACTTCGCTTGCCATATAAAACAGTATTGCATGTAAAGTATGGGCTATACTTCGCTTGCCATATAAAACAGTATTGCATGTAAAGTATGGGCTATACTTCGCTTGCCATATAAAACAGTATTGCATGTATAGTATGGGCTATACTTCGCTTGCCATATAAAACAGTATTGCATGTATAGTATGAGCTATATTTCGCTTGCCATATAAAACAGTATTGCATGTAAAGTATGGGCTATACTGCACTTGCCATATAAAACAGTATTGCATGTATAGTATGGGCTATACTTCGCTTACCATATAAAACAGTATTGTGTGTATAGTATGGGCTATATAGCACTTGCCATTTAAAACAGTATTGTGTGTATAGTATGGGCTATATTGCACTTGCCATATAAAACAGTATTGCATGTATAGTATGGGCTATACTTCGCTTACCATATAAAACAGTATTGTGTGTATAGTATGGGCTATACTTCGCTAGCCATATAAAACAGTATTGTGTGTATAGTATGGGCTATACTGCACTTGCCATATAAAACAGTATTGTGTGTATAGTATGGGCTATACTGCACTTGCCATATAAAACAGTATTGTGTGTATAGTGTGGGCTATATAGCACTTGCCATATAAAACAGTATTGTGTGTACAGTATTGGCTATACTTTGCTTACCATATAAAACAGTATTGCATGTATAGTATGGGCTATACTCAGCTTGCCAATTAAAACAGTATTGTGTGTATAGTAAGGTTTTTTTTTAAGATTTGGATATAATGAACAATAAAGCAAAATATGACACACAAATTTGATCACCATTTCTCATGAGCAGATGAATTTATCAATCAAGATTGGTTTGCTCTCAAGAGTGAATAATAAAACATAACACATAATGCAAAAATGTGCACTGTACTGTTTATTAGAAGGCAGGGGGTGCGTGCAACCAGATGGGGTTTATTTTATCCGAGCCCTCTCGCTTTCCGAGGCACAGACAGATGCACACAAACACACATACAGTGAAAGCCGTGATGAAAGAACCCACTGTTTCCACTTTTCTTTTCCACTGCATAAACAAATCTGTTAAGGGCAAACATGAACCTCATCTTCAGCAAAGCACAGCATGTGGCCTGTTGAAATCATGCGGTAAAAGCAGGTAAAAAATACATCATCAATCACGTCATACAAATTTTACAAAGCACAAATATTTAATCCACTTTCAATGTTTGTTAATAACCAATAGCATTGTAATGTAATTGTATGCATGTAGTATATGCTTTCAGAAATACGTTTAGAGGCCACATACAAACATCCTCAATCTGCTTAACATTACAAAAATATGCAAAAGCGTCAAGCTATAAAGCTTGTTTTGCATGCGTTTAATCACTCCCTGTTGAGTGTGTGTGTGATTGAAAAGCCCCATCGCTCCAAACAATCCCGTACACACTGCACACAGTAGGGTCCACACATTCATAAAAGTTCTTTCAGTGCAGAAAACAGCGGACCAACCCCGGCATACAGTGTGTTTTCAAGCGCCTTCACCTTTTGCCTCATGATGTGAGTTGTTTTTCACACGGTAATGAAAACAAAAGTTAATCTAAATAGCATTAGACAGAACTCACATACCGGAGCACATAAATTATTGTGGAAAGGAGCCTTTATGGACATTCTTTCGACTGACCAGAAAAGGCCCCCCATCTATCCACATGCTAAGCGGGCCTCTCTCTCTCGCTCTCTGTCCCTCTCTCTCTCTCTCTCTCTCTCTCTCTCGCTCTCGCTCTCTCGCTCTCGCTCTCTGTCCCTCTCTCTCTCTCTCTCTCCCTCTCTCGCTCTCGCTCTCTGTCCCTCTCTCTCTCTCTCTCTCTCTCTCTCTCTCTCTCTCTCTCTCTCTCTCTCTCTCTCTCTCTCTCTCTCTCGCTCTCCCTCCCTCTCTCTCTCTCTCTCTCTCTCTCTCTCTCTCTCTCAACCTCTCTCTCTCGCTCTCTCTCTCGCTCTCGCGCTCTCGCTCTCTGTCCCTCTCTCTGTCTCTCTCTCCCTCTCTCTCCCTCTCTCTCTCTCTCTCGCCCTCTCTCTCCCTCTCTCTCTCTCTCTCTCTCTCCCTCTCTCTCCCTCTCTCCCTCTCTCTCTCTCTCTCTCTCTCTCTCTCTCTCTCTCTCTCTCTCTCTCTCTCTCTCTCTATGTTACGTAATGAGTCATTATCACCTATCTTTGAAGTCAAGAAAGGGTGCAGGCGGACAGCTACACAGCTCCTTGGTTTCCTTCTTGTTTTTGGTTACTGTTGTCCCAGTGATAGTTGAATCTCTGGCTCTTTAGGCCTTTTATGCTCTTGGCACGTTTTTTCTCACAAGCTCTCCAGGGGTATAAGGTTTCTGAGTTTCTTTCTTCATACACCACTGTATCTGTCACTCCCCTCCAGTTTCTTTCCTTGCACTCCATTTTTCTATTTCACACTTCAGTTTTTTCCAACCAAAATGTAATTATAGACTGAAAGAAATTAAAAACCATAATAAAACACTACGGCTCGGTCAGAATTAACAATAGCAAAATGTGTTTTATTTTTAAGCAAAAGGAGATATTTTGAAGAATGTTTCCATTACAAGCAATTTTGATCTATTTTTAAAACACAACCTGCACAGTTGATGCACACACACTATGTCTTACTTTTTAGTAAGTATAGTAAATTATATATGTGGGAATTGTTTATAGACAGAAATACTCTGCTATATACTCTGCTGTGTTTACTCGCCTTTTTCAAGAAGGCATCTTTTTCAGACCTCAAAAGTGGGTTTGTGGTAACTTTATTTAGAATCGAGATTATTTACTTTTTCAATTGAGTTTAATCCTAGTGATGCTGTTTGTGTGATTTTCTCTGCACGCTATTGCCTGAACCGTTTCATTGGATATCCATGTGAGATCTAGAGGCTCAAAGATGACACAGAAGTAATGATCTCCTGAGATAAAAAAAATCATGCAACCCAATTTGTAAAGTATTCTAAAGATTTGAAGAAAGAGGCAACATTACACAACATGTTTGCAAATGGGTTTCACAGTAAGAGCTCTGTGTTTTGAGAGAGTCAGAGAAAGTGAAAAGGAAAAAACTGAAAGAGAAATGGAGAGGGAGGAAAAATCTGCATATGGGTATCAGCGAGTGCTTAATGGAATCATGAGCTTTGGCCAAGAGCTGAAGACCACAGATGGGCACCGACTGAGTGGCTGTGAGGTGGCAAGTGGGCACTTGGGGGCATCGGAGTGGAAAACAGAGCCATACTGAGAGAACACAGACATGAGCAGACAAACATGAGCATTTACGGAAGATGATTATATAGTAATATTTTAGTTGTAAAATAGCGATATAAATGAGCAGATGATTAATAAAAATTAAATGGCAAACTTTTTGTAGATGTAAAAATAGTATTTTCTTTTAAAACCCTTAAAGAGACTGTTCAACTTAATGTAAAAATTCTGTCGTAAATTAATCACCTTCAAGTTATTAAAATCATGTCTCTGCCTCTTTCTGTGTAAAAACAAAAAAACTTTATGATATATACTATGAAAATACTGAACAATATATACTAACAGACAATATTTTGAGAAATGTCTCCGTGGTTTTGTGTCAATAGGCTCCTATGTTATAACCATTCTTTAAAATATCTACTTTTTTGGGTTAACTTTAATTTTGGGAACTATTTCTTAAAAACAACCCCACCAAATGCCTCAAAGTATTTTTATCAGGCGTTCTTGCAGTGCAAAGCGTAGTGGGGGAAAGAAAGTTGCATTCAGTGGATCTGAAAGTGGTTTTCTAGGAAACGTTTTTCAAAGTGTACTATGCCAGCCGGGTTTAAATAGGAGTTTTTGCGCCGTCCCCGGCGGAGCCAAAACGTGCTTGTTTTGAAATGTGCAAAGTGAAAGAATTGTGGAGCGTGTTCGGGCATGGGGATACAGGGGCCCCACAACACCCCTGCAAGCCACGAAGGGCCCCAGCAACCACCCCCTCCTATCCAGTAAGGAAAGACAATCCAGCTCCAGCTCTCTATGCGGGAGATCTTCTGTATAAAGCTGAAGAAAGTATCACAACCCCCCTTGTTTGCTACGCTCTTTCCTACTGTGATACATCTTGATTGTACAAAAACGGCTTCGTTTTTGCTCTTAACCGGCTCACAGAGATCCCAACCAGGGTTTATTACAGAGGGGCTAAAAATATATATGTGGAGGGAGAGAAACAGGACTGCTTTTTCAAGCCTTCTGTCCCGAAGACGCACCCACAATGTACAGTGCACCATGTGTTGAATGGTGTTTACGGAAGGGATGAAGTCACGTGACTACCACACTTCCAAAATAAAACATTTAGATCCGTCTCACAGGCTAACACCTACATGTGATTTTAAATTCGCCTTGTTTTATTTATAAAAGCAATGGAGTGGAAACTGCGAAAAACTACAGAGATCGTAACCACCAAAGGCCTTCTGGTGCCAAAGACTAAACAACACAGATCAATTTTGATGTGCTTGGCAGGGAAGAGAGTAAAGAGGGCACAAAATGTACCAGCGTTCCCTCCTGCTTTCAAAAACAAACTGAGACAGATGCACACACGCACTGCTTTTTAATCATTAACTGAATGTTTTCAGGACTGCAGTCTCACCAGTCAATATTAAACTTCTCACATATGATGTTAAAATCATAAATACTGTAATTCTTCTTGAATTTTAATACCGTGTGACCTTTTATATAGTTTACAATCTGCGTATTGAAAAATCTTTGTAAGACGTATTGTTCCAGTTTTGACCCAGTATGCTCACAACACACAAACACAAGCCCATGGCCTAGTTTTTTCTTGGAAAACTGTGTTTGGGGGCCGGTGAGGCTGGTCATTTTTGATGTGTTCTGACGGAGTGAAAACGGTGCACCATTATCTGGTCGGTGTCGACTCTTCTTGTCATTCTATTTTGGGTACAAAGAGAGATCTCCTGAATGTACTCCTTTAGCACAAATGCATCAGGCCGCCATGCACAAATTTCCCATGAGCCAAATATTTCAAAGTGCAATTTTGAAAATTAATATGTAATTCAAGAAAACAATGTAGAGTTAACATTTAAAAATGAACATCAAGCAAACACACGATTCAACTTCTTCTGTGCAGGATACAATAACATCCTGGAAATTATGTAATTGTTTGAGGGCTGTTGTAGGCGGCAGAGAGGTTAATAAGTGATAAAAGTTATTACAAGGGATAGGTCGCACAAATATAGAAATTCAGTTATTATTATTTCAACTTTGGGATGTTTCAGATATGTGTAAAGGTCTTTGTTCTAATGAACACAGATAAAGATATTTGGACAAATGCTTGTAACCAAACGGTTATTGGATCCCATTGACTACCATGTAGAAGGACAAATTATTTTTGTGTTCTGTTGAAGACAAATTGAGATATTTTGATGTAGAATGTATGATAGTTAAATGTTCTATGGTACTTTTGCCTACCATTTTTATTTTTCCTACCTGTGGGGTCCAAGAAGTGTTTTCTTATGAGGATTTGTGCTAATATCTTCTTCTGTGTTCAACTTAACAAATGCATTTGTACAGCTTTGGAACAGCTTGAGGGTGTGTAATCTATGACAGAAATTTCATTTTTGGGTGAACTTATCTTAAAGAAGCTAAACAAGACCCGCTCTTAGCTCAATATGTGCTCTTCACCAATCTTGCAGAAATGGTATAGTTGAACACAGTGAAAAATATTCAAGAACCAATCAGTTCTTGGATACCATTTACTACAATTTATACATATATATTGTTCTGTTGAAACATTTTAGGGCACTTTTGACTCCCATTGCATGTTTCTAACCATGTTAGTAGATGGGCTCCATAAACTGTTCTACAAAACAAAGACATTTTACAGGTTTGAGACAGCTAGAGCGTGAAAAATCCATGTCAGAATTTTTAATTCTGGGGAGCTATCTCTTTAACTGAAATGAATTGGAACACTGACCGTGAGCCAGATCTCCATTGCCCAACATCATTGCCTGACCTCACTGATGCTCTAGTGCCTAAATGGATCTAAATCCCCAAAGCTGTGTTCCAATGGAGTAGAAAGCCCTCCCGGACACTGGAAACTCCACCAACACCCTATTAATGCCATTGGTTTTAAATTTACATGATCAAGAATAAGTGATGTGCTTTTAAACAGAGGTCCTTATTGATATGCTAAATATAGTATATAAAAAATCCCAAAAGGCCACTGAATGGAAGAAATTCAACGCGATGAAGATCTGAAAACATGACTCATCGTTTATATACAGCCTGTTCTATTCCAGTCTAGTGAGTTTGTATGCGTCACACCGTTCAGAGCCGATCCATTAAGACGTACAACTGTGGGCGTTTTTTGACAAGATCAGCGAAAAACTGGCATTCACAAACATCAGAGTGAATAAGAACCAGAATTTCTTTCATTGGACATAAGAGCCTTGTTCCACCTCGAATCAAAACTCTTATTCAGAGTTTGGATGGCAGAAGAAAGCACATTGTGTAATGTTACACAACACTAAGTAATTCTCCGCAGGCTTATTGGCACCATGACTCTGTTTCTCTCTGAATTGTGTCTCTGTGTTGGTTGTTCAAGATCCGATTATACGTTCGGTAGTTTGTCCGAGGGGAATAAGCCTTACGGATATTAAACTGATATTGGCCTGGTTTATTATCCAGAGGTGAGAGGTAATAAAAGTAAAAGTATACATACTTGGATTGCTATAGCAAGAGATTTTTGAGAAGTTTACAGGCGCTTTTCGATTTTTGCCAAGTGTATTTTGGCTGATTGTTACCTAGGTCAAAATGACTTTTGATAAGTTACGTGTTTGAGGTTTGGACGCCTATAACAACACAGGCAGAGGCATGTAGAAACTACATTTGTGCTTGCCCATTCAAATATACTGCCGAACTTGAACTAGGGTGGTTGCCAGGTGGTTCTTATGTGGTAGCCAAGGTGAATGGGTTTTAATAGCGGATTCAGAAGTTCATGACTTTCGAGAGCAGTCAGAGTGTGAAACCCATTGGAAATATTTTGAAGAATGCTGGTAACTGGCATCCCCTTACTTGCATTGGTTTGTTAACTAATATTCTTTGATTCTTTGTTTGTTCTGGAGGAGAAAAAGTTGATTTTGAAATGACAGGAGTGTAAGTAAATGATTACATAATGGTCACTTTTGGGTGAACTATCACTTTAAGAGTAGCAGCTGATCCTCACTGGGTATCATGTTTGGCCCCTGAACAGTCCCTAAACTGCCGTTCCATCCCTCATGGGTCTCAAAGCCACCTCGCTCCATTTATAAATGTATTTAATGGCTCAAAAATACTGATATCATAAATGACAGCTGTGAGGTGAGGTCAGAAACATAGACCTGTTAGTAATTTCAAGAAGAGCAGAAGAATAAGATTCAAAATCGTTACAGATAAATTGTGTAATTTTGTCCCATGTTAAAATATTTGTTCCCATTCTAGTTTAATGTACAGAGACAACAATAAGTCAAGCCACGTGTAGGTTCCAAGTAAACACATGGTTATTTTGAGCTCTCACAACACCGTTCAGTGTGTAGCTCAACATAGCAATGCCTATATCCAATGGCATGAGTTTGTAGTTAACTACAAATAGTACAAGACCTTCGAAATGTCCTAACGTTACACCACATGACAAAACCTTTATCGAATTAAATTGTGTCATGATCACGAAGTGATGTAAAATTGTCCCTAAGGACCGTTTATCTGCCAGCGAGCGGCAGACTGTTTAGAAATCATTCACGTCACTGTTACCTGAACACGGAAGGTTCACAGAGGCAAATATTGATCGAATCTGAGCCTTTACCGTCACAGTAAACACACGATCAATAATACAAAAGATAGAATGATAGTTGTGTCTGGTCAAACTAAACAGAGATGCGTCAGTAAGCGTCAGAGGTGTTCTTGTTTGAACTCAATATTAGAACACGTGTCTAACTATACTCTCATATACCAAGAGGCAGGAAAATGAATCAATCATCCTCCACTAAACATTTGGCAGATACATAATCACCGCTAACAACGTTCCGAACATAATGGTATTGGAAAAGGCACTTTCATATTTTACAATTTTTTCATTTTTTCGAATTTGTAAAATGATTGGCAATAGCATTATAGAATGTATAGAAAAGTGTATGGAAGATTTGGCTGGGGGGTTAGTGTTTAACTTTTCTGATTACAAGAAGTTTCTTCTTCGAAGGTTCTGTATATGATAAGATGTGTAAAAGAATTGGTTCACTTGGTAACTAAAATTGGGCATTTTGTGGCATCACCTTTATACCTTTAGTTCATATTAATATAGTCCTTTCGGCCTTATTTTAAGCGTAATTTTAAGAATTTGAGCTCTAAAACTAAATCTAAATGAGTCTAAGACATGTTTCGCTAGTTATGACTATTACGCATGTTCACACGCTCCTTATGATTAAGCGAATATCTCAAGTATTAGGAACTCCAAAGTTGAAGAGAAGGTCAGTAGGTTTTGAAATCTGCTGTTCTTTATTTTCATGTAGGATGGGTTTTAGACTCTGTCTAAAAACTTTAACGCACTGACACATCCAGTGTGAAGACACATCCCCACACATTTTGATTTATAACATGCCAGATGCGTTACACTAAACTTCAGAGCGATGTAAATTCTGCACAGCTGTGTGACATGAGGGCATGATATTATACAATATCAACCAGACTTGAAATCATTTTCTGATGAGGGGTTTAAGACAACAAATGGCAACCCAATCACTCTCTCTCTTTATATGACACACACACACACACACACACACACACACACACACACACACACACACACACACACACACACACACACACACACACACACACACACACACACACACACACACACACACACACACACACACACACACACACACACACACACACACACACACACACACACACACACACACAGGCCAATAACCTTCAGCAGAGTAAAGAGAGTGTGCTTCTGCCCTCCTCTTCGCTCTTGTAACAGCATATTGTTTAATGATAACCCCTGCCCATGCCAACCTCAGTCAGCTGGTAATATATTTCTTAATCTGTATCTAAGTGGAACGGAGGGTTTATGAGTTAGTTATTCAGAGTGCCAAAAAAACGATGTTTATTCAGTGCAGCGCATACAGTAACACATACAGTGCACACAGTATTTGCTGTAAACCAAATCTGATGTCTAGACTATATAAATAAAGTTGCAATGTAGCACACTATAGTGTTTTCCCATGGCTGACATCTTGTATTGTGTCCCTGTGCTTCTCTCTACAGTTATCTATCATCTTTTCTCTAACCTTTGAAGATTTAAAAGGGTATTCACAGCTAACAAATGCACTTTTTATTAATCTTGTAGGCCGGGAAGAGGAACGGTTGCCAAACCCCAATGCATTTGGTTTGGTTTGAACCCCAAATGCATTTTCAAAGCCCACTGCTTTCATTCCCTGCAGTCAGTTTTGTTCTGTGTAAGAGATTACAGAGAGTATGAATCAAGAAGTCCCAAGCGAATTCAAATAGTGTCTCAGACTAACCATCATTTAAAGGGTTAGACAGTTTTATTTCCGGTAGAAAAGAATGTGTCTCGGCTTGGAAGCGGAGGCGAATAGACCTGCCAACATCTCTTCCATCAAGATGTTTCAAGACATAGATACAGATGAAGAGATCGAGTGCACGCATTTTAAAACGAACCCTTTGGAGGTGTGAAGTCTGAATGTGACTGCGTGGAGAGCTCGATGAAAACCCACCACAGCGACAAAGTCTAAATATGTGTTGTATTATGAGAGATGAATTTGATGGGACGTCGATCAGATCCAACAAATAAAGCATGTGCACGATGGTCACAAGCATCATAAATCATCTCGCACATGTTGTCTGTCAAACCGTTGAAATGAGAATTAAAAATGGACTGCTTTGATCCAAGACATCAACCCAGTAACTTGAGACACATGGACAGAAAAATGCTATCGTGGCATAGGCCCTAACCTCAATCACACTGAGAAGTTACGCTTTTAAATGTTCAACCCTGTTGTCCTCAAATCCAGAATGTAACTCTCAAAATGAGTAAACAGCGGTGTTTAATGATTAAATGAGTAAGTCAGTGGCGCAGTTGACCTGTCATGTATTCGACCTTAAGTTCCCTCAGTGGCATGGCAGATGGATCTACTCTTCCCAACCATTGCGAATGCTCCTAAAATAAATCTGTCAAATACCTGGAGGACCAATGCATGTGCACAAGACCAGGAGAGCTACATCTCGGGAGGAATTTTAGCCTTGTAACCACTCCTGGAAGACTGAAATCATAAAGAGAAAAATCATCAAAAAGTGAAATCATAACAAATCCATTAAATAAGCGGCTTTCCAGGCCGAGGTCATAAATCATATCGCTCGAGGAACATAACTGGCAGTAAAAACAGACCGAGATATCTCGTCTGAATGACAGTGGACTTCACAATTCATTCCGGAGAAAAACACATCGATCAAAAAGCAACAGACTCAAATTTGTATTTAATTTAGGAACCCGAAAATGTCTCTTCCGAGCGTAAAAATACTGAAGGTTCAGCTCTCAATAACCAAATCCAGAATCTTCACAAAAATGTTAGCTTACGTCCAGAGATGTTGGCAACGCATTGAGGATTCATATGCATCAGGGAGGCAACCCAACAGATGGCTGTAAAAATATCATCAACTCACCACATTCTTTTCCAGCCCCCTCCCTCTCATCTTTAGGAGAGCCACATGTGGTCCAGGGTTTGTGAAAGGAGCATAAATTGGAACCGTCGGCTGTAAACATCAGGGCATTACTAAGCAGTTTTCTTAATGAACATGATGCTCAATATTCCCTGTGCAGAGTGACTCAGCATTAATTATATTCAAGAGTGTCTTGTGCTGGAACAACTGTGAGCTTTGCTGACAGACGTCTTATGATAAACATTTTTGCGGTTCATTCAAGACCTTAAAATTCCACAAGCACATTTATTATTTAGATAAACCCAGCAACAAAAAAAATGAAGTATAACTAAAAATAAATGGAGAAACAAGGTTTCAGAATGAAAGCAGCGATATATGAATAAGCTTGAAGTTCATTTTTATTAGTATACTTAAGTATAGGTCAAACAAGTATATTTTATATAGTAAGTATACTACTATTAATCTACTAGTTGCTTATCTGTTAGTGTACTAAAAGCGCTTGGGACTAAATTGGCCCACTTTCTAGTTTATAAAAGTATACTTTCCTACTTTAAGTTTTAAATTAATATACTAACAGCACACTTTAATAAACTTCATTTTCATACGGTTAATGTGGCAATATTTTAAAAAGTAACATTTAAGAGGTAACAATGTGGATCCACCCGAATTGCTTTCTTCACAAACTAATATTTGTTAAAACAATTAATTATGCCTATGACCAAAATCTGATATAAAATAAAATTTCATTAAGAAAGGTGCAAAGTTACATTAATAATTGTTCCGTTTTCCCATCAATACTTAATTTAAAATATATACAAATGTTATTCTTCGCATGAATAATTACTTTACTAAGAAGAAGAATTTATAGTATTTAAGGGCAATATCAGATTTTCACTACACAATTTTTGTGGCAAAAAATTACACAAAAGTGTTATCACAGCTTTTATTGAAAAAAATCTATCAGATGCATCTTTAATTTAGTTTATTTAGGGCAGAGAAAAGGAATTTGTAACCACTGTGGCTTCTGTGGAGGCAAAATCACCACCTATGTTAAAAGTGTTTATGAAAGCATGAATATATCTATTGATTCCTAAATCCATGTGTGTTTTTAACATGATACCAATAATCCTGATTGTTAATACTATTAGATTGTGACAGCCCTAATGTACCACAATATAAAAAATGATTTATTTACTGTTGACTATTAGACTTTATCTGGCTTAATTTTACATAACTTACACCGGATAAACATCAGAAGAATCTATTGTAAGTCAAACAGTCTTGGATGAACATTTCCTTTAAATAACAGATCAACACATTTAAAGATATTTATAAACTAGATCGAGTGAGTTTAACTAGTAAACTAACTAGTTTAACTAGTTAACTAATTGACAAATTCTGGTAAAGAGTATGTTCAATATAGGCCAATTCCTAAGATGCAAACCCTGGTCCAGAAGCACTTCTGGATTCATTTGAATCATTTTATTTAAAATTATTTGATGAAATCGCAAAGAAATTCAAATCAAATTTTGATTTTCTTGTAAATGTGCTGTTGTTTTGCATTTTGTAAATGCGTTTCTGTAGAGTTAAAAACCTAAACTAGTAAGATCTTAAGACCAGCGTGGTCTATACAATCAAACATACTACAGTAAAATCGAATAAAAAGTATTAGCGTAAACAAAACAAAAAGACATCTCCACGTTCTTATTTTCACTTTATTTGTAAATGCATCTGATGTATATCAAGAAAAATATATAATATTTATATATTTATATTTATATATATTGAATTGCTTTTATGTACATTGGTTTACATTTTACAGGGGACATTTATACAATCAAAGATGCATGATACGTCAGTAAAAGAATATCCGAAACTCTCTAATCCAACAACATTTTGTACAAAGTCTGTACATACAGTATACATACATTCAATGGCGGCCATGAGCACCTGTTTCACGAGAAGTTCATGTAGACAGTAAGGAATGCAATGTTAGGCAGCCTCCCCCGTCCTGTCCGTGTGATAGTCAGTACATGAATGAAGGTCGCAAACCTGAACGAAGATTGTGAACCTGAATAGGCCGCATCGAGCACGCAGGCCATCAGCATAAGAACCATCATGGGTTGAGTGTATCTAATCTAATCTAATTGAGATGGGTGGGGCTATGAACTATGAAATCATATGTTGTTGGCATGATTCTCATGTAAGAGAAACAAGAATTAAGAGCATGACAAAAGCATGTTTAAAATTGGACATTTTATGGGAAATATTAATTCTTTCATCATTATTCACCCTCGTGTAATTTAAACCTCGTTCTTCCATTGAACACACTGGAAGATATTTTGAGATATATTTCAGTGGTTTTATCGTTCTTAAAGATATCTTCTTTACAAAGAAATTGATAAAGGTTTGTAATTATATGAGGGTGAGCAAATTAAGGATTTGTAACTCGTACATTAGGGGACTGGAACTCATCCTGATCCTGCGTTGAACTGCAAGAGGCCCGAGGGATTCAAATCTAATCCAAATCTGTCAAATGTGATCCAAGACCAAGTTTCCTGACCACCATAATTACCATGTCAGGATAACTATCTTACATTCCATTTCCATTTATGCATTTGGAAGACTCTTTTATCAAAAGCAACTCACATTGCATTATACAATAAAACATGCCTTTGGAAAACGTGCAAGCCCTGGGATCGAACAAATGGCCTTGGCATTGTAAGCGCCATATTTTAACCACTGAGCCACAGGGAAGCATAGGGAGGTTCTTCTATGCCACACTGACCAATTCATATTGTTTAAGGTCCCTTTGCATAGGAACCATACATATAGTGTTTTTTATAAATGTGGGTGCATCGATAGGTGCAAGAAGCTTGTAAAGAAGTAAATCAATAAATCACCTGAGGCACTTTGGGTAAGTTTGTAGATGTTTTGTTTGTTGGCAAACAGACTGCATAGACCAGATTGCATAAGTTGTAAATTCTTATACAACACCTAATAAGACGTTTTTTTTGTTGTCAAATATTAGTGATAGATATCAGCACCCCACAAGTTATTACACGCATTCCTGCAGTGAACATGTGTTGAACACGCCATATCAGCACTCAAGCTGTGTCCATGACTACAGTTCCCATGAAGAACGTCCCCATTGAACTCCAGATGGATCCCAGACTCCATTTCCCAAGCGTGAGGATTTGACCTGCATGTGTCCCCTATTTGAAAGCTCGAGCCTGGGGTCGGTTAGCACCCTACAATTCCAGTCTGTCAATCATAGGTGGTAAAGTAGTCCAGGCAGGATAGTAAAGAAGAATGGAGAGCCCTTCAGTCCTGCTTGGTTGAACAAGCCTATGAAGACTGTGTGTTGACCCAGCTTCCATATCAACGGGGACTGATTTAGATCATGGCATTTTTCAGGTCACGAGTCGAAAAGGAAATGTGTTGCATTGCTGTTAAAAATATCGTCTAACCACAAACGTCTTGGCCCCAGCTGCAAACGTTTTGATTACATGAAGGCCCAGAAGGTATCTTGTTCTTAGAAGTCTTTGATGATGCAACCAATAAAATGAAAGAAATAAAAAAAGGACATCATTTCAATACTGATCAGAAGGCCAGTTCACATACGACACATGTGCGTGTTTTGACTTTCGTTGGTTCACTCTATGGTATCACAGAGAGGCGTTTCACAGTTTACAAGCTCACAACAGAAAGTCAACTTATAAAACCTCTTTATGTTTGCCGATAGCTTATGATGGCACAATCCTACGAATGATCAGTAGTTCGAGGTTTTTCTTTTGGTTTAGAGGAGCTAAACGCTTACATTTACGTTGGCACAAAAACGACGACCTCATCGCGATACTGAACAAGGAATGTTGATGATCGGCAAATGCATCAACAATACCGCAAAGTACGAAAAAAATACTTTGACCGTTGCACGATTTGTTCTTGATAGAGAACGGACGCGACAAAAACACAAAGCTCGATCTGTGAGGCCGACGGGTCAAGTAACAGTTTTGAGAACAAACTCTTTTCAGGTCTGAACCTCACTTAATAAATTATCACAGTACCACAAATGAATCCATCTCTCTCTCTCTCTCTCTCTCTCTCTCTCTCTCTCTCTCTCTTTCACTCTTTCTCTGTTTTATTCTATCTCTCTCCATGGTGGGGGATTGTGTGGGGTCAGTGTGTAGTTCGCGCTGTCCTGTTGCTTCGTGGAAAACGGTGGACTTTGATGTGTTTGGACAGGTGATCGCTGCGGGCAAATTTCTTCTCGCACACAGGACACTGGTAGGGCTTAACTCCAGAGTGAGACCGGCGGTGTCGCGACAGCTCGTCCGACCGGGAGAATCTGTAACAGGAATGCAGAGATATCAATGATTATGCGCTGATCCGGCTGAGTTTTTGGCATGTTTAGAGGAGGCACAAGGGAACTGTTTTCTTTGGAACAACGTAAATTGTGGAAAGCATCATCACACAAAAACCATAGTCTTGACTTCTTGATGCATTGCCATAGTTTAAGCTGAAATGGGCCTAAATGCTTCGATTACACTTAAATTCTTAAAGTCAACAAGAAATTATTAGTGTTGTTGTACACATCTGAATCCCTTTTCCCGATAAAAATGTAATCTTTTTGTAAATGCATAATCACCAAATATCTTTTGTTTCACAAACACTTGATAATCAGGGACATAGATCAGAAACACGCCCATTGTCTATCAGGCCAGCCGGGGCGACTATTCACAATATGAAATCCTCGAGCACTTGTGATTTTGAAAGCTTGTAAATCCTATTTGTGTAATCGGATGAAAGGTTGAAAATCGTGCTAAAGTTACTGAGTAACTGTAAAACCATTTAAGCATGGAGAGACATTTCTATCAGTCTTTGAGTCTCATGGGCTGACACGGTGAGCATGCAACATCTATTAAACCCGTCAAACAATCGTTCTGTGTCTTCGATACCCAACACCAAACGGAGCACTGAGCAGATCTAATGAGCAACTATATTTAACTCTGAGCTTAACCCTGTGCTCAAGTTCCATGAGAAGATTTACATCACATTGACAATTGCACATTTTTTCTGAGAGCATGTGTACCGCTTGTAAGCCGAAGAGAGAAAAAACCCATGCATGGTTTTCATTAGAAAAATATGGAAGCCTTTTTCTTAACTCAGTTGACAGTCCTCTCTGACTCAGAAAAGTTATGTCATACAACCCGGCACGGAGTGATAGATTCTTTTTGGGAAATTTTGCATCTTTTGCATAATGACGGCACAAAATCCTAAATCTTCGATACACATCACGGAGTAATCGGAATGCATGCACGTTTTGTATAAAAAAGAGATCAAGCGCTGGCTCAACCCTTAAGCCACGGTATGAAAGCATAGTATCTGTTTCCAATATACCAGAAACATGTGTAGAGGGTTTGCAAAGCCATAAAAACCAGTCTCTCTCCCGCTTGGCTTTTCTTACTGCTTTCCAACATGCTAAGACAGGAAACGCTTGCAACGTTATGCGTGAGTTTCAAGTTAACTCAAAATAATGCCCCCCCACAGACTGAAAAATTTAGATGGCGAACTTTCTGAAATAACGCAAAAGTTACCGTGTTGGTATGTGAGTAAAGCTGGCTTTGAAGTGCAATGGGAATTGGACAGTAGTGGGTAATTGTTGCCCTCTGGGGTAGGATGGGACGTGGCGCCCCGACGTCAGAGCTCACGAACTGAGCTGTTCCAGCTTGTTCCGCAACATGCTAAACCTATATGGATATTTGTGCACAAACGCACACATTTTTAGTCACAGGCATAGCTACACTTAAACATCATAATCCATTGTGCAAATCTGTGTGTCTTTCGATTCTGAAACCTTATGGAAAATGCAACAAGATGAGTCACAGGATAGAGTTTTGGTTTATTCTGCTACATGCACATGTTGATAGTATAAACGGTGTCAGTTCATGATTTTCCTACGGGTATACTAACTCTTTGTGTGCAGGGAAGTACTGTCCTATAACGTGAATACAATAGCTGGTTTCTTGCTCTCTGAATCTTTTAAATTTGCTTTCGAATCCCCGAAAGTGTGAGCGAAATATTTTAAGGTTGCCCAGGAATCTTGGCGTTACGCCTATGGTGCGTTTATCCAAGCATGGTTTTATTTAGAAGAAAACATTTCATCTAAGACCTGGTTTGCGTGAGTTCTTGTCATTTTATTCGCGGCGCACCAAAGGAATGCTAAAAACGCTGGTGAAGCATCGGCATTGCCAGATTTGAGGCATTTTTCTTTTGCTGCCTTTCCCGCATCCATTTCCTGACTGTGTCTTGGAGAACTCAATCTGACGTGCAAAAACACAACCGCTTTCCAGAATGGGGCTAACCAAGGTCACTGATAAACAGACCTCTCAACCAATGAAGTCTTATCATACTTGACTATAGAGCTTTCACCACACTGCTGACTTGCATTTTACATCATTGAGTAATCTTCGAGAGCCAGACTTAATCTGGATGAATTGGTGGATTATTGGCAGTCTCAGATAAGTGCTTTATATTTTGGCGTATAATTCAATCCGGGACGTTATCATACTGTATGCAGATGACTGAAGAATGGTGCAATCCAAAAGCCAGATCTGCAACACCAAACACACCCTTCATTGGAGTATTGTTCGTAATTTACAAGATAGAGAACCAACACCCTCCACTGCAAAAAACAAAACTGTTAATGGTATTACAAGCAATGCTTACAACCAAGTCAATAGGATAACCAACAACAAGCAATGCAAAGTTTATCTGTCCTGTCAGTCCTGACCTCACCACGAGCCGGGGTGCACTTTACACTGTATTCAGGCCCTGACACAGAAGGACTCGAGCTGAACATAGATGAAAAGTAAACAGGTGAACAGGCCATAGTCCACCTCTTCAAAGACTTTATCTAATCTCCCAACTGCAGATAACACATCAAACTGTGAAAGAATATACTAAGTTTGAAGTATTTTCATGTAGTTTCCTTTCGAATTAAAAATGAATTAAATACAAATTTAAAACATGTGATGATGTTTTTAATACTTCCACACCTCAATATTTAGCTTTAGGTAGTCCACAAGAGCTTTGCGTGAAGTTCATTCACAGGTTGTAAACCAAGATACAGATGTATCTTGTTTTTTTCAATGACCACAGCTTGAAGTGAAAACTTTATAACACAGAGACCCTGACAACTTTAATTCTGTACTTCAGTGAAAGATAAGAACATGGCTAAAGATCATAAAATGATGAATTTATCTAGAGTTTAAAGAACATGTCTAACAACTGGAAGTGACTTTTTGATCATATTTTGGCTCGTCTGTCCACGATCCTTGTCAACAAAGACATAAAGCTTGCAAGGCAAAAAAGAGAAATTCTTATTAAGCAATTTTGTCTTGTTTTTAAGCACAAGTATCTTAAAGGTTTATTGTCGAGATAAGACAAGAACATATTGTCATTTAGCCATTTAGTTTTATTAAAGATGAAATATAAATTAAATAAATTTGCTGATGGTTACAAAAACTAACCTTTAGATATGGACTTCTAAAAGATGTAGTGGCATTAATTTATTTCCTTTTTATAGGTTGTTTATGATGACTGTTTTTGGTGTATTAACTTCCATTTTCTTTATTTCCAGAGTTTGGCGTGAGCAGGTAAGGGGTTGGCTTGACTTGTTTTCTGTTGACTGTACAGCCAAAGTTTGTTTTTCCTTAATGTTATGAATGAAACTTGCCATGTTCCATATCGAATAGGCCTGTCTCTCAATCTCTACGGCTAAGTTGGATTGGCACATGATGCATTCATATTTATAAAATAAAAAAACTGGCAGATTTACTTAAAGGAGGAACTTACTTAATTCTCTTCTATTTATTTGATTTTTTATGTTTAATATTTTATGTCACTTTCCTTGTGCTAAATAACCACAAAAACATTTCGTTAACGTGACCCATCCGGAATCATTACATAAGCATGTTTAATATTTGTTTAAATTATTCTGCCCTAAATTTAAAACAATGTGTCTAGTTCTTCTAAACAGTGTGCAAAATGTAATACACCAAGTATATTTGTAGGACTATGTTTAGAATAGAAATATGATTCTATGCATTTGGTTAAGTTGTACCCTTTAAACTCACCTCCATCCACAGCCAGGCCATGTGCAAGCAAAGGGTTTCTCTCCCGTGTGTCTCCTCAGGTGGGCCTTTAAATGGCTGCTCTTGGTGTACATCTTGGCACAGCCAGGAAAAGTGCACTTGTGCATTTTAATAAGATCAGCAACTGAGCTTTTCTGGAATTTGTGACCGCCGACCATAAGGCCACCGCCTTGGCCGTCTCCCATCCCGTTTTCCCCAAGACCCACGGGCTTGGCTGCGATTGGCACTGGGGCGATGCGGACAAACTTCGAGGAAGAGCTGTTAAGGCTGGCTTGAGGGATCATCTGAGGAACCAAGGCAAAGGTTTGACCTTGGATGTTCACCAAAAGCTGGGTTATTTTTATGTCTGAGGCAGGTTGTGCCGTGGAAGGGGCGGTTTTAGGGTTCTCTTCTTGCTTAACCTGAACGGGCTGAAGCTGCAGAATCACCGGCATGCCAGGACCCTCCATCACCGCAACCTTGCCAGATGAATCCTCTTTCCTCAGCGCACTTTGAGGATTCGTGGAGTCTACTCCTGAGGATTGTGCACTTTTGGGCTCTGAGTTAACCGTGACTATGTCACTTGAGACAGGCACTGTTTGGTCTAAGCTTTGGGCCCAAGGTTCCACATCGCGTGAAACCTGGCAGTTTTCACGGTTCATTAAACTCTCACCAGTTTCCTCCTTCAAGGCCACAACTTCCATATTCTCCTCCAAGAACTCCTCGATCTCCTCCAGCGTGGGCTGAAACAGCAACCCTGCATGGTCCTCCAGATCTCCGGGAAAAACTGGAAACTCAAAGCACTCCTCCTTGGCCATGCGGTCCCGTCGCGACTCCCACGACAGACCCATGGGAAGGACGGGAGGAACCATGGGAGACATCGTGGTTGAGGAGTTTTGGCTCAAAGTGGACTGAGCGTGGAGAAAGTCGAGAAGGCCATCTTGACTTTCTCCGCTTGAGCTCCCACAACTGGAGCCAAGGACCTGAGACTCGGGGCTGGAGCAGGAACGTGGGCTGGACGAGTCACTCAGGTTGTCCTCTGAGAATGGAGATGGAAGCATGTGATACACTCCGTCGTCTGTCACCATATCCGACGGGTTGTGGGTTGGCAAAGTGTAAGAAAAAAAAGTCTCTTCATCAAGCAGCAGGTGATCCACCATTCCTGGCTACTGCCTGTCCGACGCCTGTCCGTGAATGATTCAGGTTTTCCTTCGTCTTTAGAAAAAGGAAAACATTTGGAATTAGCAACATATAGGACATGTCACAGATGCTCTGCATTTAAAACACATTACAGTTATTACTGCTTACTAATAATTGGCTAACTTAAGTAATCTTGAGATCAGTTTCCTCCAAAAGTATTTAATGATACAGAGCACAACAGCGTCTCTCTTCTTTCCAACAAGAGTTGGTGCGAAATTTTAGAGAGCTGCCCTCCAGCAAACCATTAGGTTAACTACCTCTGCCTGACGCTGGGAACAATTTACTGTAATAGTGCATACGTCAAAAGTACAGTGAGCATGTCTTCCTAAAATCCTATTTAAACAAGATAGCATTGTGAGCACAAAACAGGTCTTGGAATACTGCATGTGATTTGAAACAGATGATCAATGGAAACCAAAGCCCCAGCCAGAAAACCTCATGAAGTGATTCTCTGTTTAAAGTGATAGTTCGCCCAAATGGGAAAATTGGGCCATTATTTACTCTCCCTCCTGTCATTTCAATTCTGTATGACTGTCTCCTGCAGAACACAAAAGCAGATAGTTTGAAGAACGGCGGTAAGCAAAAATACCTTTTACTTCTATTGTATGGAAATAATGCAAGCAAACCGGCGACGGACATTCTTCAAAATAGCTTCTTTTGTCTCTGCTAAGTAAGAAAGTAAAAAACAAGAACTTTTTACGTGTCGCATAAATATAAACATAAATATACATTTTTTTGTCTTGAGTTTTGACATATTAACATGACACTTCCCTTTAGTATAGTGAGGCGCTTCACTGAATCGTGTTAAACGATTCCTTTCAATCAAATCAAATATTTCCTTAATGCAATTCATAGATTGAACAATCACAAACGTTGTGTGAGTGTATTTTTAATCTGCAAACGAAGTGTCGTCAAGTTACACACCAGAAGTGTAAGTGTAAAGTGCTTATGTAGGGATTTATTAATCAGTGTTGGATAATGTTGCTTGTGATTCTTCCCATCAGAGGTGATTTTAGCGCCCCCTGTCTGCAATGACCGACAATAACCCTGCCTCGAGTGTCAACACCAGCATGTGTCCACTGGACACATTGTCTGTCAAACCACAAGACTTTTAAAATATCACTTCCAACCTTTCACTTTGGAAAAAATGTCCCTTTATAACAAAGTTCATAAATAAAAAAAGAATACTTAAAAACAAATGTGTGAACACACGTTTCAAAACTTAAATCGAACTTTTTTCAACTTTAAACATTAAAAACTCTTTACAACTGTATCGTTTGATAAATAAAGTCATGTACAATTATATATTTGGAGTGTTCCCTTAAATCCAGTGCACAAGTAAATATGGGAAAATCCAGCACTCACCCTTTAAATGAGCCGAATTAATCCTGGATGTTTCCAGCTGGAGTACGATCCTGGTTCGTCCTCGAGACAGCCCAGCTCTGATGGCAGCTCATGCTCTCTGCTCTCTGTTGTGCGACTCTGCTGTCACACTGCAGGCTTGTGAGCTATAAGAGTAGATGTGCAGAAGAGAGATGAAGGCTCGTCCGCTCGACACGCTGCGATTGGTCGAGCTCTAGAAGTGGGCGGGGCTCTTGACTTGTGTCGTCATTGAACCTGCAGCCAGAGGGACTGGAGAAGAACTCTGTCAACAGACTCACTGAAGAACAAACCTCATGGTTTCCATTGCAAATACTATGATGAAACATTACATGATTTCTGTTTGGGTGTTGTGGGGTTTATTCTATACTTGTCCCAGGTTTTGGGACATCTGAGTGAAATGTTTCTCTTATTTTTTTTAACTTAAGTATAATTAAGCATGCTTTTCATAATAAAAGATACTTATTTATAAAGTGTTTTTGAAACGTACGAGTTTAAACTTTAAAAAAAAAACAGCCAGTGCAGAATAGACGCCTTAACGTTCTTATTAAAGCATGGCCGGAGAGATCTTAAGGAGCTGCTTGAGAAAATGACAAGGAAACGTTTCTGCAAATTGTAACATAGTTCATCAAATATATATGTTCTTGTTATAACATAACCAAAGTAACCAAAGTTTTGTAATTTCAAGAGTTTATTATTATTCTTAACTGTGGAAGGATATAAATGCATAGGTGAATACGAGTATGATTAGACAGGGTTAACATCTCACAAATAGAAGCCGACACATTACGAGTAGAGACCCGTTTCAACTTCACATTACAACCCTTGTAAACATTTTGAGAGGATCTGGAGTCAAAGTTCAAAAGTTTGATTAATGTTGAATCTGATCTTTCGCTGGCTGGAACGTACGGGCTGCTTATCAAAAACGGCTTTGACAGATATAGCACTAAAGATTTGGGAGTTGGATGTGGAATTAAACTAAAGTGCATGACATTTCATTTGTCTTTCAATGTGATAACGTGTTAATGCATTCTACACTGTACACAACAAATGATTGCATGCCCTGGTTTAACCTTTAACCACTACCTAAAGGTATGGGAGGCGAGAAAGACTTTGAGCCAGTTTTCTTCCAGGGTGTGACCAAAGCTCAACATACAAAAATAGGCACTATCAAAAATTATAAATACATATAAGTAAAAGATGATATTTGGATATGGTGTATAAGTAATACAAATGAATGCAAAGTATATTTAATGGAGGAGTATATATCATAATTGTATATGTACCGTATAAAGCAGAGGCATTTCTCCATCTTGGCAAATGCTCACACACTAGGTGTTGTTGTTTTCCACTTGCGGCACCTATGAAGTCACACTGTGTATTTATAGTTGGAGGATCAGGCCGGACTCAGCTAACTCAATACCTACGGAACAAAAATGTGCTTGGTTTGTACAGGTATATGGTTAACTAGAATCTCCAAGGGCTCAAGAGGGAATGTTTTTAAACTTGTAATGAAGTAAATGTGGTAGAGTTTTGGTGCCAGTCGGAGGAGTTGAAAAGAGGTAAACCATGTCTGCTGAGGACCAAAGGATCACCAGCTCATTTAGAATAGATACTACTATAAAGTACTCACTAATATTAGGACTAATCAGGTAATCACATTATAAAGTGATAGTTTACACAAAAATGAACACTATGTCACCATTTACTTTTACCCTCTTGTCATTTGTTACCTGTATGCCTTATTTCTGCAGAAGATATTTTGTAGAATGTTGTTAACAACCATTCACATGCATTGGTTTTGTGTTAATTGAAGTGAATAGGCGCCACTGCTGTTTAGTTGCCAGCTTTCTTCATAATATCTTACATTATAACGCTACGTTATGTAACATGTATTCGGCATGTTAATATTGCTCGTGCCAAACTTCCTGTCTTTTACAATGTGTATAAACCTGTTAAGTGTGCTCCTGTTTCTGATTTAAAGGATTGCCCTACAGCCTTTAACCCGCTTCCAATGACAGCAGGGATCGTGTCTGTAAATCCTGAAGATAAGAGATTAATCGTATAGTATCAGTAATAAACCAATCCACATGCGTTTATTTTAATATCAAACACCAGTACAAAGCAACTACTGGTGCATCACCTCGGTCCAGGCGGACAGGAAGGGCTGCGATTCGTTTGCGCACAATCTTTTGAGGATGCTAAGTATACGAATTATTCTTTGAGGATAGACACTGGAACAGGAGCTATTGTGTACAAATTCTTCGAAATTCTGCTAGTGTAAACATTTGTAGAGCAGCACAATAGAGATACAGAGGCTATGGCTTTCACCACAGTTCACTGCAGGCCACTCTCACTCTCTCCAGGGAAATATTAAAACTCCCTGTCTTCCTTTTCTCAGTATGTTTACCCCAGAAAAACAACACACACCCTGCGTTCAAGGGGCACTCATACTCTGATTGTCGTCAAGGTCATTTTTGCTCACAGTATGGTCAACAAGTAGATTTACACTGAATGGAACTGCTGTTTTCCCTCACCGGTCAAAGTTCAAAGCACGGATTCACAGGGGGTCGGTGTTGTTTTCATCTCAGAGAAGCATATCACTTAAGACACATGATGTTTAATGTTATTATACGTTAACCATTATATAATATATTATATAATGTTAATAATATAACAATTATAATACATTTTTAAAATATAAGCAACTATTTTAAGACAATTAATACTGTTTATTATTGTATTATATTTGTAACAATTTGATTATATTAAAGTTATTTAAGTTTTATTAAAAATGTTATTACATTTTTTTCTTTATATATGTTTTTATTTTGTCTTTAACTTATAGTTGTATTATTAATAAGTATTATTACTTTTCCAATATTCCAATTAAAACCATTTTTCCAAATATTAATTAAACTTGATTTGTATAGAGATTTACACAATATTGAATAATAATAATACTAATGACGGCCACAGTTATAACAACAACAACAACCATAATTTTCACATTAATAATAATAAACATTAATATCGATTACATTTTAATAACATTACAAATTATCATTATAATTGTCATCATATTGTTACCGTTATTACTTCTACACAAAATAAAAATGTAAAAATTTATTTTAACTATCATTTGACAAATATGGCAGAAACCTTAACTTGTTTAGTCTATGAACACCATATCAGCAGATAATGTATCAGGCTTATTTGCGCTGTCAACACAACATGTACTTTTACTTCTTTATGATGGCTAAAAACACATGGTTAAATTCTTCTGTCAATCCACTCGTAGTACCCTTTGAACTGTCAACCTGTCATCCTTTTAAAGCCTCTTTGACGTCAGATGTGCCAGAGAAACAACAAAAACAAACTGACATTTTAAACATTCCTACCTCTTAAGTATAACACATTTTTAAATCCACAGACCAACACGTTTCTATTTTTAATAAATTGCTGGGAATTTTCCATAAATCATTAAGTTTATTTAAAGAAGCACAATTTGCTTGGTTGCACTTTGGTGTCCAAAAGGTGCTTATTGTAACTGTCACACAGTAGGGTGTCATTACGAATGAAGATAATTTCAGGTGGTTGAGTTTAGGGTCAAAAAAAGTATTTAAGTCCTTCACATACCTATAAATACTTACAACCTCGACATGAATATTTCACCAAAATATTCTATGCACTTTACAATCCATTGCAGTAGTGTAAATTATGTTCATATATTTACAGCTCTGTCTATAGTGTTCATACACTTTCACATAATCCATCTGTATAGTATGTCCATAGTACCCCTGTCTGTATATCTGTTTAGTATTTTAAATCTGTAAAGTATATCCATACTCTCTATTCTGTATAATTATTGTACATATTGCATATATATTCTGTACTTAATGCTTATTGCACTTCTGGTTAGACGCTAAACTGCATTTCATTGCCTTGTACTTTACATGTGCAGTGACAATAAAGTTGAAGCCAATCTAATCTAATCTAATGATTATTTTCTCCCATAGTGACATTCAACGCTACAGGTTGATAGAAGGTCTCCGAACAGATGAGGCTGAAATCCCTAATGAAATAGAAAAAATACTGAAAATATAGAAAACATTAATAAAGTCAACAGAAAATGTTACAAAGACAAAACCCAACTGAACAAAACCCTTTAAAAAACATTCACAGTTAACAATGTAACAATTATTATCTATGAAGTACTCCTGTATCATAACTGGCAATGCACAATGCTAGAAAATCATTGAGAAGTTTGAGTTCTAGTGCAAATGTCAAAAAGGTATAAAGACACTTTCAGGAAAAACAATGAACTGTAGACAACTTAGAAATAGGTAAGCAATGCTGATCCAATGCTGGTCCAGAAGGGCAACTGAACATGACACCACCAACAAAATATTTATAACAGAATCAAAATGTTAAAGATTTAATAATAATAATAATAATATATATATATATATATATATATATATATATATATATATATATATATATATATATATATATATATATATATATATATATATATATATATATACTTAAAAATAATCCAAATGCTTCTGGACCAGTATTTACATCCTGCGTATTGGTCTATTATGATTTCCTGAATGCCACAAAACATTTAAAGTCTCCTTGTTCGCCACAAATCTTCAGAAACCCAACTCACATATTATGTTACAGTATATACAATTAGAAAGGTGATAAATCTTCAGAAGAATTCATGATGACTGCAGACTGACAGGGATGCCCATCATGAGACTCCTCTCGGGCACAGCGATGGTAAAGTAGTAAACTTTACCTGCTGGCATGACAGCATGCTAATGACACCTCACCAAACCGAGGTCTACAGCTGAATATTTTCATATTCATTTCAGACATCCTGTTGTTTAATGCTTAATAATGTTACCTTGTTCAGACTCACGCTGGGTATGGAGCTGATGCCAACTGATTGGTTAAAATGCTCTTGAAGACAATGGAAATTCAATTAATTCCCCGCACGTTTCTTCTAGAACTCATCCGAACATATCTTATTTAAACCTTGTAAAGAAATTGAATGGTGTTTTACAATCAAATGCGGCATTTGTGTCTGCCGTCTCAAGAAAGAAACACATATGAGACGTAAGAGACGAATCATATTATATTTTGATCAATTTACTGGTCATAAAGTACATTGTTCCTATAGTAAAATACATGGACACTCTTTTCTACCATTTGGCCAAATATTATGATATTAACACAAAAGCTACGTTAACACTTAAACCAATTTTACTTTAACAATTGTCCACTTCCCAAGATGTAAACACTATATATGAAGATATTCATTTATCAATTTGATTTGGTTAAAAATGTTAATTTTCTTTTGTTCAACTGTTGATGTCAAAAGTACTTCTGAAAAAGCATTGCTCATATTTTCTGAAGAGGTCTTTAAAGGTGGTGGGTGGAGTTGGAGGTATTATCAACAGTTTGGCCCTCAAGCGAAAATATGATGTTCAGTCAAAAGCTCATTTGAATATTTGTCATTGGATAATATTTTAGATGGAGACAAGAATGACCACAAGAAAGAATTATAACACAGAATAGAAGATTTAAAGAGTATGACATTATTGTTATAATTTAAGGTTAATATTCAGTTAAACTATAACTAAAGACCCACTAAGATATCTTGAAATGCACAACAGTGTTTATAGGTTGGTAATTTTGACTGAAACAGGACATTTAGCCAGGACCTAATAGATACGGTCTGATCTAAAGTCAAATCATCAATCTCATCTATATTTCTTACATCTATTAAATGCGAGTTTTCTTAATGTTTTGGAAACAGTAGATAACTTTTAAGGCGCAATGGGAAGCAACTTTCAGAAGCTATCGGCAGAAATGAAATATAATATACATAACACCAGCATGAGGTGTATAAAGATCTAACATTAGGCACCTTGCAAGGAGCTTTTTCTATCTGCATTCTGCGCAGGTCTTCCTCCATGGCTTCCAAGGCCATGTTTGAACAATGGCCTAACAAACAACTGCTCAACGCAACACGTTCATAAATATCTTTCTCCTGTGTAAGCCACAGTAGTGTTTCAAAAGCAAAACGTCACAAACTGAAAGTTTAAGGCGTTATACTCAAAACCAAGACACCGTATATTTCACATGCTATAGGACTAATTGATGTTCACCTACTTGCTGAGTGGAAGGTGATGTTGAATTGGTTTTAGCACGTAGATTTTCATAAATGTGACGGAAGTACAACTGACTCCACAGACATTGGTGTGTTTGTGTCTGTGCTGACGTTAAACAACATCTTCAAACAAACGGTTGCATGAAAGCAGTCGGAGATGAGGTAAGTGGAAACATGCAGGCAATCTATCGCTGTTTTTACTAACAGAGAACACACTTCACCAGAAGCTTGGTACACACATGTCTCCCTCAGAGCCTCTGTTGATATTTGTCCAGTTTCTCTGAGCTAAGACTACGTCTGACCTACTACCACGTTCTGACAAAACACTTTTTGTTCGGCTCGCCTTAAAAGCCTTTCGAAAATGTTCCATTTTCAACGCGTTCGGCTCATTTCTTTCCGCTCCCTCGTAAAAGCAGGCGAAGCGTCACGGTTCTGAATGACGGTGTCCTGCTGTTACTTTTCCAGAAAAAATAAATAAGTGAAGAATACATAAACACCCGAAAGCCATCGGCACACAGGAAACTCTGCGGCGTGTTTAATCAATCGAACCCGAGATGTTGCCAAACCTAATGAAACTTCACAAACAAGTTTTATTCCTCAATCTACATAAAATGGATCTGAATGAACACACTTGACGTTTGAATTTTGTCGAATTTCATTTGGAACTTTCCTATTTTCCTGCTGATGTCCTTTAAGTGTTTTCTCTTTTTCTGATGAAAGTACAAGCACTCAACGCCAGTGGGTTCTGTTTCTGGTAATGGGAAACAGGTCATATGGAAGCGGGAAACCACCAGTTTGATCAGCACTGGTAAAAAACACAATATTTCTTCTGTGTTTGCCTCCTCTTTTGGGCCCGGGAGACAATGTTGCTCAGGAGCACAGGCGCCTCCTGCATTACGAGGGGTCGTTTAACAAGACTTTATGTTTATGAGCCAGATCTGGTGCCGTCAAACGTGATGTGTTGAACATCAACCACTCTCATCCATGAACTGGAACTGGAATCCATGAACTTACACAGAAAAAAAACTTCAATTGTTTATCTATATGCTTGAGAATCAATGTAAAACTTTGAAAACAATTTTTGTAAACTTGTTTAAATTTGTCTGCATTTTGATTATTAAAGTTCCAGGAGTCCATTATCCAATGCGACTCTAAAGATATGCTTCACTGCTATAAGTTCTCTAATATGAGTTTCTTCAAACACTTTTCAAACCAACAACAGAAAATGACTGTATAAATGTTTAGCTTGTTAGAGAATTTTAGAGGAATATTTGGCTTTACTGAACCATCTCTGATCATTTTTAAGCCTCTTTTATTCCATCAGTTGGCTCCATTCAGGAAAGATTTTTGGCAATCTGATCGATTCATAGCGAAATTTCTGAATATCCTTACTTTACTATTCACATTTCTCAATAAATTAATGCATGTCACTCCTAATTAAATATTATTTAAATAATTTAGACGTACGTCGTGATTCCTGTTAACCCCAAAACAATATAAAAAAGTGTCCATTATAAAAGTTGATTTTAACTATCAATACATTTAAATGTTTATCTGTATATTTTATCAAACCCCTGTTGATAAAGTCAGTCAAAAAAATATTTGTTTTTAAAACATAATTTCTAGGACTTCTGTGAATAAGAATGCACAATCCTAAAATAATAATAGGCAACAACTGAAGAAAGGATCTCTTTTCGAGAGCCCCTTCATTAGAAATATGGAATGTTATGGATGTGACTGTTATTGGCAGTTGTTTGAGCTTAAACAGCTACCAAATAACTACATTTAAAGTGAGATTCCAACAGGCCCCATTTAAAGTTATAGTTCAAGCCAAAACATTGACATCAATTCTCACTCTCTAGTTGTTACAAATCCGTATACATTTCTTTGTTTTGTTGAATACAGGGAACCATATTTAAACGTAAGATTGTAACCAAACAGATATTGGTCTCCTTTAACCACCATAGCAGGAATAATAACAGTGGTTAAAGTACGCCAGCATTTGTTGTCCTACATTCTTCAAAATATCTTATTTTGCATTAAACAGAAAAAAAAACATATAAAGCAATTTCTCTACTTCGTGTCAATGCTGTCCAAAACCAGTTTGATTAAAAGCCTTCTTCCAAGTATCTTTGACACAAGTCAAAGGTGAGTATTAATAACATCATTTTACTTTTAGTGAACAATCCCTTTAAAGGTTGACATTTCGTTGCCTATGTTTAAAAGGACGTTCCAAACAAAATGTAGAAAAAGAACTACATTCCAACCCAGAAAACCAACAGTAAGACTTCATTCGGTGTTATTGATTTGCTGACCGCACTCTTCTAACACTGAGCATTTAATTACCTTTTTATAGCAGTGTGTGGGTAAGGAGCAGTGGCCCTCAGGATTCTCCCGTGGCTTTGGGTTGCGTAAGCAGTTCCTCGACGGTTCTCCAGTCTAATTAGAAACAGTAGTCTCTTCCATGCTTTCATCTCCGTTTCTTCACGCTCTCTCTAAATGTCCTCAACAACAGACGATCAATCTTCTCAAGGTACGACCAGTACCTAAAAGCTGTTGCTGGAGACAAAATATTATCTTATCTGGAGGAAATAGAAGCAAGCTTTGAGATAATAGTTCATGTTGTAAAGATACAGCCATTGCTTTGAACATACAGTACACAAGCATGGGCCGGAAAAATCACTACAGTATAAGACCGTCTTTATATATCGATCAATTGATGCTAGGGCTGAATTGACGGTGTTATGTGGTTACACCAGACTATGCGATCGAGGTTGATTGGCTGTTTCTGGAAGACTTCTACTAAATCCCAACTCAAGTGATCTAAACTTAAATCTCCTGGGCTTTGCCTTTCCTTATGTTTTTTAATACAAAAATGACCGAAAGCAATGGTGGTTCAAGTCAATAAGAACATGAACATTAAAATGGATTCAATACCACAAGGGGACAGTAACTGAACAAGTTTCCCTTACCAAGTATACCACCTGCTTGATCTCTCGCTCTCTCTCTCTTCCTCTCCCTCTTTCTATCAAAGGGATTGGTGAGAATATTGCATAGGTGCACAATAAGTGTGTGCGAAGGTGTGAGGATGTCCTGGAGATGTTTAACCATCCAGACCACTTGGGAGAACCGCTAGAGGTCTGAGTCTGTTCAGCTGGTGAGATCCATGGGAAAGAGAACTTGAATAGCACCTATTGTACATAACACACACTTAAAGCACATGGGGAATCTCTCTGAAGGGTACACTAAACAATCGGCCGCCAGGTTGCAAGGCAAACTCTTCAACAGATGCTGAAACACAGATCAACAGTTCTGATTGGAATTTTTCAATCATGGACAACACATCGGTTTGTGCGAAAGAAAAGCGCTGTTCAAATGTGTCGGCCTTAAACTAAGACTCTGCATTGGAATTAGAAAATTGCGATATTGGCTGATAATGGCATTTTTGGACAGGCCATCACTTTAAGTTTCCTCCTCTTTAGGATGAGACATGCATAAACAAAAGCAGAAGACAGATCTCCAGCTGATGTCAAGAGACATCGAGTGTCACACACAATCAACACTTCACACTGATCAACAATGGAGACTCCTTATAGAAAGAGAAGACGAGTAATCCATCATTTTAATAGTGACATGCTCCATTTCCCAAAGGAACCGGCACAAGTTTTCAGCACAATGCATAAACATTTTAGTTGTTGAGTTATTTTGGATATGGATAAGTGTTCATGTGGAACGGGTTTAACACAAAAGTAAAAAGAATAAAACGGAGAAAAAAACAATAGACAGAAAAAGTAGATAATAGAAGAAATAGAAAAAAATGATTAGCTTGCTTACCACCAGATGCCAGTCAAGAGCCAAAGAGCAACTTTGAACAAAGACTTACTTCAAAACTGCAAGTTTTTATAAGTTCTGTTTATTGTCATCTATAATTTCTAGTGTTCAGGTCTGAAAGCATTTTACAACCATTAATATACATGAATAAAATATTGCTCCATACAAAACAATGTTTCAGGGTCAAAACTAGTTATGGTCTGTGATTGGCATCTGTGAAACACTAAAAAGTTTCAACTTAACCTTCAATAGCTATCAAAAAGCTGAAAGAATGTTTCGATTTCAAGTAATGCATTTTCAGAAGTCTATTGGGCAGGTCATTAAGCACTGTGCATATCATTTAGAATAAAAAATGTCTTTGCAAAGACAAATCTACTGTGGCTTTTATTGCTTATAACTATAATGCCAACACAATAAAACATTTTCTGTATCGCTCTTTACTTTAAGACAGTTGTTCTCAAAGTGGGGGGCGCACAGGCACGGCAAGGGGGGGTCATACCATCTGCAGAAGAAAAACAGTTAACAACTAAAAGACAGAGCAAAGAATGGATCGGTTTGTAAAAGGGAACAGAAAAGCAACTGAAGGCAGGTCACTGTTTTTGTTCAAAGGGGCATTCATTTTTCATTATGAGTAGTGAAATTATTTGGTAGTCTGAGGTGAGGCAAGGGTATCTGGGGGCTTTGTCGGGGGGGCACAAGATTCTTTTGAAGGTTTAAAGGGGGCGCGACCAAAAAAGGTTGCAAACCACTGCTTTGGGATAAGTCAAAATAACTTTCCGTTGAAATCAAAAGCATGACACAGATCCCATCCCCAGAGTTAACTCGCACTTAACATCTCCACATTCCAGAACTGTCCTACAAGGGTTTAAACCTTTACAAAATCTACACCAGTCATCAATCCACCCTTGACTTAAGCATGCTACACTCTTTTATAGTAGACACGAGACATTCATGCTTTATTAAAAACACAACGAGGAGATATAAAATGCTCTGCCTCACATATATTGGTACACAACCTTGGCAGGAATGTTTGACATTATAGCACTTTGGCACAAGCAGCCGTATTTACTATAGCTGTCTTTACTAGGAAACAAACATTCAATTCTACAGTTCAGCAACGGTTTCAACACTTTAAGTACTATATATCTGTTTCTGGATATTTATATCTATCTATATCTATCTATACATAGATAGATATAGATATTTTTCAACACATAAGTCTGGCCAACATTTTGATCACAGCGACAAGGGTTGTAAACAATACATCAATAAATTTGTAATAATGCTTGTGAAATATTTTTGTGCTATATATATATATTAACTAGAGCAAAATGTCTTAAATGAACAATCAAAAATAGAACATTCCAATCTTAGTAAACAATCTTACAATCATCTTTGGAACCGCAATAGTAAATTGCAACATGGCAGTGCACGCACAGGTGAATTTCACTCCTAAATAATTCACCCCAGTGTCAAAAAAGACCAAAATAATTTTATTTTGCGCTGTGACATTTTTTTCTTTAGTTATCAGTCATGTACTGTTATATAAATGAATCTTTTGCTCTTGTGTGACTAAAAATAATAAATTATCTGTTGACTGCAATTGAAAGTAAATATGGCCGTTTTTTGTATTGATTATTGTATGATTATTGCTTTTTTCTGAATATAGTTATGTTGTATTATAAAGGGTTTGAGTTTAAAATGTCACGATGTAAAAATGATATAAAACATTTTCTGATTTTTATTTTGGGTTGAAAACGACCTGGACAATTTTTATAGTGAGACTCACCTGTCTGATCCACCTCTATCTGTCCTTGCAGTTTTTAAAGAATCTCTCTCTTTCTGTCATTTCGATGATCACCTGATTTGTCTTTGTCATGGCATTCATCTTCCTACTTCCTGTGCCCATTAACCTCAGCTGATTATACTCCAGATATTTCTTCTCTCAATCTTCCTCTCTCTGGTTGAATTGCAACTGATTGGCACCTCAGTTTCAGCAGGTAATTAGTCGTATCCACATTCGGTGTGCGGAAGGCTCAGTTTGCGTCGGTGTTCCCGCACGGGCATCTGTTTTCCTGGCAGACATAGCTACTTATTACCTTCTTTCAATACCGAGCACAAATTGGAAAATATTTACACACTCAAAAGTATGTGCCCGTGCCTCGGATTCAGGCAGTGAGAAAATTATCTTGGGCCAGAAATCTACGTGGAAGGTAAAGATGTCAGGCGTGATGAAAGTAAAACCGGTGTGTGTGTATATTTGTGTGTGCATGTGCGTGTGTGTGTGTGTGTGTGTGTGTGTGTGTGTGCGTGTGCGTGTGCGTGCGTGCGTGAGTGTGTGTGTGTGTGTGTGTGTGTGTGTGTGTGTGTGTGTGTGTGTGTGTGTGTGTGTCTGCGTGCGTGTGTGTGTGTGTGTGTGTGTGTGTGTTGCGATTGGGGATAACAGCGCACAGCACTGCATGAGCCCACATGCTCTCGAGGTCTGGGTGAATCTCATGGAAAAATTTCCTGGTCCTTTTTCATCCCTTAATCAAAAGAAAAAGTTTATATAATTAAATCATTTTAATTTAAATTCTGGTAAAGGATTACCAATCATTTAACTAGATTTAAAGGCATAGTTCCCCCAATTTCCATGCTGTCATGACATTCCAAGTATGTATACTTTTTAAGAATCACAAAAGATATTTTGAAGAATGTCCGTAGCCCAAATGACTTCCATTATATGGACCCAAAACCACTGAGAGATTACTCAAAATATTTTTGAGTGGTCCGCAGGTTTTAATTGACATGGTGAATAACTTATTTTTGGGTGAACAATTCCTTCAAGCACATTTGCCCTGTGTTTATTTTGAAAAGACTCTTATATTCACCCCACAGTAGTGAGAATTGGTGCAGTGCTTCAATTGATTTGGAGCTAAAATATTTGCTTGGCAATTATCCTGAGATTGACCCTCCTAACTCTCCATTTGATGCAAGCTCATGCGTTTCTGATGATGAAGCAGAACACCACACGTTATGATAACACATTCCTGATTTCTGTTGATTATTGTGTAACTACATTAGGTGCTACTTCTAACTGATGCAGAAAGGAAAAATGCATTCCCTGTGACGGATATGCAGCTATGCTTGAGGGAGTGTGAATTAAGTGCTGATCTACGATCAGAGGTGGGCATTTATCTGTGGGGTTGGAGAAGAAGAGAGGGCCGGTCTGGGTTCGATGTCTCTGCTCTTCATGAATGACAGCAGCTGGTCTGGTATCTCAGCCAGTACATCCTTGGCCAGTCTCGCCATACTGAGCACCTGGTTCCCTGAACGGTCGATGTAGTCCCGGAACGGCACAAACTGAGATACAGGACATAAAAAAAACAGAGCACACAGCACATCAGAAATATGTTTCTCAAGCCCGGTGAAGGACGACATTGAGATAAGACTTAAAAGAGTCTCGCCACTGTTTTGAAATCAAAGCTCAGGCTTCCACTCACCAGAGGCATGATGGTTGATATTATTTCTGAATTTATTGATAAGGAAGTTCACGTTAAAACAATGCAACCTTTCCCCGTAAATCCAAATACTAAAGAATTAGGTGAAACTTATTCATTTCTAATACAATTATGCTGCCGTAGTGAACAAATAGCAAATACGACAAATGTGTAGTCCAACTTTGATATATTGATATTTTTGTTTTTGTTTAAACACGATTTCGAGTTCTTCTATGCCTTTTTATTACACAAAAATCCATATTTACCTTTACACTATTTCGCCTAATTTGATCAACTAAATATCTTAAAGTTGTAGTGTTTTGTCCATTTTGTGTAATATACCTCAAACAGTATTTGCATAGTTTCATCTAAACTATGGGGACAAGCCAAAAAATGTTCTCCATCAATATGATGTTTGTCTAAATAGCAATTATGTAAATACTTATTAATGTGATGTATTTGTGAAGGTAAAATATCTATTAAAAACATAACTTCATAACCATTTTCTTACATCTACATTTTGTCATTTAGATCATGCTTTTATCCAAACTGACTTACAAATGAGGTTTACAAAAGAAGCATATACAACAGGCGATAATAAAGCAATCGTAAGCTAAATGGATGCCAGTCCCAGCAAGTGCAATACAACATACATACCAAGTGCTTACTTTTATATAGAAAAAGTAAAGATGGGAGGATGTCAAAGGAGGTTTAGTAGTAGGTCTTTTTGTGGGTTAGGTGTGGGTTTTCATGAATATGTATTGGTTCTTTTTTAATCTTTATTAGACATTTGCCATCATCTCCTAGACATTAGCTATACCCGGCAGGTAGTTTACCCTTTGTGTGCGCCCAAACCTCTTGAAAACTTCAAAAAAGCCCAAATATATTACAACATTATGAAGACTATACCTGGACAATATCTCTTTCAGCAACACGTCCTCTGGAGGACACCCTGACCTCATCTCCATCCAACTCTTCCATAGCTGTTACATAAACAAAATATAGTTACATAACCTCATGTTTACAGCTCCGAAATTTCATGTACACACTCTCACCATCAAATTCAGCAGGACCGACCCCCACGATTATGATGGACATGGGCAGAGACGCCGCCTGTAAACAGACAGCAAAATTTGTGATTCTTAATAAAACCAATGCTTTTCAGCACCAAATTTACAGATGTGACAAGTAAAACAGACTCACGGTAACCACAGCTTCTCTGGTCTGCACCATGTCGGATATGACTCCATCTGTGATGATCAGTAACACAAAGTATTGCGAGCCATCCGTCACCTCCGCAGCACATCTGGACATAAACATATTTTTAGATATAAAGAAATCGAAAATCAAATGCTTGGTTTTAGATAATGACATGTCAAATTTGATTATGTGCATATTCAAATTACACAAATGAGATTTGAGAGGAACTGAAGCGAGAAAGGTTTTCACAGAATAATGACTTTGAATAATATATCTGAATAAAACATGTTGGTCTATCCCTCACACAGCACTATTGATGACTTATATAATAATATGGCGCATGAGTCATTTGGGCAACTTTTATAGAGTTTAACTGCCCTGGGGTAACCACTTACATTCATAGTTTGGAAAATAGCTGGAAAAACGTTGTGTTCCAAAGACAGAAAAATAACACATATTTAGAACGACATGAGCGATTAATAGGGGAACAATCATTTAAGCTATTAAAGTATGATTTATAGGAAAGTGATCTGAAATTGATGTCAGGATATCTAATTTGAGAAAAAAATTAAGAAATGAAATAACTGAGGTCAATGTGAGAGGTGCTTGCCTCCGCATAAGTCGCCTCCAGATACTAGGTGAGGTGTGGGTGGTTGCCAGGGCAATGCTGCGTGGTTGCTAAGGGTGGTTTAAGAGCAGGTGGTTGCTTACCCAGGTCAATGATCTTATGTTTGAGTATATAATACAGTGATAATGTATTGTAGAATGAATTGACTCCACAATGAGTCCCTCATTTATCCTTCATTTTTTTTCATGAATTTTAATGTGTGACATGCAAAGTAATAGTTCACTCAAAAAAGAAAATGCTGTCTTCGTTAACTCGCTGGTATGTCATTTTAAACCGATATGACTTTATTTCTTTCGACAGAAGAAAATGAAGGATAATTTGAAAAAAGCTGATAACTGAACTGCTTCTTTTATATGGACACAAACCAATGCAAGTCAATAGTAAAAGTTACCGAAATTATTTATCATGTTTTTCCTAAAGAATAGAAAAGCTCATAGTGAGAGTGAGTAAATAAAGATCATAGAATGCTCCATACAATATAAAAGAAAATTTTATCTTGACAACAGCAGATCACAAAAAATCCAACGTGCTTGTATCTAATCACCTAATAAAAGGCAATTGCAAACCTTGATAAGCAAAGCATGTAAATATTTTTGTTATTTTATCCATAGAATAATAAATGTTACAAGCGCATTTAATACAACCATTTTAAATCCCTAACCCAGGGCCACTGAAACAGTTCACGGAGACATTAATCATCTGGATTTCATTAAATCAAATCACAAAATTCTTACTTTTGACCTTTTTCTACCTCTCTCTTATGATTAAATCTTTCCGTGCCAGGCAGACCTCAATAACCAGCAGCAGATATTGTCTCAGTATTAAAACAGTAAGACAGTGCCAAGAGAGCCAACTCATACCAAATCCTAAAACTTGACCACTTCAGCAATGTGCGATCAATACCTACCTGCCTCCTTCGACACCTCTGCGCTGGGACTTTGATTTCTTTTAAATTGAGAGATTTAGTTGGATTTGGAAAAGAGTTGAAAACGACAAGGGCAATTAAAAGCCCCCTGAAGGAATGCCAGGGTGCATCTTCAAGGATTAGAGTTTTTTTCATGTTTGTGATGAATGAGACACTAAGGTGACACATGACTATAACACAGAAGGCTTGGTTTGTAGTTTTAAGTTTAATTGTGTTGGGAGAGGGTTACGAACTCGGATTTGCCCGAACCCAGAACACTCCCCCTTTTATTCGGGCTAATGTGTTGGAGTTGGAGATGGGGGTGGCATACTGAAAAAGGATTTTTAGGTATTTCCTCTCTTACGCTACTTGGATAGTTGATGTTATTTGTTATGACAAGCAGTTCTGTAATTATTTACATTCTCCTCTAAACTTAATAAAACTTAATTTAGTAATTTTCCCACTGCTGTATATACAAATGATCTATGCTATGGTACGACTGACTTGTTCACACTTCCTGAATGATGAATATTGAAAATCTATTGATTTATAAACGTGCACAGTCATGCTTCTGTCCTCAGGTTTGGCATCAAAACCACTCGCCTGCTTATTCTTAGTTTACAATAAAAGCACCACAGTCAATTTTATACCCGTGTTGTATAATCCATTTCTTTTAAAATGTTGTCATCGCCTGCTAAACATCAGACCATGGAACTCTGAAGGAGCAAATACAGTAAAGTGCCTTTGTGTGTGAGACGACAGGCGTTAGAAGGAATAACAAGTGGATAGTGACAGGAAAGTGTTCGGCTTGTAAGACGAGGGCAGGGAGAGAGAGAGAGAGAGAGAGAGAGAGAGAGAGAGAGAGAGAGAGAGAGAGAGAGAGAGAGAGAGAGAGAGAGAGAGAGAGAGAGAGAGAGAGAGAGAGAGAGAGCGAGAGAGTAAGGGAGAGATGCAGAGGTCGTGTTATAGACCACTTCTCAACACCGTGCCAATTGCAGAAGGATGGTTTAACTTACTGTGCCACTTGGTTGATGACAGGAGAGAAGTTGGTCGGTCCATAGAGCTGTACTTTCCTCAGACAGTCGTAATACGCCTCAAGCACACCTTCGATGCCGACACAGTTTGCGTTCTCACAGTCCGAGTTCTACGGGAAGAGACTTTCATGCGTGAGGAATGATTCAGATTGATTTTAACTTATTTAAACTGGCCTGAAGCACTTTTTGTGTTATTGCATGCTAGTGTATATGCAACATTAAAAATGGATGACACTATAGTTTGGCATTAATAATGAATATGGTGTCTGCTGATTAAGATTTAAATCACGTGTGTGGTAATTTCTCACCAGGGGAAAGGCATGAGAGATCTTTCCATCGGGTGGAAGTTTGGCTCCGAAGCCGTAAGCAGGGAAGAGTTTGTCACTGTCGTAGTCTTGGATGATTTCCCCCACGGCTTTGAGGGCCATGGCGTAAGCGTTCAGCTGGTACGGGTTCATGTAGTGGAGCGACGTCGGCTGTGATGGGTTACCTGCGGTGCGTATCAATCAACATCAGTGTTACGTTCTGAACATAATACTGCATAAATATATTGTAAAACAGTATTTTTCTTTGTCCTTTAGTAATGGATATCCTTAAATGCTAAATTATACTTTTTATAGAAAACCAAATATGATTTAAGGTATTAAGGTGATGTACAGCTTGTCTGTAATATAGTCAATCTTACCATTAGACGCGGTGAAGTCTATAGCTACAGTAAAGTTCAGCTGTGTTCTGATGACAAGAGAAAGAAGAGAATATAAAAAGTCTTTATGCAAGTATATTTTTAAACATGTATTCAAAAAGTTTCCATGTGTGATGTGTTTTTTGCTGGGTACCCTCAAGTTCATCTTTGAGATTTTAAGGAGGCTTGGCAAAAATTACGATTCATGAGCAAAGCTTAACAAGTCGAGAGCCAAGGGAATGGCTACTTCAAGATAAAATATAACACATATTCTGTAATATGCTTCATTTATTTTGTGTAATAAATTTCCCTACAGCACATTAACTACTTTTCTGTTAAATTCTTCATAACGAATTATATCAGCATATAATTTGAGTAAAACAATACATGGAAAAGACAAAACATTCTACATATTGATGTAATCCTTATGGTTTAAAAAACAGATGAGCTTTCACGGATTGCCTTATTATCAAGTTAATCCCCTCACGATTCAAAGACAGAAGCAGAGAAATCTGAG
>CM065671.1:569744-578260 GCA_033220385.1 Triplophysa yarkandensis | reverse complement strand
TGTTTGTGCTTCTCTGTTCTTTTGTGTTGTGGGCATGTTGATTTTTAGTTTCAGGTGTGGGTGCTACAGTAAGGTGTATGTGAATGCTTGTGAGGCTATTGGTTTACTCTCTGTCATCTTAAAAGGATGTTGATAAAAACTAAATGTCAGAAACATGAGCAGGTGTGAGCGTCCTGACTGTAAGAGTCAGCTGAGATGAGGTTTCCCTACCTTTAAAGTGAACCACTTATAGATGTATAGCGTCTCATCAATCATCAGTATCTCCGTCTGAAATAACATCAAATGATTAGAGAGAGAGCGACCAGAGAGAGAGAGAGACCAGAGAGAGGGAGAGACCAGAGAGAGACCAGAGAGAGACCAGAGAGAGACCAGAGAGAGAGAGAGAGAGAGAGAGAGAGAGAGAGAGAGAGACCAGAGAGAGAGAGAGAGACCAGAGAGAGACCAGAGAGAGGGAGAGACCAGAGAGAGACCAGAGAGAGAGACCAGAGAGAGACCAGAGAGAGAGAGAGAGAGAGAGAGAGAGAGAGAGAGGGAAACAGAGACAGAGAGAGAGAGAGAGGAAACAGAGAGAGAGACCAGAGAGAGAGAGAGAGAGAGAGAGAGAGAGAGAGAGAGACCAGAGAGAGAGAGAGAGAGAGAGAGAGAGAGAGAGGGAGACCAGAGAGAGAGAGAGACCAGAGAGAGAGAGAGAGAGAGAGAGAGAGACCAGAGAGAGAGAGAGAGAGAGAGAGAGACCAGAGAGAGAGAGAGAGAGAGAGAGAGACCAGAGAGAGAGAGAGAGAGAGAGAGACAGAGAGAGAGAGAGAGAGAGAGAGAGGGAGACAGTCCTCCTCAGGTGATGTCCTTCCCTTTCACTTAGGTGCTCGGTGCTCTTGTGCAGATGTATGAGGAGTCGTGTCAGATGGTTATGCAGGAATCCGAGGCGTTTATGTGGGAATGAAGCGAGGATTGTGGGTAATGGGTTTCATTTCTCACAGGCATGATCAGGTTGATCCATCACACAAATGTCTGGGAGCGTGAGCGTGTAATTGTGATGACTGTGTTTTCAGCTCGTACAGGTCTCCATCATTTCCAGCAGAACGGATCAGCAGAGCTCCTGATGACTTTCAGCTTAACACAAATCACATTCAACATCAACACACACAGGGACCTTTCTGCTATTGTATGGAGCTTTGCATGAAACCTTTCTCAGATGAAAGGAATTCCCCACAGAGATTAGGAATGAAATAGTTTTATTTGGAGAAATAAGAAAAGAGTTTAAACACGGGAGTTACATTGGATTTAAATGATCAAAAAACAGAAGTGTAGAACAGGGTTAAAATCCTTCATTTCTATTCCATACAGTTTACACAAAATATACATGACACATCACAGAATATACACAAAAACAATTATATTTACAATACACACCTCACTGTCAGACAAAACCGTCCGAAACTGCACACTTGTACCAGTCAACGAAAGCAATATATTTCGGACATTGTTTGTACATAATCTAGTAAATCCGTCTGAAATGAAGGATTTTAACTCTGCTTTACACCTCTGTTTTTTGATCATTTGTATCCACTGTAAAACAGCTCAATGTCCGATGTTTCAATTCTTTTCTTATTTCTTCAAATAAAACTATTTCATTCCTAATCTCTGTGGTGAATTCCTTTCATAGTGTTAGACTCGTGATCCGAAGGTTGCTGGTTCGAGACTCGGTGTCAGCGGGAATACCACGACTGAGGTGAGACCCTTGAGCAAGGCACCGTTCCCCCAACAGCTCCCCGGGCATCGCAGCATGAATGCCCACTGCTCCGGGTGTGTGTTCACAGTGTGTGTGATCAGTTACTGTGTGTGTGTTCACTTGCTGTGTGTGTGTGTGTGTGTGTGTGTGTGGTGTGTGTGTGTACACACTGAGATGGGTTAAATGAAGAACGTAAATTCAAAGTATGGGACACTATACTTGGCCGCACGTCACTTCCCTTCAAGTCACTACAGTGTGTGCCATGACCTTCACTTCACTTCACTTCACTTTAAATGCAAACACAAACACAAACAAACACACAATGTATTTTCTAATGTAATAATAGAGGTGTCTGGTGTTGTCTAGAACTTTATTCTAGAAGTGTGATGTTGTCTGGTCCATTTATTGATGTTTGTTGATCATGACCGTGGCTAAGATGGGTTTGCTTGTTTATTTGTTTGTTTGTTTGTTTTTTGTTTGTTTGCTTGTTGTTTGTTTGTTTGTTTGTTTGTTTTTGTTTATTTGTATCTGTGCGAATTTGAAGAATCGATGTTTTGCAGATGGCAAATGAATGATTGTGTGTTTGTGATATCAGTCTGATTTGTGAGAAACACACACATACACTCATCTTTAAGTCTATCTAATCTTTTAGCGTGGCTTATAGCTGATCATAATTTATCTGCAGATCTCATTCACTGGTACATCTCTGATTGAAAACAACACACTATACTCTGACTGACGCTGATCTTGGATCAGTTTCTCTGAACACTTTGTTAGATGACAGAGAGTTGTGAGGAGTCTCAGATCAATGTTTCATACTCATTCTGTTCAAGTCTTAAACAAAGCTCTTTTGAATGATTTGCACATAAAGTCTCTTTTCCAAATTATGAATAGTTTTCCTGAAAAAATATTTTTTTTCCTAGAGCCCTACATTTTGTTAATATTCCAATTTTACTAATTTATCCACTGGCTCATCTAGTTCGTTAAAATCCTTATTAGATGTTGTTAGCACTCATTTTGAAGACCAAGCACTAACAAACACTTTAAAGCATTGCTGTGTTGGATTGCTTTGAATAAATTCAGATTGGACGAAAGCATATAAAGCATTTAGGCTGAAACCAGATTTATAATAGTTTTAAAAAATGCTTCTTGTACTACATTTGAAAATTAATATAAATAAAGTAAAAATTTAGCAATTTCACGTGAAAAATGAATGGAGCAGTGAAAAGATGTTCCAGTAGCATTCGTGTAGTTTATTTAATAAGGAGGTAGATGGGAGTCAAAGCCGTACTGAATGGCAGGTTCGGGAATAACATGGGAATTTGGCAGTTATTCCAGTTGAGGATGGGATGTGATTGTCCTTCACTGCCATTTCATCATGTCAATTACTGCATTCACAGCACTAACTGGGATCACATTACATTCAGTGGGAAATCCAATCTGTGTCCTGTGAAAAATGACAGCGCTTCAATTCCTCAGTCACATGGGTCCAATTCACCAGCGCTCCCCTTAGATCCTAATTCAATTGGCATGTCAGCGATGTGAAGCGTACGCTCCGACCCAATGTCAGACCTCATGCATTATTCCTAGGGCATTTTTCAGAAAACTCCAGGCTCCGTTCATACTTAATGAGTAACCCAGGATGTCATTGGCAGTTTTTAGGCTGTTTGCTTGGATCTGCAATTATGTGTGTTGCCCGGTGACACGTGTGACTAAACTAAATGAATGTCCCTGCTGAAGGAGGCGTTGTCGAGCGTGTCTGATGACAGCATGACATTGGTCTGTGCGTCTGGAAGTGTCCTTCTGTTGGTGGGAGAGGACGTTCCGATGAGCCGCTTCCATCATTAAACACCAGCAGCAGTGTCGACGCTCTTGTAAATGTTAAATAAAACCACATCAACAGGCATTTACCACACGGGTCATCAAAGTGTTAGTGCTGAAAACATTGTGTTTAAACCCTTCAAATATGAAAATACTCAAGATTTCCTCATCTGCATGAGTTTGTATGTTTGAAGCGTTATACACTATAATCTTTAAAGCAACACTCAGCACACACACGCACACACCAGACACACACACACACACACACACTAGACACACACACACCAGACACACACTAGACACACACACACACCAGACACACACACACACACACCAGACACACACACACACACACTAGACACACACACACACACACACACACACACACACACACACACACCAGACACACACCACACACACACACACACCAGACACACACACACACACACACCAGACACACACCACACACACACACACACACACACACCACACACACACACACACACACACACACACACACACACACACACACACACACCAGACACACACACACACACACACCAGACACACACACACCAGACACACACACACACACACACACACACACACACACACACTAGACACACACACACACCAGACACACAGCACACACACCAGACACACACACACACACACACACACACACACACACACCAGACACACACACACACACACCAGACACACACACACACACCAGACACACACACACACACACACACACACACACACACACACACACACCACACACACACACACACACACACACACACACACACACCAGACACACACACACACACACACACACACACACACACACACACACACACACACACACACACACACACTAATATTAAATGGTATTGTGATGAACTGTCTGATTATCCCCTAGTCCAGTGTTTGTGAACGGTTAAAATGAACGCTCTGCAGGTCATGAATGTCTTCTTAAACATGAAGATAAGAATCATTTTAAGGGGAGCTCTATAGATCAACATCTCTGAGGGGTTCTGTGAGAACATCTCTTAACCTCTCATGTCTCGTCTCTTCTGCTGGGTTTGTAATAATTGGGGTTAGATGAGTCTGAACTTCAGCTTTGTGACATTTGTTGAAGTTTGACTCTGCCGAGTCAGAAGCACTGAAGAACTAAACCTGAAGCTCTCTTCTCTTAAATCTCTTTATGATGTGTAATAATGATAATATCTGATATAGACGTGTGCAGATTTATTCTCAGCTCTTAGATTAATGTTAGTGTTAGACTGCATATGTTTATTAATCTGTTTGGACTTTTCTTTATAAGAGATGGGAATTCTCTAGAGTTAAATGTATTTATTATCTGATGTTACAGAGGTTTGTGATACTGGATTCTGAATGCCTTTTACAGTCTGACTGATGTAACAACTTACATATTATGTGAATTATAAACTAAATATTATATTTATATATATATATATTATAAAATATTATGTGTTTTGATCACTGCTACCTCTGTGTGTCTGTGTGTGTGTGTGTCTGTGTGTGTGTGTGTGTGTGTGTGTGTGTGTGTGTGTGTGTGTGTGTGTGTGTGTGTGTGTGTGTGTGTGTGTGTGTGTGTGTGTGTGTGTGTGTGTGTGTGTGTAAAATCTTATGTTTTGACTGACAGTCAAAATAATCTGTGTAATTTATGCATGATGAGTAAACTGTAAATAAGTTATTTATACACACGCGCACACACACACACACACACACACACACACGTGAAGAGGATGAGATGACATATCACACGTGCCGCTGTGTAAACACAGTCAGCATGAATATTAAAGGACTTTTGTCCCTGTAGTTTTGCTGAAGGTTAAAGGTCAACACAGCTCTAAGCTGGATGACATCACTTCCTCTGTTTATGGTAATGAGAGGTGGTTTTGTCCTCTCATTTTGTGTTAGCTATATGTGAGTATTCGTGTGTCATCAGATCAGACCCAGCAGAAAGAACCTCATTGAATATGTGTGTTTGTTTTGTTTGCGTGGGGGTGCATGACAGCTGTGATCGGGGGGGATTCTGGCACTCACAGACGAATGGCCTGTAATGTATGCGTCTCCTCAGGGGAGGATAATTGTCGAGTCGGACGCGCTTTGACCTGTGACCAATCCTGCTGGCATCTGCGGGCGGCCCAGACACTCCAACTGCTGTCATGAGCCAGTGACAATAGAGGCGACAGATTGGTTCCTCCGTGGGGTTAGAGGCGGGCATCAGATGGGGGGACAGAGGGTGAACGAGACTCATTGTGTGTCATCAGTCAGAGGTCCTGCAACAATGAGTTCCTCAAAAATCAAACTGAGGTGATGAGAGTAGAGGTCAGCGGTCCTCTTGACCCCTATCAGCCTCACACACATCTAACTGTAACTCTATACACCTGAATCCGAGAGATGTGTGTGTGAATGTTATGATCTTTTATGAAAGCTTTCCTTTTGATTGAACTAAGCTTTGTGGTTTTTTTACGAATGAAGATGTCAGGGAACGGAGATGTTCCACACTCATCTTTGTGATGGGGAAAGAAAGACTTAAAGGTATACAAGATTTTTCCACATCCGGCACCACTGCTCAGACTGTTGGATGAAGCTCTTTTGTGTGTGTGTGTGTGTGTGTCGTGTGTGTGTGCGTGCGTGCGTGCGTGTGTGTGTGTTTTGTGTGGACTGGGATTATATCTGTTAGAATTCCTTACTGGCTTTCCTGTTTCTTACCCTCAAATCATAAAACCTCATGCTCATGGAAAACCTGTACATATCAGGGAATTGAGAATTTTTAGATGTTCTTTCATAATTCATGTGCAGTACTGAGCTTCAAGCATTGAGTCACATGACATTCAGGCATTTAGCAGAGAATCTGAATTTTCTTTTCTGTTTTTCACTTTCTAAAACTTTCTGAAGCTTGTGGTTCATGTTCACTGTCATGTTTGACTTGTTATCAGGAAATATTAAAGAAAAACATGAAATTATTTAAAGATTTTATTTAAAGAGACTGTTTGTGAGCTCATTGCTGTTGTTGTCTCAATGTTCTGATTGGTTTGTGAATAATGATAATAAGGTCATGATTTTTAATGATGATGATGTAAATAGTTTTAACATTATTAGTTAGTGAGAGAACATTATAATATTGCTGTAATAATTCTATAGTTTTATGTGTCAAACAGTTAAAGTTCGGGTACACCCATGATGTGGAAAACACAAATGTGTTAGTCGTGTTTCATCAGATCTGAGCTCTTCTGGCTGAAAAGAGGGTGAAATTGAAAAATCAATGTGGCATAGCACGATGGCTGACAGGACGGGTGCAGGTGTAGAGGACGGTCTGTCATCCTCTAATGTGTCATTCAAGAAAGATTGAGAATCACTTCAGTGCATCCAAATCAACAGTTACACGTCCTGTCTTAATATGTGCATGTGTGTGTGTGCGGTGCGTGCGTGTGTGTGTGTGTGTGTGTGTGTGTGTGTGTGTGTGTGTGTGTGTGTGTGCGCGTGGGTGGGTGTATGTGTGTCCGCGTGTGTGTGTGCACAGAACTATTAGCTCATTTGTAACAAATATGTACACAAATCATAACAACACCAAGACGAACATGGTTTGATCCTTTCAAATATAATAATTTGTAAATATTTATTATAAATGAAATTTCAGTTGTATTGAATGGCGCTGCAGCACCCAGATGTGCAGCGGGATATCAGTTCTTATCAGTAAATAAGTGATGTTGCGTGACTTGATGCGTGATTCCTATTTGTTGCATATATTTAGTATTTTCTAGATGGGACCTGTATCTTATGTGTGGGTCTGCTATACCAAATGAGATAAGGCCCACGCTCAAATTTGATTCAATTATTAATTTAGGTGTATTATTTTCTCAAAGGTCGGACGCATCTGATGTTTATGTGTACGTGATGTCATAAGGCTGGAGCAGTTTGTCCATACACACACAGTCGGTTGATATTAAAGGTGTTTAATAATGTATGAAGGTTGGGATGGTGTTTGATAGATATTGGTTGTTTGAATCAATATTGTGATATCTGTCAGCGGAGGATTTATCTCTGACTCGATTACATTCAATCTTATTGATCTGAGCTCATTAGCTGAACTGATCCACACATCACCCATGAGTGTGAGCTGACATCTGCTTGTGTTCTTACACACAACACTTCTGTTGCAAGATGAGATGTTGTGAACGCATTTTAGATTTATAATTTATCTTGTTTCTTCACCTCATGTCTGAAAACGGACTCTTTAAGGCCCGCCTCCAGTGTAAACAGTCTACTGTTATTGGTTAACACATGAGATGACATCATGTGAATGACAGTTACTTCTGTAACGGATCTCTGATGACACGTCACAGAAGTAACTGAAGGACTACAATCTGACGTTTACTGTAGTCCAACACATCTGATTCTGGTAAAGATGAATACGTATTTTTTTAGGAATTTTAGGATTTGTATCATTACAAAACATTCACGAATACTAGAGCACATAAAACACACAAAAGAAATAAAAAATTAGATTTGATGTTTGCACTCTTTTGTCTGTGAAAGGTGAACATCTCTTACGGATGGTTAAATCCGTCCGATGCACTCACACACACGTAAAACCAAGAGTTTCATTTCTATATGAGAATATAAAGACATGCAAGTGTGTAGAGGAAGTGATGCCATCTCTGTTACCATGGTTACAGTGGGTCTCAGATTGTGGAAATCTTCAAGAGATCCTCAACCCAATATTTCAAATAACACTGATGATTTAAGATTTTTTTGATTCAGAAGTTTCTCTTAGTTTAACGTGACTGAATGTGTTTCTCATAGCCTCTTTATAACATGATGTGTTTGTGGAGGACTGAATGTGATATGATGATGGAGGTGCTGAGGAAGTGTTTCGGTGCTGTCACCGAGGTAATTAATATGTATCAGTCAAGTTAGTCATTTG
>CM065671.1:549744-564744 GCA_033220385.1 Triplophysa yarkandensis | reverse complement strand
TCATATTGCTCTTGCATTACTTGTATCATATCCTGCGGTCAAACATACCTGAAGGGACACAAACTTTATATTATAAATGGATTATATTATGCTGAGAGAGATCACTTTGTTTTAAGGTTTACTTGAGCTCTCACACGCATCGACTTCTGTACCAGGTCCAACAGAAGTGTTGATAACAAGCAACTTTTGAGCGCAGTGGAAAATATTATACATGAGAAGAATTATGCTCACAGCAGGGGTAAACGCTTGTATGTCTTTACAAACATCTGCCAAAAAGATGTTTAAGAAGCTCTGGGAGCTTTCTCTACCTTACTTTACTTCCCTCAGAAGTTAGATTCCAAGGAAATACTGTTAGATCTAAAATCACTGCTATATCAATTTTTGCTATGAACTTTATTAACTGTGATCCTAAACCTATGTTAGAAAATCTGAGGGCTGACTGACTTGCAACTTTTTTTGTTGCTGTTTTAAATCTAAAATCTCTACCTTTAATTTAACTTCATGAATTTTAAGTTGTTTTCGTTAAGCAAAGTTAAAAATATTCATGAACATTTGTTAATTTGGCAGACGCTTTTATCTAAAGTGTCTTACAGTATTATACAGTGTACATCTATCACTGTAGAGTAAACAGATGTAAGATATCTTCAAGAACACTTCAGTTATTATCTGCTGACGCTGAGATTCAAACCAACAACCTTCTGATCACAAGATCAACTCTCTAACCACCAGAACAACACTGAGGAACTGAAATATTCAGTTGTTAATTTATGACACATTCTAATACTTGACTAGATTATTGTTTAATCCTACTTGTAATAGCGGTATTAGTCGATACGATTTGCAGTGATTGGTGATCGGCCCAAAAAATCTGGATCAGCTTTTTTTTCCCTGTAGTCAATGCTCAGATATTTCTCGCTCATTCTCAGCTTTGATAGGTTTAAACTGTGCTTTCTTTGCTTGTCTTGTCTTGTGTAAACTCCAGGCTGGGTTTTGTGTTGTGCTGCTGTGATGTCCAGCTGTGTGTCAGCATTAAAACATGTGCGTTGTGTCTGTCTGAACACTTTCATAAAGACACAAAAGCATTGTGGGAACTCTGGGAAGTGACAGGGGTGTTTGATGTCATCTCGGCATGAAGATCTGTGGAGCATTACAGGTTTTATTTACATTTACATTTAGTCATTTAGCAGACGCTTTTATCCAAAGCGACTTACAATAGTCGAGGAGACAATGAAGCGGTAAATAGCCGATACAACAATAGGTGAACAAGTGCTACAACAATGTTACCAAGTTACACAGAGAGAGAAGTTACAAAAGTGTTTTGTTTTTTACAAAAACATTTCAGATTTTAACTTAAGAAAACAGTTACTCCTAGATGTGATCATGTATTTGTATAAAACATGGATCATAATAGAGAAATAAACCCTGCTTTACATTACATGATTGAAGAATAAAACATGCACACATCAACAGAATCTGCAGTGAACAGCTTGTTAACATTTTCCCTTCTTCAAAAATCATTTTTTCACGTTCAAGTTCATGATGAGAGTTTGCTTTCATTTACATTTAGTTATTTAGCCAACCCTTTTTTCCGAAGCGACTTACAAATGACGCATACAAGCATTTATTACAAAGGGTGACAAAGCAATGATGAAGTAATGCCAGTCTTAGTTAGAAAATCACACATACGAGGCAAGTGCCAATCATTTTTCTTGGACAGAGAGCGTGAGGATGTCAAAAGAGGTTTATTTGTGGGTAAGATGGAAGCAGAGTCTTCCGAACACATTGTAACGGCAGACGGTTCCACCATGGAGAAACTGATCCAGAGAAGGTACATGAGAGTGACTTCTTCCCTTTTTGGGTTGGCACCACCAGACTTGGATCATTAGCTAAGCATAGAGATCTGGGAGACATACATCTGTATCAGCGAATACAGGTGGGGGGATGCTATACCTGTGCAGGTCTTGTAAGCAACAAGAAGAGCTTTGAAGTCTCTTGAGGTTTAGGCAGTCAGTGTAACTTGATGAACATAGCTGTCATGTGTGCTCTTTTAGGTTCCTTGAAGATCACTTTTGCCACTGCATTCTGTATCATCTGCAGAGGTTTGCTACTGAAGGCTGTCAGTCCAGCAAGTAGAGTGTTGCAGTTAAACATCTTAAACAGGACTACAACCAGGGGAAAAAGGATTTGAAATGTGATTTTTAATGTTAGGATCTCTTTAAAACTCTTGACATCTGTCTTCTTAGTAGAAATATTTGAGAAACAAAAAACTACAGCAATTCTCCATTTGTCGTTCAATTACATCTCAGATTTGTCTGCATATTTTCTCTTTTCTGTATTGGTAGCTTCCTACGTTGTCGTATCTGTACATGATAAGAAAGATCTTTGATATTTCACTCTTGGCCTTAGTGTGTGATCAGATGATTCATGTTTATCTTGCGATGGTCCCTAGGATCTCTAATAATAGAACTCCTGTAAATGAATGATCATGTCATCCCTCTCTGTCCCCCCGCAGGCTCAGATCCTTCACGCTCTTTCATTGAGCTGCGTTTCGTGTTGGAGCCGCAGGATGTGGTGACGGTCCGAGGAGGCGTCCTGCAGCTGGACTGTCAGGCGTGTTCAGATCGGGGCCTTCCAATCATCTCATGGAAGAAGGATGGAGTTCTTCTGAGTGCTGTGGTGGACGACAGGAGACGACAGCTGTCTAATGGATCTTTACTGGTGCAGAACGTCGTTCACTCACGTCATCATCGGCCGGATGAGGGATCATATCAGTGTCTGGCCACGCTGGAGGGTTTCGGAGCCATCGTCAGCAGGACCTCCAAAGTCATTGTCTCTGGTGAGAAGAAACGCATCTCTCATCATGACAATAAAGTCTGAACCTCATTAACATCAAGAGGTGATCAGAGTAGGGTGCTCTTGTAAAGCTCAACAAATGACAATTGACTGTTATCAAGACTCAACTTAGTCTCAAGAGAATGAGATGGGAATGTAGGACATGAAGCTGTGTAGCTGTAAATGAATGTAGATGGTTTTGATGAGTTCATATTGAGATAGAGTTGACTTTTAATTGCAGACTTGACAAATCTGAGCTCAATTTGAGACATCTTCTGAAACTCTAAAGGAGACATTTGTGAGATTTGTGGTACATTCTCTTATCATGAGAAATTATGAGACATCATGAGACATCAGCGTCCTCATTCAGAAGGTCATGTGTGTCTATAATCCATGTCCAGTATCAGTGTTACTGACGCTTTGAGGTCAGCATGAGAGAAATCCTCCTCTCATCCCGCTGAGGGGTTTCACCCCCCGGTGTTTCTCACTGTCCATTAACTCAAAGTCACATTCAGTAATGGGTTTAAAGACGCTCCAGTTGGCATCAGACATCCGTTTAAAAGCCAACTGAATTATTATTATTATTATTAAAGATCAATGAAGAATAAAGAAACTCACTGAGCATTACCCTTCAGAAGGACTTGACATAGTGCGTGCGTGCGTGCGTGCGTGTGTGTGGGTGTGCGTGGGTATGTAATTGTATCTGAATGTGTGTGCAAGCATGTGTTTGTGTGTTTTATGACATATGAAGGGCTGGTTTCTGACCTCATTGGATGAAATGAAGCTCTTGCGCTGTCTGTGTTACTAAGATGACACACTGAACTGCGCAGGTCTGCGCAGATGCTTTCTCAGCACTTTTCTCAACGCTTTAGCTTCTCTTGATTTCTTTTGCAGATAAAAGTCACTGAATGTGAAGTCACCCAAAATGCACTGAACTTTGTACTGAACAACACAAACACACTGACCTTGACTTAATAACTCATATTCCCTGAGGCCGGATGACTTTACACTGTGACGCTCTATCATTGAAAGTGACACACAAAACACAATCCACACCGATCATCTGGAGTACAGATCCATACACACTCTCTCTCTTTAATACCTATACACAGAGACTGTAAATGAGATTACACGCGTGTCACAGACAGTGTTCTTCCTCCACTCATCACATGTAATCCACTTATGAAGACTGAAGGTCCCAGACGTCTGTTAGCCGAAGTGTGAGGGATAAATGTATGAAATGAAATGAAGCTGGACCTGTTAACATTTGATTCACAACAGATCATCATTCTTCATCACATGTTTGACAATGTTTCTCAGATTATTAGAGATAGATGAGAAATACATTTCATCCTTTTTTGTGTTGTTATGATGTTGGTCAGTAGGTGAAACAGCGGCCATAAGTGATGTGATTGACAGATGCCAAGAGACAGACACACATACAACTGTGATGTGTGCGCGCGGGCACCTATGTGTGTGTATATGTATGGGTGTGTGTGTGTGTGTGTGTGTGTGTGTGTGTGTGTGTGTGTGTGTGTGTGTGTGTGTGTGTGTGTGTGCCTGCGTGCGTGCGTGCGTGCGTGCGTGCGTGCGTGCGTGTGTGTGTGTGTGTGTGTGTGTGTGTGTGTGTGTGTGTGCCTGCGTGCGTGCGTGTGTGTGTGTGTGTGTGTTTGCGTGCGTGCGTGCGTGTGTGTGTGTGTGTGTGTGTGCGTGCGTGACCCTTTCTCATCTCCAAACCTGCTCTTTGATCAAAATGTGTCTACAAGTTTTGCCTTATTGACAATATGTTTCTTCTTAATGTTTAAAACGTTCAATCTGAAAGTGCCCAGAATGCTGACATAACCTCATCAGTTTTCTCCGAGCAATATTGACCTTGACTCATCAATAGTTAAAGTATAGTAAATAAGCAAAGACTAAGGTAACTGCAGGACATAATTCATTTGTTTCGATATAAAAATAATATTTTTCCCCAACATTTCCGTTGTTTTTAAATTCAACATCTATTCATGAGCTGTATGGATCTTTTTAAAAACTGATGAATATATGCATTTATTTTTACCACATAACATTTTTATTATATTGAAGAAAAAAATAGATATTCTAAGAAAATGGTTGAGGATTGCTCATTGCAACATCTTATAGTTTATGTTTATATATTCAACCTCACAGCCGCAGTGTCTAGTCCTTCAGACGTCTCAGAAGTGTTGTGGAATTATTTTCTGTGTGTTAGTAATGAGATGGAGACTGACGCTTGAAGACCTCTGTGCACGGCCAATTAACGGAGCGATGACAACACAAACTGCTCTGTGATCAGTGAAGACACGTCCTCTCCTATAAACTGATGAGCAGGTAGACACTGCAGCAAAGCATTGTGGGTCATTAGTGGATCTTCATTAGCCTGCAAGGATTATGCCCTTGAATGTCATTTCACAGCTCGATCGTGTGATAATCATTCCATCACATGTGAAAAATCACACAACATCAGTCTCATCTGTGTCTCATCTCCATCTCAGGAGATCTCAGCAATGTCTCAAACTGAGCTCAGATTTGTCAAGGCTGTAAACAAAAGTCGATATGATTTAAAATCATATTCTCTCTATATTCATTGATGTGAAATCTCAACAATCCGCACATTTACTAGGAGAACATTAGGTGATTTCACTCAGGTCCTCTCCAGCCTAATATTTCTGTGTTTGGGGAATATAAGAATTGAATAATTACCGGTTCTCTCTGTTAATTAGATTTAGACAGGGTCTCACATAATTTGCATATGAACAGCCTCTTAATGAGAGCAGATAATGAAGCACATTCAGAACACACACACACACACACACACACGCACGCACGCACGCACGCACGCACACACACACACACATACCGAGAGTCTCCAATGAAAGAATGAAAGAAGATATTTTTATTGATGAGTATTCTCAGAACTCACTTCTGAGTCTTTTGACTTTATGGATGGAGGTCATGCTGATCATGTGATTGACAGATGAAGTCTGTCTGTCATCAAACCGTCAATGAGAATAATTGAAGTGAGTACTGAGATGAGATCAGTTTATCACAGCACATGCACGCACACACACACATGCACGCACACACATGCACGCACAATAATCTTTTATAGAATGACTTCCAGTAACATGACCTTCTTCTGATGATGTTTATGGATATGTTAATTTGAGATGTAAGTGATTCTCATGTTTCTTTATTTAATCTGTTGATGTGGTGAAGGCTTTACACCTTTAGCAAACACAGATAACTGATGAATTTAGTTTAGTGAAGGATGTTAACAGTAATGTCAGTGTTAACACGCACAGCTCCACAGATGGATGTAGTTGCTATAAAGCTGAGACATAATTGGAGATCCCTTGTGTACTGAATTAAAGCTGCGGCCTTCTGTATGCTGCGGTCACGCTACTTATTATAACATACATGAACTGACAGAACACATATTTCACAATGACAATATTTTATTATATATATTCAACTGAGGGCAAATCATTTGTCTAGAGATAAAACATGCACATGTACAGGACCCATAAGACAACAGCGCCCGAGGCTGTACTCTATTCTACACATTTCTGCGTCTGCTGTGTAAGAAATCTCTTTCCTAAACGTTATTTTGTGTCCTCTCTTAGGAAAATTCATCATGTAAGAGGTTTTATTGTAAACCTTTGACTTCTGTCTGACTTTTACAGTATATGAGATGAACGATCACTGCCGATCTGGTGATAAATCCCAGTTCATATTCTCTCTCAGGTCCTTTACGAGTGGTGGTCCCGACAGAATCTGTCTCCAGTCACATGGGTGACACGGCTCTCCTGCGCTGTGAGGTTACGGGTGAGCCCATGCCAGTGGTGCGCTGGCAGAAGAACAGAGAGGATCTGCCTGTGACCTTTGACCCTGAGAGCAGAGTGGTTGTCCTGCCTTCTGGCTGTCTGCAGGTCAGCAGGGTTCAACCACCCGACTCGGCCACTTACCGCTGCCTTGCGGAGAACCCTGGAAGCTCTCGCACTGGAACAGACGCTGACCTGCGGGTTCTGCCAGGTGAGTTTACACACACACACACACACACACACACACACACACACACACACACACACACACACACACACACACACACACACACACACACACACACACACACACACACACACACACACACACACACACACACACACACACACACACACACACACACACACACACACACACACACACACACACACACACACACACACACACACAAACTAGTAAGTCAAATGTCCATCTGTCCTTTTTTTGTAGCATCCAATAAGCTCAGAGAATCTCCCGATCAATGTCTAAGAATCAATAAGAAGTCAGTTTTGACATTTACTTAATCATCCGGCGGTCAGTGTTCATGTGAGCGTGCACGTGCACACATGCTTTAACATCAAGACTTGTGTTCCACTTAACATTTTACACACAGTTTTAGATTTAATCTAAACTGAAAATGGCAGAGATATAAATAAAGTTGTTTTTTATCTTCAGAGACAAAGGACAAATCAATGTTTTACACATCTAGGTTTCCTTGACAATCGGTCTAAATGAATGTAAATAATTGTATAATACAAAAAATTAATACTGAACGGATTTTTTACAGAAGATGTAACCGTGATAGAAATAATTCTCTTGGTTCTAAAGAGTGCAAGTATTACATATGTGTTTCTAACCTTTGAGTTTTCTTGAAGTAAGAAATGTAATATTAGGTTCTGAGGTGAGACTTTGATATTCTCTCTGATGCTTCAGGACTGGGAGTGTTTAGTTCAGCTTCTCAGGGGACGGATGGTTTAAAGAAGGGCTTTCTGGGAGGAAACTCGTTTGTTTTACAGGTTAATGTGAGAACGGTTCACAGCAGACTGAGGAAATTCAGAAAAACTGTACATATTCCCTCAAAAAACTACAAAAAACAGATCAAACAAGACTGTACCATGACATGTTTGTGTGTGTGTGTGTGTGTGTGTGTGTGTGTGTGTGTGTGTGTGTGTGTGTGTGTGTGTGTGTGTGTGTGTGTGTGTGTGTGTGTGTGTGTGTGTGTGTGTGTGTGTGTGTGTGTGTGTGTGTGTGTGTGTGTGTGTGTGTGCGTGTGCGTGTGCGTGTGGATCAGAGCCTGGACTGGTGAGAAGTCTGGTGTTTCTTCAGAAGCCCGTGAAGGTCATGGCTCTTCAGGGCAGAGATGCTGTTCTGGAGTGTTCGGCCTCTGGTTACCCCACCCCGTCCTTCTATTGGATGAGAGGAAGCGAGCTCATTCAGAGCAGGTGAAACACTTTCCACATATCTGAAAGACGAGTGCCATATCTTCAAACAGATCAATTTTGGATATAAATTGCTCATCACAGACTTTAAGAATGACATAAAAACTAATTTCACTTCATCTTGATCTGATTGTCAGAAATAAAATGTCATAATTGGCTCTTTCTGTGGTTCGTTGTCACTTTTCTCTGTTTATATATGCTGTATTTCTGTGACACGTGTGAAATGAAACACTAGGGTTTATGCCTGATGTTTTGGTGTTGAACGGACATTTGTGTTTTCAGGTCAAAGAAATATTCTCTTCTGAGTGGCAGTAATCTTCTCATCAGCAGCGTGACAGATGATGATTCGGGGATCTACACCTGCGTCGCTCAAAACCAACAGCAGAACATCTCAGCATCGTGTGAACTCTCTGTGCTCGGTGAGATCTCACACACGCTGTTCTCTGAATGTATGGATTTACTCGCCATCATCACTCATCAAACCGGTCCTCACTTACACATTTATCATTCACATTCGTGCATTTGATACTACGTTAAGAGAAAATCAAAAGTCATGTGACGGTGAAAAGAACACGATAGAATTCGGATGATGGTGTATGAGATTCACTTAGACATCTGAAACTCTAATGGCAACATTTCTGAGATTTCTGAATCTTTTCTCATCTGAGAAACAAATGAGATGTAGGCAAACACTTACATTTGCTCTCCTCTTGATCTTATTGGGGTCTTGGAGAAATATGTGAGATGACAGGAGATCTAACTTTTGTTTAATGTTTTTTGATGATGAGGTTATTTGGCACATGATGTTTGAGTCTCGTGTGTGTCTCTGAGAATTTTCAGCAGCAGTGTTGGCATCATGAATGTTGTGGTCAGTCATGTTCTGGTGATTAGAGAGTTGGACTTGTAAGCAGAAGGTTGTAGGTTTGGATCCCAGTGTCAGTTGACAATGACTGAAGTGTCCACTAGCAAGGCACCTTTAACCGTTTACTTTGCAGTGATCATTGGCAACTGTGCAAAGTAATTGTAAGTTGCTTTGGATAAGAGCATTCACCAAATGAGTAAATGATAATGTCTTCACACTGGAGTTGTTTCCATACATCAGTCGTTCGTGTGGAGATATTTGAGTTCTGGAGTGTTTGTGTGACTTCAATCTTGAATCTAGTACAATGACAAAATGAAAATGTTACAGGAAACGTACTTTTGTTTGTGTCATGAGGAAAGAATGAAAATGAACAAGAGATAAAAAGATTTAAAAGAAAAACACCTCACTTACCCAGAAGCTTTTGTAGGGGAAACTTCAAAAAGAGCTTGATTATTTATACGTATTTGATTTGTTTATCTGATTCCAATTTATATGAGATTTATATTCTTTAGAAGATTGTGTATTTGATCATAAACTCTTTCATAATTCATGAACTCAAGAGTTTTAGTATGTCACACTAAAAACATCTGTGACTCTTTGAAGAGAAGAGATTCATCTCATCTCATCTTATAAAACTATAAACTATATATTGAAAAAATGGGTAGTTGGAATGACTTCTCATTGTATCATCAGTTCAAAGTGATTAAATGGAGTTGTTAAAAATATCAGTTCCCTTGAAACTTGAATAAAGTTGTCACTTCAACAACTCATTTTTCAGAGTATAATTGTGATTGACACACACAGATGATGTATGTGTGTGTATCTAATGTATACAATGAAATGAAAAGAAATGCAGGGTGTTATTTTAAAGGTTATGTTGTAATGTCCTCAGAGCAGTTGTTAATGTTTGTACTTTACTGAATAAAAATGTCATTATTCATGAAATCCTTTTTAGCCCTGTGATGTACAGACAGCCTTTATCCAAATCCCACACGAGCCGCGAGAGTCCGGCGGTTATGAGGAGAATGAGGATCACAGTTTACACTCAGACACAACTCTGTTCTGTGTGTGTGTGTGTGTGTGTGTGTGTGTGTGTGTGTGTGTGTGTGTGTGTGTGTGTGTGTGTGTGTGTGTGTGTGTGTGTGTGTGTGTGTGTGAGTGCGTGTGTGTGTGTACACGCGTGAGTGCGTGTGTGTGTCTGTGTGTGCGTATGTATGCGTGCGCGTGTGTGTTAAGGGTTAGGTTGTGTGTTTGTATGTGTGGGTGAAATGTGTCAGAGCAGATGGTGTGTGGGGAACACTAACGTATGGCCATTCTTGAGCCTGACAGAGCTGTGAATCTATTTGAGACATCTAAGATTAATAGTAAAGGAATATCTTGTACTTTAATTGATGATAAAATTCTTGTAGTTGATTTGGGAGAACACGAGACCCAGAGATCATCGGAGGTTCACAGTAACTTTTTAAACAGCCCCTGACAAACATGTGAAGGATTTTTAACCTGAAACGCCATCCGTTTCAGCACTTTGTGAAATATTGTGATGTTGTAGTGAGTGAGTACTCTCACTAGAAGCTTTAAACTGATGTCTAATCAAATCTATCTTACATAAAAATGTAACACAATTAATTTCCACAGTATTTGATTACAAACCGGTTGTTGTTTTACTGTAGGGATTCAGAAGATCTCTGTGTTTCATCGGGATCATAACTGTGTGTTCTCTCTGGGTTTTTCTTTCTGAGGTTGTGTTTCTATAGTTAATGTAATAATAGAGGTTGTGGTTTGACACAGACAGTAAGTGTTTTAAGAACGGCATCAGGTCAATGATGATGAATTACAGGAGCTCCCGCTGTGGACAAACATTTAACACCCGTGAAACTGGAAAGCTTTTATCAGATTACTGCCAAAACCACACAACAGCAAGTCCAACAAGAGCTCAACACACAGACGGATGAATGCTGGAGCCCACGGGCTTGTAAATGACTGTATGTGTTTAGTTTCCATCACAATTGTGCTTCAATTCTTTAATATTTCATCAGATGTCAGGTAACTCACCAGAGAAAAATATCATTTTAGTTCTTCCATGAGGGTTAGACTATAGAGAATATACAGTTTCTATGATATAAGAATCACATGTAATGTATATATTTAATTTGATGTATCTGGTAGATACAAAGGGTCTTACTTGCACTCTTACATTTTGTTTTTGCAATCCCTGGGATCAAACCTATGTCTCTGGCATCACTAGTGCTGATGTCTAACCCCTGAACCACAGGATGTTGTGTATAAATGTATAAAAACAAACATGTGTGAAGATGAGTTCATCTCACAGCTTTGACTTGATCAGTAAAGATTTTTCCTGCACGTCTTAAGGAATTCATTCAGACACATAGAAAGAAATGAGTTTGCTTCTATTGTAATATAAGCAGACTGGAATAATTACTGTGCTGTAATCCTGCGGCTCAGGAGAGGGGGATTATGGGTGATTTGTGTGTGCTCCTCTGCTGTCTCTTGAGTCATAAATTATTTATTATTGTTGGAGAATACAAATTGAAATTGGGTTTTATTGTCATAACACACAGACGAGCTGTGCTGTATTTATCAGACCTGCTGAACGCCTGCTGAGGTCTGACGCACACAAACACACACACACGCACACACACAGGCACACACATTGCACGTTCGCTGGGGAGATCCCAGACGTTTAAATGTCACAGGTTGTGTGACAGTCTGTCACCGATTCCTCACCCCCACGCATCCATACAAACGCATACAGTACAACAGACACACACACACACACACACACACACACACACACACACACACACGCTACACAGACATCTACACACACACATACACACACACACACACACACACACACACACACACACACACACGCTACACAGACATCTACACAGACACATAGACAAACATAGGCACACACAGCATCTGTTTATGTGTGTTGATGTCATTAGAATTCTCTGTACTGCTGTTTGTTGTGTCAATGTTTTGCTGCATGACACTCGTGTGTTATATTTTTCAATATCCTACACCTTTACTTCACACCATTTAAATTGTTATTCATTAAGCAGATGCTTTTATGTAAAGTGACTTACAGTATTATACACTGTACATATATCTCTGTATAGTAGACAGATGTAAGATGTCTTTAAGAACACTTCAGTTATTGTCTGCTGACACTGAGATTCTGTTTGAATTAGTCTGTTTGATCCGAGTTATCGACATCACACCAGTTATTAGAATGAGTTGGTGTGTCACTGGTTTCATCTGAACATTTTCCTTATGTAAAGTAAACTCTTATTAATGACATTTATTATTTAATTCTTACTTGTGCTGAGATGATCTTAAAATAACCATCAGTTTGAATCAGAGGTCTGAAACACATTACCTGTCACACACAGGATTAATTAGACATTGAATTGAATTTAAATGTTGTGATAAAATTATTGTTCATTAAGTTTTGTAATTAATGTAATGTAATTGATCTCACAGCTGTGTGTTTGTGCGTGCGTGCGTGCGTGCGTGCGTGCGTGTGTTTGTGAGTGAGTTTGTTTGTAATTCTTCTCTGAGCATCTCAACTTTTATTTGCAGATTTCTCATTTTTAATTCATTCTGGATAAAACATCTGCTAAATGAGTGAATGTACATTAAAAATATCTTATAAAGTGATAAAGTTATATTTGCTTCTTATTATATATCTTATTATATCGCTTTTGTCTCAAAGCACGTATAATGCATGAAACAGCTTCAGAATTCCATTAAGAGCTTCAGAAAGGAGAAAAGTCATTGTGTTTTGAAGCGTTATTCATTGGTTTCTACTTCATGATGTGAATATTGTAACTGATTTTATATCTGTTCTGGTTATCTTTTCTCACTTTCAAATGGTCTGTCTCCTCACAAACAGAATGTATGTCATCAGTCCTGTATTGACTGATGTATTGTTTTTAAAATCCTTTTATTTGTTTATAAAACTCTCAATAAATCCAAGTGTGATTCCTCAGATCCTGAAACAGACAGTGAGACAGTGAGACAGTGAGACAGTTAGACAGTGAGACAGTAAGACAGTTAGACAGTTAGACAGTGAGACAGTTAGACAGTGAGACAGTTAGACAGTGAGACAGACAGAGAAATGTGTGAATGAATATCATCAGTTAACTCAGTCATTATAAAAGAGAAGTTTGTAGTGTTTTGTTTGTTAGCAGCTGAGATGGTCCATTTTATTCTAATAAAGTCAAAGACGTCTGCTCAGTGTGTGTGTGTGCGTGTGCGTCTCTTATTGAGATGAATGTGATCGATAGGTCATTTTCCAGGCAGAATGAGCTCCTTTATTCTCCTGAACAGAAATCAACATCGAATCCTGTGAACATAAGCACTCATCACCTAAACCTCAAGTGAAAAAAATTATATCATGTCTTCATCATCATGATCCCAGGTCATTTCTCTCTCTCTCTCTCTCTCTCTCTCTCTCTCTCTCTCTGGTGTCTCTCTCTCTCTCTCTCTCTCTCTGGTCTCTCTCTCTCTCTCTCTCTCTCTCTCCCCTCTCTCTCTTTCTCTCTCTCTCTCTCTCTCTCTCTCTCTCTCTCTCTGGTCTCTCTCTCTGGTCTCTCTCTCTCTCTGGTCTCTCTCTGGTCTCTCTGGTCTCTCTCTCTCTGGTCTCTCTGGTCTCTCTCTCTCTCTCTCTCTGGTCTCTCTCTCTCTCTCTGGTCTCTCTGGTCTCTCTCTCTCTCTCTCTCTGGTCTCTCTCTGGTCTCTCTCTCTCTGGTCTCTCTGGTCTCTCTCTCTCTCTCTCTCTCTGGTCTCTCTCTCTCTCTCTGGTCTCTCTCTCTCTCTGGTCTCTCTCTCTCTGGTCTCTCTGGTCTCTCTCTCTGGTCTCTCTCTCTCTGGTCTCTCTCTCTCTGGTCTCTCTGGTCTCTCTCTCTGGTCTCTCTCTCTCTCTCTCTGGTCTCTGTCTCTCTCTCTCTCTCTCTCTCTCTCTCTCTCTGGTCTCTCTATCTCTGGTCTCTCTCTCTCTGGTCTCTCTCTCTCTCTGGTCTCTCTATCTCTGGTCTCTCTCTCTCTGGTCTCTCTCTCTCTCTGGTCTCTGTCTCTCTCTCTCTCTCTCTCTCTCTCTGGTCTCTCTATCTCTGGTCTCTCTCTCTCTGGTCTCTCTCTCTCTCTGGTCTCTCTATCTCTGGTCTCTCTCTCTCTCTCTCTCTCTGGTCTCTCTCTCTGGTCTCTCTCTCTGGTCTCTCTCTCTCTCTCTCTTCTCAAAGTTTTCAGAGTATGTGAATGACACACATGAACTCTTATCTTTCCATCTGTTGTCTATTAGAAATTGCTTCTGTCTTAAAATCCTAACCTTATTGAACGTTAGTGAGTGTGTTGTGTTGTTTGACTGATATATTTTTTATTTTCTCTTCAGTTCCTCCTCAGTTCTTGAGTTATCCCTCAAACACATATGCGCAGGAGAGCACAGATATTGAGATGGAGTGTGCCGTCACAGGTAACCCTCAGCCCACCGTCCGCTGGATGAAGAACGGAGAAGTGGTCATACCCAGTGACTACTTTCAGATCGTGGTGAGTGTTTTTCGTATGTTTTGCAGATGTGATGATTTGATGATGTGATGAATGTAATGTGGATGATTCCTGTGATGCTGTGATTGACAGGAGGGGGGTAACCTGCAGATTTTGGGTCTGGTTCGTTCTGATGAAGGGTTCTATCAGTGTATTGCTGAGAATGAAGCAGGAAACAGTCAGGCCATGGCTCAGCTCCTCCTCCTTGAGTCCGGTAAGATAAAAACACGTGTGTGTGCTTCACATCACGCTCAAACATGCTCACCTTAGACCAGACCTGATCCTGAAATCACACTGGTCTCAGATCAGCTGTCACATCATCCTTCAGCATCGCATCATCGACACGGCTGAACATCTGCATGCATGAGAATCATGGGGCCGAGTGTGTGTTGTTGTTCATTGTGTGATGAGTTTATGTGTGTGTGTGTGTGTGTGTGTGTGTGTGTTTTGTCT
>CM065671.1:524744-542244 GCA_033220385.1 Triplophysa yarkandensis | reverse complement strand
AAAACCACTTAAATGGTAGAATACAAATCAATTTGAATCCTTTCGTGATAAAGGAATGAAAACATATACCGTGTAAAGAATTATTTCTGTATTGTTTGTGTAGTGCTGGTTCCTGGTCTGGTCGAGAACCTGCGGGCGGAAGCGATTTCTCCCACCTGCATTCAGGCCTCCTGGGATCCCCCGGCTCATGCCAATGGCCCCATCCAAAGCTACCGTCTTCTCTGGACCGAGACGTCGACCGGCAAAGAGCAGGTCAGTGTTTTCCTCAGGCTCTAGTTTCTCAGCTGCTCGAGTGAGGATCCCGGCAGCTACGAAGTTAATTCCCTGATGTGATTAGCATGTTTCTAGCGCTAACAGCAAACGCTTTGAATCAGATCAAACTGAGACGTTACACTACAGCACATTTTACTCACTTCCTTTACTCTTGCTCCCAGCTATTTACACAAACTTCATCCTCTGTTAGTGTTCAACTCTCTTTGTTTTAGAATCAATAGGACACGGTGGGCAACAGAAAGAGGCACTGTGAGATGTTCTGAGAAACAGTGGGATGCTCTGAGATGCAGCCTAATGCAGTGAGACTTAGTAAGACACTCTGAGATTCAGTGAGACGCAGTGGGACACATTGAAATTCTATGTGACACAGTGAGATGCTCTGAGACACAGTAGGGTGCAGTATGATGCAGCGGGTCACAGTGAGATGCTCGAAGAAACAATAGGATGCTCTGAGACACCTCGTGTTGCGGTGAGACATAGTGAGACACTCAGGGACACAGTGGGATGCAGTGAGACACAGTGAGACGCTCTGAGACACAGTGCAATGCAGTGAGACACAGTTAGATGCTCTGAGACACAGTGAGACGCTCTGAGACACAGTGCAATGCAGTGAGACACAGTTAGATGCTCTGAGACACAGTGCAATGCAGTGAGACACAGTTAGATGCTCTAAGACACAGTGTGATGCAGTGAGACACAGCTAGATGCTATGAGACACAGTGCAATTGAGTGAGACACAGTGCAATGCAGTGAGACACAGCTAGATGGTCTGAGACACAGTGCAATGGAGTGAGACACAGTGCAATGCAGTGAGACACAGCTAGATGCTATGAGACACAGTGCAATTGAGTGAGACACAGTGCAATGCAGTGAGACACAGCTAGATGCTATGAGACACAGTGCAATTGAGTGAGACACAGTTAGATGCTCTAAGACACAGCGTGATGCAGTGAGAAACAGTGAGATGCTCTGAGACACAGAAAGATGCGATGAGACATAGTGAGATGAAGTTTGACTTAGTGTGACGATAACACATTAAAAATGATAACACATTAAAATGATAACACATTGACATTCTGTTTAACAGTGTGATGCAGTGAGACATTGTGAGATGCTCTGAGACACAAGGGAATGCTCTCAGATACATTGGGATATTCTGACACAGAGTGAGATGCTCTGAGACACAGTGGGATGCAGTGTAACACATTGAATGTCTGTGTAACACAGTGTGATGCAGGGAGGCACAGAGAGACCCTGTGACACAGTGGGATGCAGTGCAACATACTGAAATTCTGTGTGATGCAGTGAGACACAGTGAGATGCTCTGAGACACAGTGGGATGCGTTGAGAAACTGTGAGATTTTCTGGGAAACAGTAAGATTCAGTATTATGCCGTGAGACAGTGAGATTCTCTGAGACACAGAGTGATGCAGTGAGACACAGTGAGATGCTCTGAGACACAGTAAGATGCAGTATGATGCAGTGAGACAGAGTGAGTTGAGGTGTGACACAGTGAGATGCTCTGAGACACAGTAAGATGCTCTGAGACACAATGAGATGCAGTATAACACATTAAAATTCTGCGTGACACAGTGTGATGCAGTGAGTCGTAGTGAGATGCTCTGAGACACAATATGATGCAGCGAGTCACAGTGAGATGCAGTTAGACACAGTGAGATTCTCTGAGATACAGTTTGATGCATTGAGACACAGTGAGATGCTCTGAGACACAGTTAGATGTAGTATGATGATGTGAGACACAGTGAGATGCTCTGAGACACAATGAGATGCTCAAAGAAACATTAGGATGCTCTGAGACACAGTGATGCAGTTAGACACAGTGAGATGCCCTGAGATACAGTATGATGCAGTGAGACACAGTGAGATGCTCTGAGACACAGTGATGCAGTTAGACACAGTGAGATGCCCTGAGACGCAGTATGATGCAGTGAGACACAGTGAGATGCCCTGAGACGCAGTATGATGCAGTTAGACACAGTGAGATTCTCTGAGATACAGTGTGATGCATTGAGACACAGTGAGATGCTCTGAGACACAGTTAGATGTAGTATGATGCAGTGAGACACAGTGGGATGCTCTGAGACACAATGAGATGCTCAAAGACACATTAGGATGCTCTGAGACACAGTGATGCAGTTAGACACAGTGAGATGCCCTGAGACTCAGTATGATGCAGTTAGACACAGTGAGATGCCCTGAGACTCAGTATGATGCAGTTAGACACAGTGAGATGCCCTGAGACTCAGTATGATGCAGTTAGACACAGTGAGATGCCCTGAGACGCAGTATGATGCAGTGAGACACAGTGAGATGCCCTGAGACGCAGTATGATGCAGTTAGACACAGTGAGATGCCCTGAGACGCAGTATGATGCAGTTAGACACAGTGAGATGCCCTGAGACGCAGTATGATGCAGTGAGACACAGTGAGATGCCCTGAGACGCAGTATGATGCAGTTAGACACAGTGAGATGCCCTGAGACGCAGTATGATGCAGTTAGACACAATGAGATGCCCTGAGATACAGTATGATGCAGTGAGACACAGTGAGATGAGTTGTGACACAGTGAGATGCTCAGAGACACAGTGTGATGCATTTAGACACAGTGAGATGCCCTGAGACACAGGATGATGCAGTGAGACACAGTGAGATGCTCAGAGACACAGTGTGATGTATTTAGACACAGTGAGATGCCCTGAGACACAGGATGATGCAGTGAGACACAGTGAGATGCTCAGAGACACAGTATGATGCAGTGAGACACAGTGAGATGACCTGAGACACAGTATGATGCAGTGAGACACAGTGAGATGACCTGAGACACAGTATGATGCAGTGAGACACAGTGAGATGAGGTGTGACACAGTGAGGGGCTCTGAGACACATTGTGATGCAGTGCAACACATTGAATTTCTGTGTGACACAGTGTGATGCAGTGAGTCATAGTGAGACGCTCTGAGACACAGTGCTGATGTACTGTTACATGAGCGAACCGCACATTTGTGTCAGCTGCAGAAATGATAGATCTGTGAGCGCTGTAAGAGCATTATTATTATAAATTAAGCAAATAGATGGATGAGATAAAAAGAGAGATAGGAAGTTTTTGAAAACCGCTTTTATCTGTCTCCTGTTGCCTCAATTCTTTAATTTCTGCCTGTCAGAACGTGGAAGTTGTCGGTCAGAGCTACAGAATGGAGGGGCTAAAGAAGTTCACCGAATATTCTTTGAGAGTTCTGGCAGTTAACCGGCACGGGCCAGGAATCTCCAATGAAGAAATACTAATCACAACCCTGTCAGACGGTAAGATCAGTAAACTCTTATATTTGATGATTCTCTACAGATCTTAATATTGAAAACCAGTTCTGTGACAATTTATTCTTTCTTGTGTTTGGGACTTTTTCTTTATCTGAATACAAACAAAGATAGTTTAAGAGATGTTTTGAACAAAAGTAAATAGAGTCAAGTGTCGTTTTATTATAAACATTCCTAAAAAGAGCTTTGTTTGTGACCTGAGGAAGAATAATAACTCTTATAAATGTGTTATACGAATGAATAAAGGATTTCTCATTGTTGAGTGTATGATCAGCTTCAGAACTGTGGATCAGTTGCTGTCCTTCACCCTAAAGGTCTTTGAATCATGTGTCTTTATTTTAATATCAGTCAGAGAATCTTTTCATAAGCAGTGAAATGATGATGTCTTTGATTAATTGATGTGCATGTGGTTGATGTGAAGTGTAATGAATTTCATGCGCTGTCACTCATCTCTGACAGTCTGAGATCAGCCATTTCAAATCTGTTTCATTCACTTGATGCTTCACTGAACCTCCACTGTAGAAATACACCTCAGAATCTGCCCTGCAAATTCAATTAAACGACACCAACATCCCATGAGACCATACACACACGCACACACGCACACACACACGCGCACACACACACATACACACACAAGAACTCTATCCCAACACACACACGCTTATACACGCACACATACAAGCAAATCTTTTGAACTTCCATGGCATACAAACACACACCATCCCCAACACACACTCATATACACGCGCACCATCCTAATACACACAGAGAGAGTTAGTTAGTCAGTTGTGTTCTTGTTACTAGAGAGTTAGTTGATCAGTTGTGGTCTGTTGGTTGGAGGGTAAGTTGGTCAGTTGTGGTCTAGTGATTGAAGAGTTATTTGGTTAGATGTTGTCCGATGGTGAAAGGATTAGTGGGTCAGTTGTGGTTTGTTGGTTAGAGAGTTAGTTGGTAAGTTGTGGTCGGTTGGTTGAAGAGTTATTTGGTCAGATGTAGTCTGGTAATTAGAGAGGGGCAGCAGTGGCGGGGATGGTGCCCTGCTCAAGGGACTCACCTCAGTCAGGTATTCCTGCTGGTTTCAAGTCTCAAACCAACAACCTTCGGATGAAGTTGTTCAGTTCCAGATACAAGAAAACAGATGAGAAACACAAGCAGTACATTATGCAAACTGTCACATATGGGCTACTAATGAGTTAGTCCGTCAGTTATGGACTGGTGGTTAGAGAGATATTTGGTCAGTTGTGGTCTGGTGGCTCGATAGTTTGTTGGTCAGGTGGTTAGAGAGTTAGTTGGTCGGTTATGTTCTAGTTGTTAGAGAAATAGTTGGTCAGTTGTGGTCTGGTGGTTAGAGAGGAAGCTTGTAATTTGTAGTTGGTTGGTTAGAGAGTTAGTTGGTCAGTTGGGGTCAATTGTTAGAGAATACGTGTTCGTTTCGGTCTTTTGGTTAGAGAGTTTGTTAGTCAGGTGTTATCCGGTGGTGAGAGAGTGAGTTTGTCATTGTGGTTTGGTGGTGAGGGAGTTGGTTTGTCAGTTGTGGTCTGGTGGTTAGAGAGTTAGTTTTTTCAGTTGGCGTCAATTGGTTAGAGAGTAAGTTGTTAGTTTCGGTCTTTTTGTTAGAGAGTTTGTCAGTCAGTTGTGATCCGTGGGTAAGAGAATTAGTTGGTCATTTGAGATCTTGTTACAAGAGAGTTAGTTTGTCAGTTGTGGTCTGTTGGTTAGATAGTTAGTTGGTCAGTTGTGGTCTTGTTACCAGAGAGTTAGTTGGTCAGTTGTGGTCTGGTGGTTAGAGAGTTAGTTGGTCAGTTGTGGTCTGTTGGGTAGAAGGTTAGTTGATCAGTTGTGGTCTAGGGATTAGAGAGTTAGTTGGTTAGTTGTGGCCTGGTGGTTAGAGAGTTAGTTGGTCAGTTGTGGTCTGTTTGGTAGAAGGTTAGTTGGTCAGTTGTGGTCTAGTGATTAAGAGAGTTAGTTGGTTAGTTGTGGCCTGGTGGTTAGAGAGTTAGTTGGTCAGTTGTGGTCTGTTGGGTAGAAGATTAGTTGGTCAGTTGTGGTCTAGTGATTAGAGAGTTAGTTGATCAGTTTTGGCCTGGTGGTTAGAGAGTTAGTTAGTCAGTTGTGGTCTAGTGATTAGAGAGTTAGTTGACCAGTTTTGGCCTGGTGGTTAGAGAGTTAGTTGGTCAGTTGTGGTCTAGTGATTAGAAAGTTAGTTGATCAGTTGTGGCCTGGTGGTTAGAGAGTTAGTTGGTCAGTTGTGGTCTGTTTGGTAGAAGGTTAGTTGGTCAGTTGTGGTCTAGTGATTAAGAGAGTTAGTTGGTCAGTTGTGGTCTAGGGATTAGAGAGTTAGTTGATCAGTTTTGGCCTGGTGGTTAGAGAGTTAGTTGGTCAATTGTGGTCTATTGATTAGAGAGTTTGTTGATCAGTTTTGGCCTGGTGGTTAGAGAGTTAGTTGGTCAGTTGTGGTCTAGTGATTAGAGAGTTAGTTGATCAGTTTTGGCCTGGTGGTTAGAGAGTTAGTTAGTCAGTTGTGGTCTAGTGATTAGAAGTTAGTTGATCAGTTGTGGCCTGGGGGTAAGAGAGTTAGTTGGTCAGTTGTGGTCTAGTGATTAGAGAGTTAGTTGATCAGTTGTGGTCTAGTGATTAGAGAGTTAGTTGATCAATTGTGGCCTGGGGGTAAGAGAGTTAGTTGGTCAGTTGTGGTCTAGTGATTAGAGAGTTAGTTGGTCAGTTGTGGTCTAGTGATTAGAGAGTTAGTTGATCAGTTGTGGCCTGGGGGTAAGAGAGTTAGTTGGTCAGTTGTGGTCTAGTGATTAGAGAGTTAGTTGATCAGTTGTGGCCTGGGGGTAAGAGAGTTAGTTGGTCAGTTGTGGTCTAGTGATTAGAGAGTTAGTTGGTCAGTTGTGGCCTGGGGGTAAGAGAGTTAGTTGGTCAGTTGTGGTCTAGTGATTAGAGAGTTAGTTGGTCAGTTGTGGTCTAGTGATTAGAGAGTTAGTTGGTCAGTTGTGGTCTAGTGATTAGAGAGTTAGTTGGTCAGTTGTGGTCTAGTGATTAGAGAGTTAGTTGGTCAGTTGTGGTCTAGTGATTAGAGAGTTAGTTGATCAGTTGTGGTCTAGTGATTAGAGAGTTAGTTGGTCAGTTGTGGTCTGGTGGTTAGAGAGTTAGTTGGTCAGTTTTGGTCTGGTGGTTAGAGAGTTAGTTGGTCAGTTGTGGTCTGTTGGGTAGAAGGTTAGTTGGTCAGTTGTGGTCTAGTGATTAGAGAGTTAGTTGGTCAGTTGTGGTCTAGTGATTAGAGAGTTAGTTGATCAGTTGTGGTCTAGTGATTAGAGAGTTAGTTGGTCAGTTGTGGTCTAGTGATTAGAGAGTTAGTTGGTCAGTTGTGGTCTAGTGATTAGAGAGTTAGTTGGTCAGTTGTGGTCTGTTGGGTAGAAGGTTAGTTGGTCAGTTGTGGTCTAGTGATTAGAGAGTTAGTTGGTCAGTTGTGGTCTAGTGATTAGAGAGTTAGTTGATCAGTTGTGGTCTAGTGATTAGAGAGTTAGTTGGTCAGTTGTGGTCTAGTGATTAGAGAGTTAGTTGGTCAGTTGTGGTCTAGTGATTAGAGAGTTAGTTGGTCAGTTGTGGTCTAGTGATTAGAGAGTAAGTTGGTCAGTTGAATTGCACCAGTTGCCTCCAGTGATAGGGTTAGAGGGAAGAGAGTGTGTTCAGACTGACTGCATTCTTTCATTTCACTCATTCAATCCCATCATGCTCTCTGTCTCTTGTGTGCATCATCAGCTGGATGTCTGGTGGCATTATGTTGAGTGTGACTGTAAGAGGCTGTGTGAATTATGTGTCAGCTTGCATTAGTGCAGCCGCAGAACGTTTCAGATGACCCCCCCCTCATTTCCCTTCCTTATTACTAGCTCTGGTATTGTGTGATATCACACACACCAGTTGTGTTCACCATGGTACACCTCTTCAGATGGCCTGAACCACTTTAAGCCCTGAAGAATGTCCATCTAAAAACCATAACAGAATGTATTTATTAAAATAATTTGAGTCACCTTCACAATCATATATCTGATGATTGACACTTGATACAGTTATGACATAAATGAAGTATATGGTGTAGTGTTACTCACAGATGTTGTATTGTGTTGTGTTGACAGTGCCCAGCGCTCCACCACAGAACGTCTCTCTGGAGGTGGTTTATTCACAGGTGAGTATCAGACAGTCTGACCTCTGAACATATCGGCAGTTATGTGACAGTTCAGTCAAAAATCTCAATTCACACTCATGTGTTTGTGGAACACAAAAGAATATATTTTAAGAAATATCTCAGTGGTTATGTGTTTATTCAATAGAGATCAGATAGATGAGTGTTTTCTAAGGATCACAGTAAATGTAAAGACTTGAACTAAGCCCAAATGTATAAAAAATATATAGAAAACTAATAATACAAAAACAAATACATCGAGGTCAAACAGTATTTGATCACCCTGTGATTTTGCAAGTTCTCCTAGCTGAAACTTCAAGTTGTTCAGCGTCAGTACCGAAACAGATGTGTGGACAACAAAGGCAATATTACTTTTTTTTGACTCAAGTGATCAACTACTTATTTGAAACAGTAATTTACAAATAAATTATTAAAAAATCATACAATGTGATTTCTGGATTTTTCTTTTTATATTCTGCCCCTTACAGTAGAAATGCCCCTATGCTAGAAAATTCCAGACCCCTCCATGATTTGTAAGTTGGAGACTTGGCTAAATCACAGGGTGATCGAATACTTATTGACCTCACTGCAATTTATAGAAGAGCATATCTTACATTTCATATAAAGTACTTTAGAACTGTTATATTTATAAAACATCTGTATATTTTTTCCATCATTGTGTGTTATCTCACATATTTCTTTATATTTTCGTTTCCTATGTTACCCGTTACTTGTCCTGTCACTTTACATTGTGTACTGGAAGCTTCTGTTACCAAGATAAATTCCTCGTGTGTTAGCACACCTGGCGATAAAGCTTCTTCTGATTCTGATTCAATTATACTTTATGTTATCACCAGACTTAAAGAGAGATAACAGTATATATATTGAGTTTATATATATATTGTTTTTAATGTGAAAGAATGAAAAAGTTCCAGTGGCTGTGTTTAGCACTGATCTATTTTACATTCTAATAATGAAAACATTTAAGTCATGAAGCATTTGTTGAGAATTCATAACTTTAAGTCTGAAAGCTGTGCTGTTTTGTGTGAAATGGATGAGAAGACGCTCCAGCGGCCGCGGTGATGCATCATACTCGGACAGGGTCATTTTCACACGGAAACATTTTCATTTTTCACTTGAAAATTAAACTGTCTATTTGTGCAATATTTGCTGCTCGGTCGCTTGTTATAAATGGATGATATCAGACAGATCGCTTCCAGAAATGAATGAAGCTTCCAGAGGGGCAGGTCATGAAGTGACAGGATACTTCATCTGCATCTGGGCCAGCATCATCACCATGACAACCTCTGATATATTTATTGATTTCATGAGTAGTTAACTTGTTTTTCTTTAGCTCATTCAGATTCAACGGAGTGTTGGGAGGATCTTTTTTTGTCTAAAAGAATTTCAAACCAGATCCAACCATAATCAACCAAACTGTCTGTTCATGTTTCTCTAGTTCATTTCTTCTTAAACACAGAATATGTCACATGTATTCCCTGAAGTGAATTAAAAAGTGAGTGACAGATGTTCCTCTGAAACACTATTATAAACGTCTGAAGAGTATTGAGCATCAATCAGATTCTCCACTGAGACTTTAAGACATTACCTTTGGACTGACATTCATATGAAACCTCGAAAGAGAAACTCAAACTCTTTACTTCTGTGAGCATGCACACACGTGGACACGAACGCACACACACTCACACACGCACTCGCGCACACACATGCACGAATACATTTTGACTTAATCACACACATTCTCATTTACGCACGCACACATACACGCACACAAACACACTCTCATTTAAGTGTAACGACATACTGCCACACACTCTCACTTACACACACACACACACACAGACACAGTCATCTCATGCTTGCGCTGCAATCAATTAACATTATAATTAACATTACGCACCTAAACCCAAGAACAATTGCCACCAAATGTTTGTGTGTGTGTGTGTGTGTGTGTGTGTGTGTGTGTGTGTGTGTGTGTGTGTGTGTGTGTGTGTGTGCGTGTGCGTGTGTGCGTGTGTGAGAAGTTATCACGCTTGATTGAGGTCTGGCACCAGATTGTTGTTAGGCCTCACATGAGACAAAGCACAACATGGAGAGATGCGGCTATCACAGACGTGTTGCGTTTGGCAGTGGTGTGGTGTGAATTTTAATTGCTTTATTTACATGTTAACTGGCTCTGTGTGGCTTCTCCCTCAACCCAGATGGCATCATAACAGACAGCAGGCATCAACGACACAATTTGACCCAACATATGATTACATTCCTACACACATGTGTGTGTATGTGTGTGCGTTTCCTGCAGATAGGGCTGAGATTTTGTTTATCTGCTGGTCTTACATGCTTGTGTTCACACTAAAGAGCCCATCAAATCAATTAATTTCTCTCTTTGCTTTAGTGAACGATTAAATGTCTTCCTCTGAATAATTCATGAGTGTCCATGCAGAATAGCAATAGTTGGAAAGGTCTATGTAGAAAGGCAATAATGTGTTTTCTGGGACATTACACGGCTGAAAGTGCCGCTGTTTATCACCTAACACCACAATATTCGGATTCAATGACAATAAACTGAATTAAATCTACTTATAGATGAGATATAGGAAATCTGTCATTGAAAAATACAATATAATAGTAGTAACTTTTAATTTGTCATTAGTGGTTTCATAAAGTGTTGTCCTTCTTTCCCTGACATGTCTACCTTTCAGTTTTGATTCATCATAGTGATTCTGTGAGCGAGTCATTGAATGAAAGGGCATTCCTTTATATCTTTGTCTTCAGCAATAAATAAAAATAAAACAAACAGTTTATCTCTGTAGATGTACAAGAAACAATGGCATCATGAAGGTTTATTTTATTTGTCATCAGATTTTCTGTGTTAAATAACTGTGTGATGCAGATGATTTTGATGTGTGTTATAAAGAGTTGTGATGGGTTTTATGTTACAGAGTATTAAAGTGAGTTGGCAGCCGCCGCCGGCACACACTCAGAACGGTTTCATCACAGGATACAAGATCCGTCACCGCAAAACCGGCCGACGGGGAGAACAAGAGGCACTCGAACCCAACAACCTGTGGTACCTGTTTACAGGTGAGTCACAAACTCTCTCTTCTGCGTCTGACTTTATAAATCTGATAGTGTCCATGTGACGACATAATAATGTTTCCAGATTACTTTGATGTTGTTTTTCCGCTGGAAAGCAAGAGAAATAAAAGATAGATGAGAAACAATTCAATTCAATCAATTCACGTTTATTGTCACATCACCACGGCACATGTGCCCTGGTGAGTGAAATTCTTAGGAGCTTGCTCCAAAAACAGCGCAGTACAGGTAACATGTAACATATAACATATAATATATAACATGTAACATATAACATATAATATATAACATATAATATATAACATATAACATGTAACATATAATATATAACATATAATATATAACATATAACATGTAACATGTAACATATAATATATAACAGATAACATGTAACATATAATATATAACATATAATATATAACATATAACATGTAACATGTAACATATAATATATAACAGATAACATGTAACATATAATATATAACATATAATATATAACATATAACATGTAACATGTAACATATAATATATAACAGATAACATGTAACATATAATATATAAAATATAATATATAACATATAACATGTAACATGTAACATATAATATATAACAGATAACATGTAACATATAATATATAACATATAATATATAACATATAACATGTAACATGTAACATATAATATATAACATATAATATATAACAGCTAACATGTAACATATAGTGCAGACATAAGACAGTGTGCAATATGCACACACATATAATCAGTACACACAGGGACTGAATGTTCATTCTCTTCATCTGATGACTGTACAGTAATGCCTTCAGTATGTATGTGGATATCATCACATGTTTTTACATATTACAAATGATATAAGAATAATGAAAGTGCTCTGCTGAAGGAACACATGCCTGATTCATTCGGTGAATTTAGCTGAAAATAATATTAATTTCCATTATTTCTGTGATGTTTATCTCTGTGTCTCATTTCACAGTTTTGTTAATGTAGGAATTCCATCACTTCGGGGCATTCATGATTGACAGGTATCTGTTATCTGCCCAGGCCGTGTTTCTTCACCTTAACACATGATAAAAAACTCCTGGATCTGTTGAGGGTGTGATTATCTCTCCACCGCAAGCATTCTTTAATTACACACACAAATAATCTCAGGATTCATTTCTCTTGTGTTTGTCAGGGTTAGAGAAAGGAAGTCAATACAGCTTTCAGGTGGCGGCAATGACGGTTAACGGCACCGGACCCAGCAGCGAATGGTACACAGCCGAAACACCGGAGAATGACCTCGATGGTAAATGATCATACGCACAGATAAAACATCCCACATCACCAATATCATCATGAGCTGATGTGAGAATCACACACACCATCACAGAAAATCAGTGTGTGTGTCTAATCTCGATGTGTGTCAGCACTCACACAAGTTAAAATGAAGCACATAGTTAATTAATCATGAGAAGATAGCCAATAACAGGCTGCGGGAATGAATGCTATACATGTGAACCAAACACGTCATTCATCATTCATACATTAAACCCGGATGGTGAACTCTTGAGACATGTAGAATCGTTTGACTCTTCTTTCTCATCAGGATGTGAATTGTCTTTTGTTGTAGAAACTCAAGTTCCCAATCAGCCGAGTTCTCTTCACGTGCGTCCCCTGCCGAACAGCATCATCATGAGCTGGACCCCTCCGCTAAACCCTAACATTTTAGTACGGGGTTACATCATCGGCTATGGAGTGGGCAGCCCATACGCTGACACTGTGAGAGTGGACAGTAAACAACGCTATTACTCCATTGAGAACTTAGGTGAGTCTGTCTCACATGATATCATTATTGACATTATTCCTGCAATCATGTGACGGCTGGTGGAATATCCTAAGAGAGGGTGATGATGATAATGATGAATTCTTGAATTCTATACAACAGTTTTTTCTGGTTCTTGAATCTTATTGGCTGAGAGCCATGCCATATTTGAACACAGACATCACGGAAACGGCTTCACAGTCCATATTACCCTTCACTCAGATACACAAAAGGGAAGGAAACTACAATTCAATTTGCGACTATTATAAAGGGTTGCAATAAATCCCTGAACAGGTTGGTTGCGATCCGCCATATTACAAGTCGAGAAACAGAACAAGACTTTCTGTTTGCTTAATGTCTTTAAAACAATGGAGAGTGGAAACACATTTTTGTCTTTGTATGTTGTTTCTACTGTCTTTAATTTGCATGCATATCACACACACACACACACACACACACACACACACAAGTGCAAATTCACGCTTCATTATCTCTTTAGTGAAGGTCAAGGCACACACTGTAGTGAAGTGAATTGACTTGACGTATTACCAAGTATTGTGTTCCATACTTGGAATTTGTGCTCTACATTTAACCCATCCAGTAAGTGAACACACACACATTGTGAACACACACAGTAAGTGAACACACACACACACTGTGAACACACACACAGAGCAGTGGGCAGCCATGCTGTGGCTCGGGGAGCAGTGGGGGGACGGTGCCTTGCTCAAGGGACTCACCTCAGTCGTGGTATTCCCACTGGTTCCGAGTCTCGAACCAGCAACCTACTGATCACGACTTTAACTTCACTGTATTTATTTGAACACTTTTTATGTTTTGAATTATAAACTGAGGCTTGTTTAACGGTTTTGCTCCTCTGGAATTAGGTGCGGAAGAAAATTGTGCCCAAGTTTCTTGACATATCAGATGGCTTTAAAGAGACATAAGTCCGATCTAATATACATGAAGCAGATTTCTTTATCTGTTTATTTTTGTATGTTATATTTGATCAATTGCATTCATACATACCAGTCTGTTAGTTATAATAGATGAGAGATGATTGGTATTCTCAGTAAACTGTTAAGTAAATTAAATCCTAGAGGGAAATAATGCTGCAAAGTGTCATGCATCAGAAGAATTTAATGAATGTTAAATAAAATAAAAAAAAGAGTTTCATTAAAACAAGTGACCTGTTGAATGAACTTTCCATCACATCACAGAGAGACTGATGATTCTGTGTTTTCTGTTTTTACTGTGGGAAAAACCGCTCTAATCTTCTCAAATCGGTAAAGTCTTTGGGTTGGGATGTTCTGGCCCCTTATACTTTATGTGGCTTTAGAAAGAAATAAGGCCATGTCCTTATCAATATCCACATGAAATCCACAGGTTACCATGGCAGCGGTGATATTAAACCTGGTCCAGCAATGAGAATGATTCACAGGGATAAAAGCATTTCAAACATCTTTTTCTTTCACACATTAGAAATGTCCTGTAGATGTCTTCATCAGATTTCTGTGCTTCAGTGCCGTTACTAAACACGTTTTTGCTGTGTGTGTCTGCTTCTGTTGTGTTGTAATAATTGTATGTTTGTGTTTGTAGAGCCCAGTTCACATTACGTCATTTCTCTGAAGGCCTTTAATAACGCTGGTGAAGGAGTTCCTCTGTATGAAAGTGCCGTCACTAGATCCATGACAGGTACATTACACCCATACATTTATTCACATCATATGATACAGTCTGTAACAACAAAATGTTCAGAGAGTTCATTTTAGGATAACACAGACATACATGCATGCACACACGCACACACACACACACACACGCACGCACGCACGCACGCACGCACGCACACACACACACACACACACTCATGAACAGCTTAAATGGAAATTTGAATATAGATATCTGCCACTGTGATTTCATCAAACAGATCAGATCAACAGCCAATCATCACACAGCATGTGTATATTGTTTGTGTGTATGTGGAGAAGATCCAGATAGAAGCTTAAAATGTCTAATGCTGGATTCACACGGGGCATCAGCGTCTACTCTTCCCATTGACTTTTTATGTGTACGGTGAAGCGTTGCCGAATTCCACTGAATTGTGGAGGTCGCTACGTCACTGCCTTCGCTCGCTGCAGAACTTGAATATTTCTCATCTTTTTAAGCACTTTTTACTGACTTTGGGCCATGCTTCTGACCTGCCCTCCACCAAGCGTTGATTCTGACGCCCTGTGTGAATCCAGCGCAGATGTTGTCTAGGTAGGTTTACTAGTGTCTGGATGAGAGTCTCTCTAGTGTACGATTGTGTGTATGCGTGTGTAACGAGAAGGTAGATTGTGTTGGTTGTCTTTATGTGTTGTTCAGGTCAGACTGTAGATTAATCTGTAGCAGGTGAATCTCCATCTCATCAGAAGTAAAGAAATGTCAGTGGGAACTTTTGGGTGAAATCTGGGATGTGAGATTCCCTCTCTAGTGTTTCTGACTTTCACTTGAACTTTGTGTGTCTCTATCTAGTGAACTCAACGCTCTTCTGTCTCTGTTTCCTCTCTCACTTCATTTTCCTTCATTTAATTTGTCCTCTTGTCATCTGCTGCATGATACCGTATTATCAACATCGCTCATGTGTGAATGTGTGTGAATGTGTGTGAATGTGTGTGAATGTGTGGCTGCAGACCCCTTAGATCCATCAGACGATGATTTGTTCCATCTTTTTGATAAATTCCCTACCCCCATCCCAGATACCTCCACTCCCATGATTCCTCCTGTAGGTGTTCAGGCCGTGGCTCTCACCTCAGACTCAGTGCGGGTCAGTTGGGCTGATAACTCCATTCCTAAAAACCAGAAATCCTCTGAGGTGCGCTACTATTCTGTCAAGTGGAAGACCAGTCACTCCACCAGCGGAAAATACAAGGTGAATAAGAGAAAGAAGGGTCATTTCAACTACTAACCCATGCTAAATGAAAACAGTGAGGCCATTTCCTCTGTACCAGCTGTTTCTATGGGCATCTCTGCTCAAATCATTAAACACACTCAACACATTTTCAAAGCTGTTGCTGTGTAATGTTGTGATGTCTTCAAATGTTTTTGTATTGGGACTGATGAAACGAACTGATGTTGGCTGTATCAAGATGACATAAACTTTATTCACATGTGGCATCTACACGTCTGATGTGATGTCATGAATGTACTAATGAATGTGCTTTTTGCTTTGTGTGTGTGTGTGTGTGTGTGTGTGTGTGTGTGTGTGTGTGTGTGTGTGTGTGTGTGTGTGTGTGTGTGTGTGTGTGTGTGTGTGTGTGTGTGTGTGTGTGTGTGTGTGTGTGTGTGTGTGTGTGTGTGTAGTCCGCTGACACTACAGCACTGAGTCATACAGTCACAGGTCTGAAGCCCAACACCATGTATGAGTTTTCTGTGATGGTCACTAAAGGACGAAAGTCCAGCACATGGAGTATGACAGCACACGCCACAACATATGAAGCAGGTACACACTCATGTTTCACTCTCTTTTCTACACAAACTCTAAATGTTGTGTGTTCTTCATGTGAATAGCTGATGGTTACAGTCTGTCTCCCTCTCTCTCTCTCTCTGGTCTCTCTCTCTCTCTGGTCTCTCTCTCTCTCTCTCTCTCCCCCCCTCTCTCCCTCTCTCTCTATTTAACATCTTTCTGTTCAGCACCGAGCTCTGCTCCAAAGGATCTGACTGTGATTGGTCGAGAGGGACGACCGAGAGCCATTCTCATCAGCTGGCAGCCGCCACTGGAGTCAAACGGAAGAATTACGGGTTTGTGTGTGTGTTTGTGTGTGTGTGTGTGTGTGTGTGTGTGTGTGTGTGTGTGTGTGTGTGTGTGTGTGTGTGTGTGTGTGTGTGTGTGTGATATTCATACAATCACACATCAGGAGTTCATGTTGTGTTGTTGGTTTTACTCTGTTGTGTTTGGCTGCTCATCAGGTTTTATTCTGTACTACACAATGGATAAGAACATGGCAATCGATGACTGGGTGATGGAGTCCATCAGTGGAGACAGACTCACACATCAGGTCATGGATCTCAATCTGGACACAATCTACTACTTCCGCATTCAAGCTAAGAATGCTAAAGGAGTGGGACCACTGTCCGAGCCCGTACAATACAAAACCTCCAAAGGTCAGACTTACCTGAAAACAACACACAAAACAATTCACGAAAATGTCTCTATTAAAGATCTTGAGAATGTCTCAAACTGATCTCAGATAGATCTCATGAAGTCAAACTTTTCTTATCAGATTGTAGCAAAGTCAGATAAATTTCGCATGATCATGTTCTGACAGTCTCTTGTGTGTTCTATTGTAAATGACCAGACATGAGTTCATCGCTGAGAGCAAATCCCAGACTGCAAAATATCACTGTGATTAGGAGTCATCCAGTAGTGTGCAGGGTCACTAGATACATCATCAATCATTATTACACGCACACACAGACTTAGAGCAGGTGTCCGTTTTTTAGAATATAAGTATAGAGTCATTACTCTCTGGTGAATAATTGGTGTTTGTACTAACGCCTGGTAATACATGAGAGCACACGGGTCACATGACAACAAATATATTGGACGCAGTATGTAAGAGAGTTATTCATACTACCCCCCCACCCATACAATACAGAATGAGTTTAAATGATTGTTGGCTCTGTTCTTATTCCAACTTCTAAACATACTGCACAGTATGAGCTTTTAGATGCAGAATGTGTTACACACTTGTGCACGCATGAGTGTGTCGGGTCTCTAGGCGC
>CM065671.1:509744-519744 GCA_033220385.1 Triplophysa yarkandensis | reverse complement strand
TGAAACAGTTGAACATTTGATTGCAGAATCCGACTCTTTAATAAGAACATGTTTATCTGAGAGATGTGTTTGTTGATGAAAACATGTTTAACTGCAAAGTAAGACAAAGATGTGTATTAAATAAAGATTGACTGAATATGAGAGCCAGACAGACAGAAGATTGTTTGAGAAATGACTCTGTCGTGATTTTCACATCATCACTCTCTACGGGTTTCTTGTCTCGGATTCTATCTGTAATTCTGCTCTGGAGATGCTCTCATTCTCTTTCTGAAACTCAAATCACACCTCCTCCAGGATCATGATGAATATAATGAAGATGTCATTGATCTGATGTAAGGGCTCTGGTGAAGGTCATTTCATGTTCTCCTGTAAGCGGATGTCTCATTTGTGATTTTTTGATTATAACTCTACTCACAGATTGGTCATGTAAGTGTAACTGAGGATAAGGGTCTAAACATATGAATTATAATAATAATGAACATGAACATGATGATGAAGATTTTAATATCTGATCATATGAGCTCAGTTTTCTTATTTCAGCACACTCGCACAAACTAATGTTCTTCTACATGTTCTACTTCTAGAGTCTCATGTGCTTGAAGTGAACACACATTTACTCGTGTATGTTATTACATTTTTACACATGATAAATGCTTGAAGTGAATCTGATCACAGTGTCTCACACCTCTAACCAAATAAAACTCCTTACTTGTTATCAAAACCAACACAACATCCCTCAAATTCTCATTTATAACGAATAATATCGTGATTTTGCTGACAGTGGTTTATTTCAGTGTAACTGAGAATGTTTTTCTGTGTGTGTTTGTGTAGCGGTCGTGAGTGCCATCCCAGTGCCCACCCTGGAGAGCAGTCAGTACCCCGGAATTTTACCCTCACCCGGTTATAATGCTCACCCTAAATTCAGCCTGAGACCCATGCCTTTCTCCACACTCACAGTGGACCGCACGTACCCCACAGGTAGCACTTACACATACTGTAATACACTTTTATAATCATATAATTTATATTTAATACAGTGGATTCAGGAGAAATCATTTATTGATTAATTATCATTCTGCACCATTTAATATAATAAGTCAATACGAGGTATATTTCTTCTTTCTCCTTTGTAGATTTTCAGATTTTATTAAATGAACTATTATTATTTTTGCTTTTATTGGGTCAATGTCAAAGTCTCCTTTATTTCTATAGCGCTTTAAACAAAATACATTGCATCAAAGCAGCTTAACAACAATAATTAGTAAAACTTTTAGTCATAATGCTTAATGATAGTTAAAGGCAAATAGTTAAATATTTTATTGAATTTGGGGACGTTATCTCTGCTCAGTTTAATGGTGTCTGTGCATTCATTTTCAATTCCTTAATGTCTTTGTTTACTTTAAAAATGTCTGTGCGTTCAAATTCAATCAAATCAACGATATCGCTGTAAATGAGGAGACCCCAACTAAACAAACCAGAGGAGACAAGGAAACCAAAACTCCAACGGTGACAGAAATGGAGAAAAAAACCTTGGGAGAAACCAGGTTCAGTTGGACCAGTTCTCCTCTGACCTGACGAGTCCATCAGTTCAGGTCCAGACTTCAGCAGAATGAAGAAGACACATCTGTATGCTGTGGTCTTATCCCGATGATCGTCACAGACGAGGTCTTCGCAGGGGATTGGTATCCATGGTGTTCTTGTCCTGGACTTCACTTTCTTCGAGGGCTGTAGAGGGCTTTTCTAGTTCCAAACCCACCATCTGGTCCAGAGAAGAATCATCTGTCTCCTGTGGTCCCATCATCTGGTCCAGAGAAGAATCATCTGTCTCCTGTGGTCCCATCCTGATGGTCATCTGAGGCAAGGTCTTGGGAGGGATCTGCGTCTGGTGTTCTAGTCGTCCTGGTCTCCGCTGTCCTTCCGGGCCCTAGGGGTCCTTTCTCCAAAGTCTTGTCTGGATACGCACTGGATCCTGTTGACTGCAATGCCATCTGATCTGGATACGGGCTGGATCCGGGTGTTCTCGGTTCCGGATTTCTTAAATAAATGCAGCCTAAGAATCCTTTAACGGATTTGAATATTAGAAGCATGTTAGTATTTATGTGTAAGCCAGGTTTAAGAGATGGGTTTTTAATCTAGATTTAAACTGCAAGGGTGTATCGGCCTTCCGAACACTATTAGATAAGTTATTCCATAGTTTAGGCGCCCAATAGGAAAAGGATCTGCTGCTGGCAGTTGATTTTGATATTCTAGGAATTATCAGTTTTGAGTTTTGAGAACACAGGGAACGCAGAGGATTATAATGTAACAGGAGTTCTTTCAAATATTGAGGTGATAAACCATTCAAGGCTTTGTAAGTAATAAACAAGATTTTATAATCTATACGATGTTTGATAGAGAGCCAGTGTGATGTTGACAGGACCGGAGTAATGTGGTCGTACTTCATGGTTCTTGTAAGAACTATTGCTGTAATTTGTTTACTGAGCGTGCAGAACATCCACCTACTAAAGCATTGCTTTTGGGTATTGAATATTGCTGTATAATTTTACAGTAATGACAAGAAGTGAATAACCGGAGCAGGTTTGATGTTGAGATGATGTGTGTGTTTCAGCAGAAGGTGTTTCACCGATGCCCTCACAGCAACAACAGTCTCTGATTCCCACAGTACAGTCAGAGCCGGCCGTGTCTGAAGAGATTCCCAGCCGAACCATTCCCACCGCCTGTGTACGACCCACTCACCCACTGCGCAGCTTCACAAATCCACTTCTGCCTCCACCAATGAGCACCATTGAACCCAAAGTCTACACTCCCATGATGCCTCACACAGGTGATTGGTTCACGAGCGCACACACACGCACATGCACACACACAAACATATGCACACACACACATGCGCGCCCAGACGCACACATTTTGCACACACGCAAACATATGCACACACATACACGCGCAGATGCACGCACGCACACACACACACACACATACACACACACACACACACACACACACACACACACACACACACACAAAAGCCCACAAACATGAAGAAACACACTCATGCACACGCTTGCAAAAACACACACACTCACACATATTACAACAGGAAACTACATGAAACATTTTGGGTGAATAATGCGTTTTGTATATCGACTGCTTACTGTAGCTAAAGTATTGTTATTAGTGTTACTTTGGTGTGTTGTGTATAGACACTTTTGCCTGAAGCTAATTGTTTTGGTCAGAATTAGAACTTACGTATTTCATGAATCAATGAATGAGTTTACAGTTGACTGCTGCACATTCGCACATGAAGAAATGTTGTAACTTGTTGAGAATGTTAACAAGCCCCTGGAGCTGTTTGTGTTTCTCTAAACATGCTGGGAATGAGACTTGAGCTTTCTGATTTCTTGTGTCAACTTTCACTTGTGAAAAGCTGGAGATTCAAGAGTCAAATGTTCCTGAGATGCATTTGTATTTCAAGCATTCATATCTCTCTCTTCATATTTTACATGTGTGTCATTACATCTACAAATATGAGGTCATGATGATGATCTCGCTCTTTAGATCTTAGAAATGTTGCATTTAAGTTTGTTGATTTTGAAATGCTTCACTTTATTCAAGTTGAAAAGCAAACAGTAAACCCAGCAGACTGTCAGCTGATGTGTCATGTGTTGACAGGTGGCAGTTTATCAAAAGCACAGGTGAAGACAGCATCGCTGGGGCAGGCAGGAAAAGCCAGGTCACCGCTGTTACCTGTGTCAGTGCCAACGGCACCAGAGACATCTGAAGACGGACAGAAACAATCCGATGATCCGGCGAGTGTGAGTTTCCACAGACACACTTCCAATTTTTCTTTATTGTGAACTGTTGAAAAGGCCAGTGAGAGGAGAAATGTTCAATATTAACAGCGTGATAGTTGGATTGTTTATCAGGACGGATGAGATGATGGGATACATGAGAAGATGTGGAAAGGTCAGACAGACATCTGTGTAATTGGAGTGACCTTTATCCCTCACCTCCACAACACAACAAACATCTCCTATACTGACTGCACGTCTCATGACATCACAAAATATCAATAGAACGATTCATCCCAATGTTGTATCTTAAGATAATCTAGTGTCTCTGTGAGACAGATGTGACTGTGATAAAGAGAACTATTTCCTGTTATAGATAAACAATAAACCTGCTGGTGGTGAAGATGATGTTGGGATATTGATGTCACAAGTATTAATAACACACATGAAGTTTAAACATTAAAGGTCCCGTTCTTCTTCGTTTTTAAATCTTTGACTGTGTTTACAGTGTGCAAAATAAGGTGTGTTAATGTACCGCATGTTAACACCCCCCGTATTTTACACACAATTTATGTATACTGCTTTTTTCACTATCATGAAAGCAGCTGATAATTTCCCAGTTCTGATGAAGACCCTCCTCCAGAAATACACAAGGAGTTCTCATTGGGCCAGCGATTTCTGTTTTTTGATTCAACAGAAGCTTGGTTCCCAGAAAGATCACGCTTCTTATCATAACAGAGATACACGCGTTCAGTGTTCTTGTAAACATGTCTTTACTGTTATCAATTTAATCTGGAATCAGACCCAGAGAACATTTAGAAGAGGATCAAGAAGAACCTGTGCCAGCACAACATACGCCAAACATAGAACAATGATTCACGTGTCTGTAGCTAAACTTTTCCCTGATCTAACTTTTTAAAAGTTTTGACAGATTACTTTCAATTACCATCTAGTTAACAAAGCTTAACAGCATTGCCCTTTCATAATAAATAAATAATAATAAAAAACATAATTTAAAAATGAATGCACAGACACTATTTAATCTGATCAGAGATGACATCACTGAACTCAATGATGAACTACCTTTAACTATTATCTTACATTATGGACACTGTTTTACTAATGAATGTTGTTCAGCTGCTTTAACACAATGTATTTAGTTTAAACGCCATATAAATAAAGGTGACATGACTTGATCTACCGGTTTTGAACCATGAATAACACCTTGCCCTGACAAAGAGGGAACTGCACCATCTTTTCTGAATAATGTTTGTGTAAATCCGGCATTAAACTGATTGAGATTAAGGAAGCTTTCCTCAGTAAATTCTGCCACACATAGTTTTACACGTGGATTATAAATATATATATATATATGTATATAAACAATATATAAATAAATTGTGATCATTGATCTGGAAGTACAGATAGGTCTCCAGTAAGACCACACACCTTTATTGTGTGTTCCTGTGGCTGGAGATTTACCTTAACAGTGATGTCACTTAAGCTGGAAGAGAGTCCGTACCGGCCGTTTTTTCTCTGCGATTTCTGTTTAATAATATGTCCCGCTTGGCATTGAACTTAATTTAACAGAAGTTATTTATACACTAACCACAACATCCTACACTAATTCAAGTTTGAAACATGGAATCCTGAAGAATGGCATCTTTAAAAGATTATCCAGATGAACGCTTGTTTGTTAAAGGAGGAACATTTCAAGTCATGTTCCCTCTGATCTTTAGTAATTTGGATTGATGTTTTTTCTTCTGCTTCAGGTTTATGAGCAGGATGATCTGAGCGAACAGATGGCCAGTCTGGAGGGTTTGATGAAACAGCTCAACGCTATCACAGGATCAGCTTTTTAACACACACACACCCATACACACAGAGGAGAAGAACCCAACACCTCTAAACTCTCAGACTGTCTGGTGTTGATGTCTTCTGTCAATCATATCCTGAAACGGAGCCAAACAGGGAAGCGCGGCACTAGCTGCCGTCACGTCGGACCATTGGAAAACCTCTTTTCTGACATAGAGTTTTATACTGGTTTCTTCTCACAGATGTTGTTGTTTCTCTGCTCTGAGGAACCATGAAAAATTCCCACATCCATTGACTTCTGATGAGACTTTCCATGTGTTTGCCTCAAAACTTTCTGAACTCTTCACTGACATCATGCCAATTTCTTGCTGCCAAGATTCCTTAAATCTCTCATGACGAGATGGATGAGGTCTTTCCTGTGAAAACTCCATTTTCTTTCAGACATATGATCTCACTTCACAACACATGCAGATGTATGACATCACGCTCTTGTTCAGGTTTCTGATGGATGAAGAGGTTCATGTTCGGTTGGACATTTTGTTACATGTGGTAAACAGTAAAATCCTAAATCAAATGGAGAGACGCTGCTTTGCGTGCAAATCATTTATCTTTTTTATTCTTCTCGTCTTTTCTGTTACCTGAGCAAGACAAATGTTTATGTGCCTAGATATATTTTTGTTGACTTTATTTATTTGCATTGTTGAATGCAGTTTTTTGTTTATTGAACCCAAGAGAAACAAACAACAGTTACAGGTCAGAACCAAGCCAGAATGAGAACGACGTGTTGTGTTGACAAGCAGACGTTGCTATAGTTGATATTTTTCTTGTATAGCGTATCTGTGTGTTACTATGACGCCCAAACCCTGTAGCAACACATGTTTTTTACTGTACAGAGCAGTTGATGGACTCACTGCAAATGGGAGGGGAAGGGTGGGGGGTTTTTTACTTATATATTTAATATATGATTTGAGTTATAAAACATCCAGAGGTTTTAATTTCGTCCAGTAGAAAAATATTGAACTCTTGACATGTTGTGAATATGAAAACAGGATTATTTTTATAACACACATCAGGTTGTGTTTGTCTTATAAACATTTGAATGGTTTTAGTTCAGAAGTTGGTGTATTCTGTCCTCTTTTTCATTTCATCATCTTCTGTTTTATCTTTTTCAAAGTGAAGAATTATTCACTCATTGATCATGTGTTTTACTTCGGAGGAGTTCTCAATAACAGTTTAAAATCCAGACACACACAGTGACACAATAAGCTTCTCTGGTATGAGAAAGATTCCGAAACCGTTTGTCAGAAGATAATAACAGGTCTGAAATGAAACTCGGAGTGAATGAGATATATTATCATTTAGGATTATGGGTTGATGGGATTGATGAATGAATGACACAGATTTGAGATTTGGAGTTTTAGCCCCTAAAGGACGATGGGATGATGAAAATCAGCACACTGTTGATATCAATCAGAGAAAGAAGAAATGTATGCGTCTTTTGACTTCAATCCTAAAAGTGTCCAATTTTAGCATTGATAACCAAATTAGGGTAGTTATTGAAATACAACAGCGAATGTTTCTATCCCTGATGTTGTAATACAAATGCTGGTTTTGTAATGCACTGTAGAACAGTCCAATCTGACTTTTTATATAGAAATGTTATTTGAATGGTGCATTCTTTTTTGTTTGGTTAATAAAGTTTTTTAAAATAAAACTTTGTGTGTTAGGTTGTCTTTCTCTCACACAAACTCAAAAAGTTGTTTTGTGTTCTTTTTTTGATCATGTCAGTTATTCATCACACACTGATGATTGTGAGATTGTTGTTTACCGTTGAGATGTAGGGCCAATATGGTCTCAGAATACACACGCTCTTATACAAACACACTAACACAACAGTAGCCAGAGCTCTGGACAGTGTAACATATGTTGTGTGTAATAAACCTCATGACAGACATGTGCGCGAACAGATGCTTCAGAGGACGATACACGAGTCATTCCTCTGCTTAACCCCGCAAAAATCACCTACTATCTCTTTCACAATGCACACATACACAAAGAGTCTTAGGTCTGAATTCAATTCTATGTCAATGATTTTAACACACACCCTGAAGGTCCTGAACACACACTGTAGGTCATGAACACACACACTGTAGGTCATGAACACACACTGTAGGTCATGAACACACACTGAAGGTCATGAACAAACACACTGAAGGTCATGAACACACACACTGTAGGTCATGAACACACACACTGTAGGTCATGAACACACACCCTGGAGGTCAAGAGCACACACACTGAAGGTCATGAACACACACACTGAAGGTCATGAACACACACACTGTAGGTCATGAACACACACACTGTAGGTCATGAACACACACTGAAGGTCATGAACACACACACTGAAGGTCATGAACACACACACTGTAGGTCATGAACACACACACTGTAGGTCATGAACACACACTGAAGGTCATGAACACACATACTGAAGGTCATGAACACACACACTGTAGGTCATGAACACACACACTGAAGGTCATGAACACACACACTGAAGGTCATGAACACACACACTGAAGGTCATGAACACACACACTGAAGGTCATGAACACACACACTGAAGGTCATGAACACACACACTGTAGGTCATGAACACACACACTGTAGGTCATGAACACACACACACTGAAGGTCATGAACACACACACTGAAGGTCATGAACACACACACTGAAGGTCATGAACACACACACTGATGGTCATGAACACACACACTGAAGGTCATGAACACACACACTGATGGTCATGAACACACACACTGATGGTCATGAACACACACCCTGTAGGTCATGAACACACACCCTGTAGGTCATGAACACACACACTGATGGTCATGAACACACACACTGATGGTCCTGAACACACACACTGAAGGTCATGAACACACACACTGAAGGTCATGAACACACACCCTGAAGGTCATGAACACACACAGTGATGGTCATGAACACACACTGAAGGTCATGAACACACACCCTGTAGGTCATGAACACACACACTGTAGGCCATGAACACACACACTGTAGGCCATGAACACACACACTGAAGGTCATGAACACACACCCTGAAGGTCATGAACACACACAGTGATGGTCATGAACACACACTGTAGGTCATGAACACACACCCTATAGGTCATGAACACACACACTGTAGGTCATGAACACACACACTGATGGTCATGAACACACACACTGATGGTCATGAACACACACACTGATGGTCATGAACACACACACTGAAGGTCATGAACACACACACGGAAGGTCATGAACACACATGGAACGTCATGAACACACACACTGTAAGTCATGAACACACACACTGATGGTCATGAACACACACAATGGAGGTCATGAATACACACCCTGAAGGTCATGAACACACACACTGTAGGTCATGAACACACACAATGGAGGTCATGAATACACACCCTGAAGGTCATGAACACACACACTGTAGGTCATGAACACACACACTGTAGGTCATGAACACACACACTGTAGGTCATGAACACACACACTGAAGGTCATGAACACACACACTGTAGGTCATGAACACACACACTGTAGGTCATGAACACACACCCTGGAGGTCAAGAGCACACACACTGATGGTCATGAACACACACTGTAGGTCATGAACACACACACTGTAGTTCATGAACACACACCCTGTAGGTCATGAACACACACCCTGTAGGTCATGAACACACACACTGTAGGTCATGAACACACACACTGTAGGTCATGAACACACACACTGTAGGTCATGAACACACACCCTGGAGGTCAAGAGCACACACACTGATGGTCATGAACACACACTGTAGGTCATGAACACACACCCTGTAGGTCATGAACACACACCCTGTAGGTCATGAACACACACACTGTAGGTCATGAACACACACACTGTAGGTCATGAACACACACCCTGTAGGTCATGAACACACACCCTGTAGGTCATGAACACACACCCTGTAGGTCATGAACACAGTGGGCACTGAGCAGATATCACTTGAGCGGCGGGAGAGCACAAGGGCACATCCGTCTTTACCCGTCAGCGCTGGAAATCCGACCGGCCCTCTTGTGATCACAAGAATAACTTTCTCAGCACCAGACCAGGACTTCCCTGGAATTGTTTCAGGAATTGTCTCTAAAGTCAGATGATGAAAGCAACTTAGGAAATGATGTAGGAGATCTATGAGTTTTGGTTTGACGGATTAAAACTCAGAGATAATTGTTGTGCATTGTGGAATTGTGTTCTATGCACAGTGTTGCCAGATTGGACTAAAGATTTCCAGCCCAACTACAGCTTAAAACCCGC